>VXBD01014765.1:149809-159845 GCA_013399975.1 Indicator maculatus
CAGGTCCGTGCACCGGCGGCCCCGCTGTTACTAGCGTGGGAAGGGAGAAGATCGGAGGAGGCGGTGGAGGGCTCCCGGGACCAGAAGGCTTCCACACTTGGGAGATGACAGTCGTCAGCATAAAACCTCCTTCTGCCCGCTGGCAAGTCCTCCTACAGCACCTTCACGGAGGCACCGTGCCTCCTGCCATCGACATCACTGGTTCTGCACACTCCTGACTCCATAAGGATGAGTAACTCAACCTGAGATTCCCACTTCCCGCAAGACAGCAGCCTCCCTCCTCACCTCTGCCGAGCTCTTCCTCGCCAGCATCTCAGGGATTCCCACCAAGTTGCCCCCCCCCCCCTTGCNNNGGGTTCCCCCCCAAGTGCCCCCCCCCCCCCCTTGCAACTGGCATGAGACCTCGAAAATTTCTGTAAAATACACAATACACAATGAAATTAATCATCTTAAAATCGGATTTAGCGATTAAAAAGTTACAGGTACAGAGTGATCGAACACAGCAATTTTGGGCTGGAAAAAGGAGTTGGAGATGCAGTTGCACTGCCAATGCTTTAGCAGAGCCGTATGTTTCCTCAGTACCAATAACGCACACAACTTTCATTTCTGATGTTGATGATAAATTCACCTGATGTCAAATCACAGCAGTCACTGCAACAGCCCTGGAAAGGTATCTCACAGTTGATTTTTCTTTTTTCATACACATGTATATGTCGTCAACACTTCCACCCTTCCACCAGATGCATCCTCCTTTCTGTCTGGACATTTTGCAATGTATGTAGGAAGAATGTATGTAGAATTTGCACTGATCATAAGACAACTAAACCCAAAACAAACAAACAAAAGGGAAAATAAAGCTTCTTCCTGGGCTGCTATATTCCATCTCTTGGAACTTGTGGAGAAAGATAATTAGGATACATTGCCATCATAACTTCAGAAACTCCTTCTTTGGAAACTGATTCAGAAACGAGTTGCCTTTTTTTTTTTCTTTTAATTAATTTTTGGATTTCAGACACACACTAGAAGTGGGTAGATTCAGATTGGGCATTAGGGAGAAATGAGGGTGGTGAGACACTAGAACAGGTTGCCCAGGGAGGTGGTAGAAGCCTCATCCCTGGAGGTTTTTAAGGCCAGGCTGGGTATGGCTCTGAGCAACCAGATCTAATGTGAGGTGTCCCTGCTCGTGGCAGGAGGGTTGGAACTAGATGATTCTTGAGGTCCCTTCCAACCCTGGATTCTGTGGTTCTATGATTCTATTTGGCTTTGAAACTCAAACAGCCAAGGTGTAAAGGAGCTAGAAGCAACAGCGCTCTTTTGTCCTCCAGTTAAACATTATCTACTTTATTTTCAATGCTGACCTCCTCCAACAGCCTCTGCTAATCCCTTACCCATCCTCAGCCCTGAATTCCCCCCAGCCATTCTAGCACACCTGTGTTCTGGTTCACAGAAGTCAGTCCGTCTGTTTCTGTCATCTGCTAAAGCTGCTGGTGTTTGAACAAGATGCACCTGGAGTGTTTTTCATTAGCACTGAGAATGATTCATGTGAACAAGGATCACTGACCTTGACACAACATGTACAGATGCATCCCGTAGTGATGAATGTAACAGAATAAAAGATATGACTGCTTATTCCCTCTTCTAGTGGTGTTCTTGCCCCACTCTCTTGCACTATAACACAAATAATGAGTCATTTGCTTACCCTCACAATATCACATTCAGAAACCTGTTATTCATCCCAGCTTGAAGGATCTTCAATAAATACGCTCCCCAAAGGACTGATTAAAATCACCTCCTGTTTCCATTGGTTTTGATCAAGACTACATAACTGGGTGTGTGGTGTACCAAGTCACTGCTGGTTTTTACACAGGGAAGGAGGAAGAAAGAAAAAATGAAAGAAAATACATCTGGAGATATATATATCTCCTTTTGCAAGGAGTGTGAAATTCCTCATGCAAATTAAGAGTTATGCATAAAAACATTTTGTAGAGAGCAATATCTTAAAGTGACTATATATATATATATATATATAATATATAACAAGGAGTTAGTGAGGAGAAGAAAAAATCTACAATGGTTGTATGCAGCAGCTGTGCATAGCCAGAAGGTTGAGGGAAGTGATCCTCCCCCTCTACTCCACTCTGCTGAGACCCCACCTGGGGTACTGTGACCAGTTCTGGAGCCCCTATTACAAGAAGGATCTGGAGGTGCTGGAAGATGTCCAGAGAATGGGCAGAGGGCTGGAGCTCCTCTGCTCTGGAGACAGACTGAGAGAGTTGGGGCTGTTCAGTACGGAGAAGAGAAAGCTCCAAGGAGACCTTCTTGTGGCCTTCCAGTATCTGAAGGGGGCTAAAAGAAAGCTGGGGAAGGACTTTTTTAGGTGTCAGGGAGTGACAGGACTGGGGGGAATGGAGCAAAACTAGAAATGAGTAGATTCAGATTGGATATTAGGAAGAAGTTCTTCCCCATGAAGGTGGTGAGACACTGGAAGAGGTTGCCCAGGGAGGTGGTGGAAGCCTCATCACTGGAGGTTTTTGCAGCCAGGCTGGATGTGGTTATGAGCAGCCTGATGTAGTGTGAGGTGTCCCTGCCCTTGGCAGGGGGTTGGAACTGGATGATCCTTGAGGTCCCTTCCAACCCTGACAATTCTATGATTAATATTCCAGAACAGGTTTGATAAGAAGGGAAAAAAAAAACAAGAAACAATATTTTTTTTTAATACTTGTACCAACCTTACATACTTGCATTTGTCTTCTTGCAAAGAGGTAATTAAATGTGTTTGCATCTCCTTCCCAAAGACTGATTTTCCCATGAAAACATTTTATAACTTTACTATTATTGTTGTTGTTGCTGTTGTTTTGTTGTTATTATTGGTTTATTGTTGTTTATTGTTGTTGTTGCTGTTGTAGTTACTGCATTATTATTGTTGTGGTTGTTATTTTAAGGAATGAAAGATATAAGAGTCTCCTTAAATATTATTGTCCACTGTAGTACCTATGAGTTAAAGAACCATCACATTTATTCATCATAGGCCAAGAAAATGTGTAGTGGAGAATGTCAGCATTGATGTTGAAAAGAAAAGGTACAGACATCATAAAATTCTAGTACTAAAATGTTATATGATGCCTCTATGCATCATAAGCTGCAGGCTAATTTTTGTGCATAATTTTTTATGTTTCCTGTTCATTTGATGTTGAAGATGCACAACTGTTTTCAGACATTAACTTGGGGCTGTTTTTCTACTGGTAAAGGAGTTTTGGGATGTCTTCTCTCTCTGCTTAACATTTTTTTGCATCGATGCATGAAACAGGCTGGTGTTTTGAATCCATGCTCTAAATTGTGCTTATACTGAGCTGACTTATTCAGACCTTTACAAACAGAAGCATTGCCATGATTGCTTTTTTTGGCTTTTTTCAAGTTTTTTATTTGTTTGTTTGGTTGGTTGTTGTGGTGGTTGGTTGGTTTTGGTTTTTTGCTTAGGCATCTGTTGTTTTACCTAAGAACAATATGGAAGAATTTCCAAATAGTAGCATTTCTGAAATTATTATAGTAGCGGTTCTGAAATTATTACACTTGTTTCCTTTGGGAAGGGGAATGCACAATACCTTCTGCCTTGGCAGTCCACCTGAGGACACGATCTCAAATTGACAAGGTTTCAGCTTAGACCACGACAGCAATCTGCTTCTAACCTAGAAGCCCCAAGGCATTTCTACCCCTTCTCACCTTCCAGTCCAAAACCTGCTGGCAACATCCTTGTAATTTAACATTTGCAATACTTTTCTGTGTCTTTTGGTACACAGAATACCTACCCTGTCCTAACCAGAGGAAAGCTAGATGGGGTAGAAAAGCAGTCCATAATATGACACTGATTCCCTGCAGAGTACCATTTCACCTTCCACGTGGCAATCTGTGGCCCTTCGAAAGAGGCCTCCAGGTTACAGTGCATTGTGTAAATACAAAAGTGATTCTATAGAACCCGGACAAAAGCAGAATAACCACAAGTTTTTTTGTTGGTTTGGTTTGGTTTAGTTTGGTTTGGTTTGGTTTGGTTTTTTGTTCTGGGTTAGTTTACCTTCCTGCAGCCACCTTCCTCTGCCTTGTGCAGGTGCAAAGCTGGGATAAAGCAGCTGAACTAGCACCTGTACCCCGGCTTGCTCTTTCACGGTGACTTCAGCCCCATTCATGTATTGGGTTTGGGTTGCCCTGTGTATTTCTCATGCTTTCAGATACTGGGGGAATTGGAAAAGCACCAGTGTGGCTTTGGTACCAGCTACAAGACAAGGCATCTGGCATGACTTAGGATGTGGTGGCTCTTGCAAAGAAACTGTGCCTGCATGGTGGGCACCAAAGATCCCCATCCACTCAAAACAAGAAGAGCTCTGAGGCTGGCTGAGGCAAATTTCAAGGTCAACCTTAAACAAGTAATATTCTTTACTTCCTGTGCTCATAATTGTTTCATGGAGCTCAAGGTAGGTTAAGAGGAACTAGATATTCATCATAAAAAGGAACGTGCAAGGGAGTCAGATCATAGCACTGAAAGTCAAAAAAAGGCAGCTGCTATAATTCTGTGTTGAATAAAGCAGAAATAGTGAATTTGCTTTGCATCTACAAAGTTTCATTTTCAGGTTACATATTTCCAAATTTCAATGTACACTTCTCTTCCTAGAACCTTTCTCTTATTGTTTTTCCTACTCCTAGAAACTACGGGAGGGGAAAGTAGGTAACAGTAGAACAATGTCACACTAGAAAGCAACATTTCTGTTCTCTATGGCCTTGCCTGTGTTTTTTCCAATGCACCTCTGTTCCTTTAGTTATTACACCTAACGGCAGAAAACTTGTTTTCCAGTAAGTGAAACTCAAGGGATGCATTGCCAAAGGGTAGACAACACCATTCATAAACTGTGCCTGTGCTTTTCGTGCCACACAGACTTTGATCCAGTTGACTGTAGAAAGCACTTGAGGATATCAGGTAGTGACAGGACTGGGGGGAATGGAATAAAGCTGGAAGTGGGGAGATTCAGGCTGGAAGTGAGGAAGAAGTTCTTCCCCATGAGAGTGGTGAGAGCCTGGAATGGGTTGTCCAGGGAGGTGGTTGAGGCCCCATCCCTGGAGGTGTTTGCAGCCAGGCTGGATGAGGCTCTGGCCAGCCTGATGTAGTGTGAGGTGTCCCTGGCCATGGCAGGGGGGTTGGAACTGGATGATCCTTGTGGTCCCTTCCAACCCTGACTGATTCTATGATTCTATGATTCTATGATCTACCCTAAGAATTGAGGCTGCTGAGTGGATAGACCAGAGGTGATAAATGTGTAAATTTAGAAACTCACAGAATGCCAGCTTTGACCTTGGAACATTTCAGTTACTATTCTAGAAGCTCACATTTTAAATGATGTTACTGCCTGTTGACTGTCCCTCTAAAAGTCCATTCCACTCAGTCTTTTTCTCAGATCTGTTCAGAGGGAGATATTTGAATCACAACCCTGCCTCTGAGATACTGTTGTGTGGGATAGAGCTGCCTGCACATTTTTGCCTTTTCACCCAAAATACTGAAGGACTACAAGATTTTTAATCTCAGGTTTATTTATGTTTAAGATACTCCAGTATCTATGTAACCTAGTGCAGGCTGGGGAAAATGTTTAATAAAGTGCCTCACTAACCAAAAGAGCAAACATTTAGAGAGACAGAAGCAGGTGTTTCCAGACACCAGCATTTAGTAGCTCACAAATCACAGAATCACAGAAGTAGTGAGGCTGGAACAGACCTCTGAGATCACCAAGTCCAGCCTATGACCTAACACCACCACATCAGCTAAACCATGCCACCAAGTGCCACATCCAAGCTTTGCTTAAACACCTCCAGGGATGGTGACTCCACCACCTCCCTGGGCAGTCCATCCCAGTGCCTGATCAGCCTTGCTGTGGGGAAGTGCTTCCTAACATCCAACCTAACCCTCCCCTGGCACAGCTTCAGGCCATGGTCTCTTGTCCTGCCACAAGTTGCCTGGGAGCAGAGCCTGACCCCCACCTGACTACAACGTCCTTTGAGGTAGTTGTAGAGAGTGATAAGGTCCCCCCTGAGTCTCCTCTTCTCCATGCTGAACACCCCCAGCTCCCTCAGCCTCTCCTCATCAGCCTTTCCCTCCAGCCCCCTCCCCAGTCTGGTTGCTCTCCTCTGGACCTGCTCCAGCACCTCAGGATCTCTCTTGCAGTGAGGTCCCAGAGCTGCACACAGTGCTGGAGGTGAGGCCTCACCAGTGCTGAGCACAGGGCAGAATTCACAGAATCACAGAATCAGTAAGGCTGGAAAAGATCTCAAGGATCATCAGATTCCAACCTATCACCCAAGACCTCAAGACCACTAGCCCCTGGCTCCAAGTGCCACGTCCAATCTCCTCTTGAACACCTCCAGGGATGGTGACTCCACCACCTCCCTGGGCAGCACATTCCAAGGGCTAACAACTCTCTCTGTGAAGAACTTTCTCCTCAACTCGAGCCTAAACCTCCCCTGGTGCAGCTTGAGACTGTGTCCTCTTGTTCTGGTGCTGGTTGCCTGGGAGAAGAGACCAAACCCCTCCTGGCTACAACCTCCTTTCAGGTATTTGTAGACAGCAATGAGGTCTCCCCTGAGCCTCCTCTTCTCCAGGCTAAACACCCCCAGCTCCCTCAGCCTCTCCTCACAGGGCTGTGCTCCAGACCCCTCCCCAGCCTCGTTGCCCTTCTCTGGACACATTCCAGCATCTCAACATCTTTCTTGAACTGAGGAGCCCAGAACTGGACACAGCACTCAAGGTGTGGTCTAACCAGTGCTGAGCACAGGGCAGAATGACTTCCCTGCTGCTACTGGCCACACCATTCCTGATCCAGGCCAGGATGCCATTGGCCTCCTGTGCCCCCTGGGCACACTGCTGGCTCCTGTCCAGCTGCTGTCCCCCAGCACTGCCAGGTCCCTCTCTGCCAGGCTGCTCTCCAGCCTCTCATCCCCACTCTGTAGCCTGCATGGGGTTGTTGTTGCCAAAGTGTAGGAGCCTGCCCTTGGCCTTGTTGAATCTCACACCACTGGCCCTAACCCATTGACCCATCCTGGCCAGGTCCCTCTGCAGCATCCTCCTACCTTCCACACTGCCCCCAGCTTGGCATAATTCACAAATGTACTAACAGTTGACTCAATCCCCACCAATAAAGATGTGGAATAGAAAAAACTTGGATGTTGAATAGAATAAACACGGAGATTCTGAGTGAAATAATAGTTTAAAAAGCAAGCATAAAGAAAAACTGAATATTTACTGCTCTGATCGGGCAACTTTTGGTGACTGATAAAACTCATGTAAAAGAAATTTCTCTTTTCAAAGCTATGGAATTATTGCAGGGGTGCCTCTTGGTCCCTCAGCTTAGCTAGGAAGTAGAAATGCTACTCAAGAGCTAGATCAGAAGACAGATAATTTTTAGGATGTGCAAGAGACAGGATCCCAAGAGGGGATGTTGCTTGCAGATATTTACTTCTACTCTGGATATCCTGAGAAAAGGGATTTTAGAAACATGAGGAAAACTTTTTTTTCCCTGTGAGGGTGACAGAACACTGGAACAGGCTGCTCAGGGAGGTTGTGGAGTCTCCCTCTCTGGAGATGTTCAAGACCCACCTGGATGTGTTCCTGTGTGACCTGCTCTAGGTGCTCCTGCTCTGGCAGGGGGGTTGGACTGGATGAGCTTTTGAGGTCCCTTCCAGCCCCTAACATTCTGTGATTCTATGAAATAGTTATCTAACAACCACTCTGATGGAACTTGAAGAAAATACTCTCTGTGCTTCTACATAATATCAGCTAAGAATATGGAACCAAAACAAGGAAATTCTTTCAGAATTAGGTGCACAGGAGATCCCCAATCACCAGGATTGGTTCTTTTTCCTTTGGTTTATTCCCCACTATTCACCTTGTTATGACATTTCTTAAAATTTCCTGTTGCCTTCATCCTGCCTCTGGTGCTTTCAGTGGGCCCTGGAGGAATCATTTCTGTACAGGTTTTACTTTATATTCCTTTTAATTATGGACCCATGCTCTACTCGCAGATCATTCATAGCTGAGACGATGGCCACAGATGTGTCACATTCCAGGACACTGACACTGCTGACCTGGCCATCTGGCAGGACATGCTTATGGCTTCCTAGGTAATTGCAGTGTTACCCCATGACACCTCTGTCTCACTGTTTCTTCCTCTGATGGGCTGTGAAGAGAACTAACACAATACAATGACACAAACTACTTAACCTCTTCAAAACCTACTTGCCTTGAATAGCAGAAGTTTTGCAGTTTTGCTCTTTTGGCCTGTGAAGGAGAGGGTCTTGAGGTAGAAGGGTGACATTTAGACCATCAGCAGAGGGTTAACCAATGTGTCCCTTCTCCTTGTGAAAAATTTTGTATGCACACCAGACAAATAAACTCATCCTGATGTGAGAAGCAGATGCTGGTAATGTTCACAATTATGATGCCTGTCAGGTCATGCTCTGTCTAGTTGATTAGCACATCTCACAGGAGGTAGGGATCAGAACAGTGTGAAATGGGAGGTAGGGAATGCTGTCAGCACTTCACCGCTGCATCTGCAGCAGCAGCAGAGGCTTTACTGCCAGGCACATTTCTGACAGCTGCATTTTGGCCTTACCTATGTGATTTTTCAGTACTGGTCAAGACAAGTATTTCCACAGTATTTCAGAAACAGAGAAAAAGAAAACAGCATTTGTGCCCTGTGTGGGAAATGGGGACAGGAGACAAGAAGCAGCTTCTATTTCACCCAGTGCAGAGCTGAGCTGTGTAACTCCCTGATCACAGAAGCCAGAGCTGTGTTCCTCACCACAGGGAAGCAGCATGCCTCTCCAGGGTTACTTCAGCCTGTCACAACCAGACTCTGCTTTCCTATAGGCTGGAAACAAAAAACAAGTTTACTGTTTGACACCACTTGAGTTCATGGTACTTCCCCCACCCCCCCCAAGTTGAGCTTTAATAACTACAGGACTAAGTGATAGGGAAATACACAACATATATCAGATCCATAAAGTGGAACCACCTGACTTTTAGGATCTGACAAACCACAAAAAGAGCTATTAATACATATGTGATTTTCTCTTATTTTCTGTCAATAAAACTAAAAAGCACTATACATATAAGTGCTTCAAATCTGCCTCTGTTATTTGGTGAGGGACTTGCTAGGGTGTCAGGTAGTGATGGGACTAGGGGAAATGGAGCAAAACTAGAAGTGAATATATTCAGATAGGATATTAGGAAGAAGTTCTTCCCTATGAGGGTGGTGAGATACTGTAACAGGTTGCCCAGGGAGGTGGTGGAAGCCTCATCCCTGGAGGTTTTTGCAGCCAGGCTGGATGTGGCTGTGAGCAACCTGCTGTAGTGTGAGGTGTCCCTGCCCATGGCAGGGGGGTTGGAACTGGATGAGGTCCCTTCCAACCCTGACAACTCTATGATTCTATGATTTCTATTTCCATCTCATATTCTTCAACATGAATACACTGGATTTTTCAGGATTTCATGACCCTATACCTCTCTGAGTCATTCTCTGTGTATATAACTACGTACCTTATCTGCAGCTTGTTTCTTATACATTTAGTAGTTTCTCTCCATTCACTGAGTCATGCTAATGTAAAACAGGCAATGATTTCTCACACTAAAGAGTTAAAAGTCATCAGACAGTTGTCCTTAGCATGGTATTTTTATTCCATGGAACACTTGTAGCATGAGTTTGGTGTAATGGCAGAAAAGATTATTCTAGATCACTCCAGTCTTCAAACACAGCCCAAGAATGTGAAATTCAAAATTTCAACACAGCAGCACACTATTGTGAATGTGTGTTTATGATTAATATTTAATAGGAGGAATGATTAATTAAAATACTAATAATTTTATTAATTAAAAAAATCATAGAATCAACCAGGTTGGAAGAGACCTCCAAGCTCATCCAGTCCAACCTATCACCCAACCTATCCAATCAACCAGACCATGGCACTAAATGCCTCATCCAGGCTTCTCTTGAACATCTCCAGG
>VXBD01014765.1:175125-246187 GCA_013399975.1 Indicator maculatus
AAAAATGAGTGCCCGAAATGGCCGAGCCGAAAATGAGCCGGCTCCCAGGAAAACGGGCGAGAGCCGCGGAGAGGGAGAGCCCTGACGGCTCCCTGCTCACCCCGTTTAAAGTATTCGCAGATGATTGTCCAGGCCAAAACGTGAACTATCCCTCTTACCACATTTCCAAATCCCAGCAGACTTCTCCCCCCACCAGCAAATACGTGTGGGACCTTTGCCGGGCAGGGACAATATGTGAAATTCCCTGTCCCCAAGAGGAGGGGAAGGCCATTTAACACCTTTGTCTTCCCCATTCAAATCTCTGCGGATAGATAATGAGGGAAAGTGGAGGGGGGTGGGACACACCCTGCAACACAGCTAAAGTAGCAACGTTTCCTTTATAGATGTAGGAATACACTGCACAGGAGTTGCCACACTCCACTCCGCTGGCGTTTGACGCAAAATTAGTCTTGGCCCCCTCGGGGTGGTGGGCAATCACCTCTTGCCTCCAAAGTTAAAAGAGGTTTCAGTTCAGTAAGGTTTGTTTTGTGCTCCTTGTGGGTTATCATTTTCCAGTACATTTTCCCTATCTAGTTGTAGGAACACATTGCACAGGAGTTGCTTCAGAAAGATTTGGTGAGAAGAGAAGACATAGCTTGGAATGCCAGTCTGGGCTGGGCTTACTGTGCTGACACTTTTCTGTTTAGAAAGGCTTTTCTCAGAGCTTCTTCTGCTGTCTTTTTTCTTAGGTGTGAAAGAAGAAAGTTTTTAATATTAGTGGCTCCAAAGGTGTTGATGATTTTCTTTTGTTGTTATTGATGGAATCACATAATCACAGAATGCACTGGGTTGAGACACAAAGGAACAGACATTTTATGGCCCACAGCTGGTGTTTTTAAGTAGAATAGCAGGTGTTTTAGAAGTTTAAGTTTTATATCCATGTAACAGAGGATTAAATGTTAGCAGGAGAATGACATCTTTATAAAGTTCTCGAGGTAGGAAAATGACCAAATACCAGGGCAAGATATTTATACCTAGCAAACATTTCTATCAGTGTTTTAATACTTCCTCAAAACAATAAAGCTGGAAATAGAATGATGTAATTCTTAGGTTGACTGGACTAGAAAAAAACCCAATTTTATTCTAGATTCCAACCCAGCAGCTAATGTCAATGCTAGTTGGAATACTATGCCCAGTGCTAAGGGAAAACATAGTTATATTCACCCCAATGTAAATCCTGAAATCACTGGAAGTGTGCCTGCCTGTATTAGGTTGAAAAGAGGGACAGGGATCTACTGGAGAGAGTCCAACAGAGGGCTACAAGGATGACTGAGGGACTGGAGCACTGCCTGATGAGGAGAGGCTGAGAGCTCTGGAGCTGGTTAGTCTGGAGAAGAGAAGAATGAGAGGGGATCTGATCAATGGGGATTTAATAAATGTCCACGAATATCTGAGGGCTGGGGGTCAAGAGTGAGGGCACAGGCTCTGCTCAGTGGCAGCCTGGGATAGGACAAGGGGCAAGGGATGGAAACTGCAGCACAGGAGGTTCCACCTCAACAGGAGGAGGAACTTCTTCACTGTGAGGGTCCCAGAGCACTGGAACAGGCTGCCCAGAGAGGTTGTGGAGTCTCCTTCTCTGGAGACTTTCCAGCCCCACCTGGCTGCATTCCTGTGTGACCTGTGCTGGATTCTCTGGTCCTGCTCTGGCAGGGGGGGTTGGACTTGATGATATCCGGAGGTCTCTTCCAACCCCTAACATCCTGTGAGCCTGTGAAAAAAATTAAGCTAATATGCCTTAAAGTTTTTATTATCAGCTGCATAAAATGCACCATTTGAGAACAAACAAAACATCACCCTTTGCTTTCATCTTTAGGGAGGTTGAGTTAAACAGTCTTTATAAATTGTTGAATGGAAGAAAAAAAACCCAAAACCCTGAAGAGTAAAATCACAACAACAGTATGGGACATGAAAGCATTCTTACAAGGGACTTGTTCTTAAAGGCAATCAGAATATTATTGAGTGGTGATAGAAGTAGCAGCAAGTCAAGTACATACACACCAGTGTACCCACTGCCTGGGTAGTCCTCAGTCTTCTACTGAATTAGTGATTTTTTTGTTGACAGTTTTTCAGTCTTTGTTGCAAAACTGCCCCTGCACTGGCACATCTTCATTCTTCTTCATCCCTGCAGATGAAAAAGCACACTCTCAGGTAAGGTGTTAAGTGTAGGGAAGACATTTGTTAACAACCTCAGCTTCAAAGGACAGGTAATGAAGCTGCTTGCCAAGCTCTGGTAAAGCAGTTATTTGATAAGCTGGATGTGAGATTCAGAGGGACAGAAGAAAGGACACAGTCACTAGAAGGATAGAATTTAGTGCTTACAGAGGAACTCAGAAGCAGATCACAGCTATAAATCAGGCTAATGTTTCATTTCATTTTGAAAGGGAGTCATTAAAAAATTATTTGAGGCATAAGAATATCTGCCTGTTGGGCTTCTTGACTGGTCTAGGGAAGGAAGATCTCAGTTTAATGGACAGTTTCGTAAAAATCCAGACATCAAGTTAAAAATAGGCAATCTACTATGCAGAAAATTAACATAATTTCTGACACCCTTGGGTTTTGCCCTGCAAGTGCTTACTCACTTTAAAAAAAAAAAATCCTAATGTCTCCAAACCCCACTCACTTACTTACTTCCTAATTAGAGTATTATTACTTACATGAGTAAGCATTTGCAGAATAAGTGCTTCTGCAAGCAGCCTGAGAGAGGCCAGCAAATGAATGAGCACTGGAATGGAATGATCCATTTAGCTACCCAGGAAGCCTCTGTATACCCAAGTGCTGCCCTGCAGGCAGTAAATTACCTTTCTATGAGTAAGCAGGACTTGCATTCAGCAAATGCTCTGACATGGGAACTACATTTGTTTGTGCAATTACCGTAAAACAAAGCAAATAAATAAGTAAGCAGGAAGTCAGGAGTGTGTGACAGCACTTTTCAGAGCAGAAAGTCTTGGGCAGTTAAACAGAAGTAAAGCTGCAGATTCCACTGCAGTTTGGATTTGTGAGCTGCAAAGAAGCCCCCACATAAAGGCTGGGGTGGGCTGTATCAAGTGGCTCAACAAGAGAAGGAAGGCTGTAGCCTCTTCTCCTTCTGACAAACCTGTATCTGTTTTAAAAGTCCTATGTCTTTTTCATCCTTGAGGCTAATTTGAATTAAAAGTATAAAAAGGAAAAAAGTATAAAAGTATAAAATATCCTCCTGGATTATCATCAAGAAAATAAAGAAGGCTAGTTAAAAATCCAGCATTTACTACCAGATAGCCACATTACACTGAGGCCTATGTTATCAGACATCCACACAGCATCACAGATCACAGGATGTTAGGGGCTGGAAGGGACCTCCAGAGATCATCAAGTCCAACTCTCCTGCCAGAGCAGGACCAGAGAATCCAGTGCAGGTCACAAAGGAATGCATCCAGAAAGGGCTTGAAAGGCTCCAGAGAAGGAGACTCCACAACCTCTCTGGGCAGCCTGTTCCAGTGCTCTGGGACCCAAACAGTGAAGAAGTTCCTCCTCATGTTGAGGTGGAACCTCCTGTGCTGGAGTTTCTATCTATTGACCCTTGTCCTACCCCAGGGTGCATCTGAGCAGAGCCTGTCCCCTCCCTCTTGATCCCCAGCACAGTTATGGCAAAGAAAAGTCAAGGACAAAGGGAAGCCTGCACTTGTGGGACAAAGCAGCTGGAGGACAGGGGGCACTGCAAAGCATGTCAAATATGTCTAAAGACAGCCATATCTATATTTAGCAGACTGAATCGAGACATCTGTGACCTGAAGTTATTCCATTGCAGCTGCCTGACGTACTAAATCTCTCTGTCAAAGTCAGCCTGATCAAGCCCTGTGAACTGGGAAGGGCAAGCACGTGGCTGCCCATTCACAGCCTTTTTTAGAAATGGGCACTAGCTACAGAAGAGGCAGATTCAATTGAAGTGGACAAGACCAGATGTTTTCCTCTGCCTGAGTGCAGGCATGCTGTCAGCTTGGTGTACAGGTAGTTGATGTGAATTCTTCTTTCAACATGCACACATAAACTTCTGTTGTGTTCAATAGCTTCCAACGCTTTTCAGCAAGTGCAAACCATCTTCTGCTCAGGTCTTGGATGTAAAAGCAATACATTTTCAATCCCACATGGGTTTCCACTCAAAATCATATAATCTGGTGTTTCACAGAATCACAGAATGGTTGATGTTTGAGAGAGACTCTGGAAGTCATGCTCCTCAAACCCCTGCTCAAGCTGGGCCACCTCGAGCATGTAGCACAGGACCCAGGCCAGACAGCTTTTGAGCATCTCCAGTCCCCAAGGCTGTGGACTTCAGAAACTCCCTGGACAACCTGTGCTCAGTCACACTCACAGGGAAAAGTGTTTCCTGATGCTCAAAGGTAATCTCCTCTGCTGCAGATTGTTCCATTGCCTCTGGTCCTGTGTGGTGGGTTGAAAATTCCTCCCCCCAACATCAACTTTGCCAGCGCAGCTCAGCTGGAAGCAAATAAAAGCTGTATTTACAAGCAAAACTACAACCTGCAAAGAATATGTACAAAATATCCAGGATTTACAATACTTACAATTAACAAACAGCACAAGGAGCCCCTGGCCAAAGACCAGGGGAGCTGCAACAGCTTCTCCTTTCCCTGCCTCCCCCTTACCTCCCTGTGCAAAAGGGGCAAGAGACAGAAGCAGAGATATTAGACTTAGCCAAAACAATGCAGCCAAGGTCAAGCAGAAGCAAGTTAGTCTCTCCCAGAGAGAATAAGTGAGAAGAGAGAGAAATTGTTTTGGGAACCAAATCCTGTGGTAGATATCTCTCCAATGGGATTGTTTAGAATTATCTTAATTTTCCTTTTTACATCCAGTAGTGATTTATTTGCATTTTACTACTTTCTCTTCTAGAGCTGTGAAAAGTTTTAAAGGCCTATCCTAAAACTACCACACCCTGTCTGCCAGCCCTGCTGAAAAGAACCTGGCTTTATCTTCTTTGCACCCTATCTTCAGCTATTTACATGCATTAATAAGATCCCCCTTCAAACCTTTTCTTCTTCAGACTCAACAGTAAGAGCTGTCTCAGCCTTTGCTCATAGCAGTGAAGCTCCAATTCCTTTCTTATTCATCTTAGTCACATTTCACTGGATTTTCTCCAGCAGCTCTCTATCTCTTTCTCGTACTGGGGAGCCCAGAACTGAACCCAGCACTGCAAATGTGGTTTCATTAGTGCTGAGAAGTAGGGTGCCTCTGCTATACTTAAAGATGCCCTAAAATATATACCTAGTAGAAAGGGACTTCCCCCCCACACACACACCACCATAACTTACAGCTCTGTAGATGGGAAATATTTCAGTACTCTGTGTAAACTAACCAGATAATGAAGTAATGTGTTCTTCAATAGAGGCACACAAGGGCATTTATCACCAGATCGTGGCAAAATGCCCCAAAGCAGAAAGTAATATGCCTTAGATGAACCCTCACACACAATGGTAACATATGATCAAAAAATTCAGTTCAGCTTAACTTCTAATTTCCTGTTGCAGCCAGGGAAGAATGATAGTCACATTAAGAGAGAGCTGCTGAATTCGTTATGATGATTACTCCAAAAAAAAATGCATGAAAACTCTCCAAGTACACTGCACTGAGTGCCCAAGTTTAGATACAAAATGAAGAATTTCAGAAGCCAGATGCAGGAAGAGTCTCACTTTGAAGCTGGTTTTCTTTTCTGTATATCAGTTAAAAAAGTGACTTGTGAGTTCAAGCAGGCAGTAGGAGACACTGAGTTTCACATCTGCTCTAGAATAGAGCATTCCAGAGCTTTTTTATCTTCCAGTTCCTCACATGGCATTCTCTCCATATATGCCTGAAGAAACAGGCCACAAGAAGGCATGGACCTGATGGAGCAGGTCCAGAGGAGGGCCACAAAAATGATCAGGGGGCTACAACAACCCTGGCGAGGACAGGCTGAGGGAGCTGGAGTTGTTCAGCCTGGAGAAAAGAAGACTCTGGGGAGACCTAATTGCCACTTCCAGTACCTGAAGGGGACCTACAAGAATGCTGGAAAGGGACAATTTACCAAGGCCTGCAGTGATAGAATGAAGGCAATGGTTTTAAATTAGAGAAGAGTAGATTTAGGTTGGAAGTTAGGAGGAAGTTCTTCGTCATGAGGGTATTGGAACACCAGAACAGTGATGAGGCAGAGGCCCCATCCTTGGAGATGTTCAAGGTCAGGCTTGACAGGGCTCTGGGAGACCTAATCTAACGAAGGGGAGTTGGACTAGATGACCTTTGGAGGTCCCAAGCCATCTCCTTCAGTGCTGTTTGATCTCTTTATGATGTTTAATACAGATAATAGGCACCTGTCTGTCTATTCTTGAGGAAGCAGTGTAAGAGGAAAGTCCTAGATGTGATCCCACAGGAGTTTATCTCATCTCTTTTATGCTATGCAAAGCTCAGACATTGATTTTACATCTGAAAAACCAAGTATTATTTGCCCTCTGTGGAAAACACATGACATTTCAAACACCAGATCAGCTTTTATTGAGACCAATTTGTACTGAGGAAGCTTCTCACAAATTCAATCAATATTTATCCCATGACTTAGTAAGCAGTGCTTACAAGTAACAGGTGGGCTGGGAGTGCTTCAGCAAATTGCTGTCTGCTATTCACTGCCTGCTATACAAATGCAGGTTCACCAAGGTTTGAAGAGAACCCTAGAGGTCACATCTAACCTGAGAGCCAAAGCTGTCATGACCTACACAGCTAAGGAAGTGTGTGATTGCCTTTCTGCTTGCCCTTCAAGCTATGCCCATGTCCCCCAAACTTGAAATAATGCAGGCCATGAGTTCAGGCCATCCTGCTGGCATCAGTGATGTAGTCATCCCACAGAGCTTCTGCATGAGCAGGAGGACAAAGATGCAAGTTCCAACTTCGAATCATAGAGTCATAAAATTACGGAGGTTGGAAAAGACCTTAAGGTCATCAAGTCCAAACATTAACTGACAAATCCAACACTAAACCACGTCCCACCATGCCACATTTACACATTTTTGAACACCTCAAGGGATGGTGACTCCACCACTTCCCTGGGCAGCATATTCCAATGCTTGACTACTCCTCCAGTAATGAAATCTTTCATAATATCCAATCTTAACCTCCCCTGGTGCAACCTGAAGCCAATTCCAGAATGTTCCCTGTTAGCCAGGGCTACTGAAGAGTGATTGGAAGTTGTTTGATGGGTGAAGCTTGATGTCACTGCACATTTCAAAGTCCAGAGGCAGCTGTGTATGCTGCAAGCTTATGTAGTCCTTGAAAACCTTAAACTTCCTGAAATGAGACTTGTGGAGCTGTAAGAGTAAAACAAGATCCATGTTTTTTTGGGTTTTTTTGGTTTTGACATAAGCTTTCCTCATTCTGTAATGGGAGCAAGACTACAGCAGCAAAGCTTTTCATCCAAAATTCTTAACTCACAGAATCACAGGATCACAGAACATCAGGGGAGGGAAGGGACCTCCAGAGATCATCAGGTCCAACCCCCTGCCAGAGCAGCACCACCCAGGGGAGTCTGCACAGGAATACATCCAGGTGGGGTTTGAAAGCCTCCAGAGAAGGAGACTCCACAACTTCCCTGGTCAGCCTGCTCCAGGGCTCTGTCACCCTCACTGGAAAGAAGTTTCTCCTCATGTTGAAGTGAAACCTTCTCTGTTCCAGCTTGTACCTCTTGTTCCTTGGCTTATTGTCATGCACCACCCAAAAGAGCCTGGCCCCCTCCACTTGACACCCACCCCTCAGCTATTGATAGACGTTGATCAGATCCCCTCTCAGCCTTCTCTTCTCCACACTAAACAGCCTCAGGGCTCTCAGTCTCTCTTCACAGGGGAGATGCTCAAGTCCCCTTAGCATCCTCCTGGCTCTCATCATTATTCTGCTCATGCAGTTGTCAGTAAACAGCCACACTTGTCCAAAACCTCTGACTGCTTTTCCACTTTGTTGAGCAGAGTATCTTAATGAGCAGCTAGCAGACTGTCTTTTTTGATAAAACATGAACCAGAAGACTGGGAGGCATTTTTGAAGAAAATTCATGTGATTAACATACCAAATCCTCGATGAGCTCAGAGAAATCAATGGATTCAAACTGGATCTGGATTTGTCACAGTGCTCTCTGTCATTTGCAGTGATAATAACATGCTTGCAAACCTGGCTTCAATTCCCCAGCTGATATCAATGGTGTCAGTATATTCCTGAGGATTAATTATCTACCACAAATGGAAAAAATTAAAATATAGTTGCCAATATATGAAGGTACTCACTAAATGGTTTCCAGAATATGTATCATTCTTCAGTGTTGTATAATTAGCCTGCTTTGTTCATCTATGTCACCACAGCTTGCTGCTCAACTAATACAGGTGGAAAACAGCCACATGCTCCCCCTCTGCTCCACTCTGCTGAGACCCCACATGGAGTTCTGGAGTCCCTGTTACAAGAAGGATCTGGAGGTGCTGGAAGGTGTCCAGAAAAAGGCCACGAGGGTAAGCAGAGGGCTGGAGCTGCTCTGCTCTGGAGACAGACTGAGAGAGTTGGGGCTGTTCAGTCTGGAGAAGAGAAGGCTCCCAGGAGATCTTCCTGTGGCCTTCCAGTATCTGAAGGTGGCTGTAAGAAAGCTGGGGAAGGACTTTGTAGGGTGCAGGGAGTGACAGGACTGGGGGAAATGGAGCAAAACTAGAAATGGGTAGATTCAGATTGGATGTTAGGAAGAAGTTCTTCCCCATGAGGGTGGTGAGACACTGGCACAGGTTGCCCAGGGAGGTGGTGGAAGCCTCATCCCTGGAGGTTTTTGCAGCCAGGCTGGATGTGGCTGTGAGCAACCTGCTGTAGTGTGAGGTGTCCCTGCCCATGGCAGGGGTGTTGGAACTGGATGATCCTTGAGGTCCCTTCCAACCCTAACCATTCTATGATTCTGTCTCTATAAATACAGGACATACTACAACTTCAGAAAAAGAAAAAAGATCTATTAAGAACACTTTTCAGATGACTTTCAGCAGGCCTTGGGGGCTGCTCAGTCCAGCAAAAAGGAACAGGTCAGGTTTTATTGAAAATCACTGCCTGGCTAAAATGGGGTTTTGACAGATGAGCCACCTGCTCTTTAATAACAGCAGCACAAGACTTTCTTGTTTGTTTGTTTGTTTTATAGGCACAAAAACGTGTTCCACAGACCATTGCAAAAAATGAACAAAAGTTTAATACCAACTGGTTATTTTTAAGGCTGTTCCCTCTCCCTGTCATCCTGAGCCTCATTAATGGAAGACTTTTACAACAAAGATTTCCCCTTCTTTCTATTTTGGCTCCAGGGAACATCTACAGAAGGATACAACTAAATCTACAATATGAGGGTATCAAAACTGCAGAATGTGAGCAGTATTACTGGGGAGGCTGCTGAAAGACCAGGCACAAATCTCACTGGGTGGAAATGACAGGTACATTGACTTTACATTAATGGAGACCATTTTTAAACCCAGAAAAGCCACAGCACAGCAGAAAGGCAGGTGGCAGAGATCCACAGGCTCAAAGGTCACCATTTCAATGTAAGTGGCACCTGGTAACCTGTACTCCAGCCCTACAGTCCATTGGAGCCCACTGGGTCAGTGGCAAGGCACAGTTAATGGCAGGGAGGTCTGCACTATTTCAGTGCAGCACATAACATTTCTCATGACTTCTGCCCACTAGGCACTGAGCCATCATAGAATCATAGAATCAGAATGGTCCAGGCTGGAAGGGNAGCTGCTCCAACCCCCTGAGCATTCTCATGGCCTCCTCTGGACCCTCTCCATCAGCTCCATGTCCTTCCTCTATTGAGGGCTCCAGAGCTGTCCACATCACTCCAGGTGAGGTCTCCTCAGAGCAGAGCAAAGTGTCAGAATCACCTCTCTGGCTCTGCTGGCAATGCTGCTTTGGATGCAGCCCAGGCTGGGATTTGCCTTCTGTGCTGCAAGCTCACACTGCCTGCTCCTGTCCAGCTTCTCATCCATCAGCACCCCCAAGTCCCTTTCCTCAGGGCTGCTTTCTATCCCCTCCTCCCCCAGTCTGTATTGCCAGTGAGGATTGTTCCACCCCTGCTCTTGTTCTTGTTGAACCTCAATGAGGTTCACCTGGGTACCACCTCTGCAGCCTGTCCAGGTCCCTCTGGTGTATCAACAGCACCACTCAGCTGGGTGTCATCTGCACTCTCTTGATGGTGCACTGGATCCTACTGTCTATAGCATTGATAAAAATACTAAACAGCACAGGCCAAAGTTGGTACAGCAAACCCTTGACCAACCATTCAAAGCATTTTCCTCTTAGCTGGACCAAAAGAGTTGGTCTCAACTTTATAGCAGCAGTGCTGGCTTCAGACTGCAAGGAAAGAAAGAATGCACCTCATGGGATTGAGATGTGGTGGGGCAATATATCAAGGTATTTGATAATGTAGAGTGGACAGGGGGTCAGGAAACTCAAAGTAGATGTTCCCATTCCTACATTTTGTTTTCTAAAGATTGTGGAAAGCATGTTTCAAATCTGTGTGAATGTGAGGAGTAGCTGTGGCACACTCATAGGATGGAGCATAACAGTTTTGAGCAAACTGGGTGATGGGTAGCTTTGCTTCTCCAGCTGCTATTCAGATCAGTTTTTGTTCTTGGAAGAATAATGGACTAACTAAGAAATATATTCTGTCTGCTTTTCCCAATTTTTTTTTTTAAATTTCCAAGCCATCAAACATACTAATTACTTTATAAAATGTTTCTTTGTAATTCACACTTCTGTACCTATACACATAGTCCCTGAAATGAAGTCACAGGATCACAGAATCAACCAGGTTGGAAGAGACCTCCAAGATCATCAAGTCCAACCAATCATCCAACCCTGTCTAGTCAACCAGACCATGGCACTAAGTGCCTCAGCCAGGCTTTTCTTAAACACCTCCAGGGATGCTGACCCCACCACCTCCCTGGGCAGCACATTCCAATGGCAAATTACTCTTTCTGTGAAGAACTTTCTAAGATCAAGCCTAAACTTCCCCTGGCACAGCTTGAGACTGTGTCCTCTTGTTCTGCTGCTGGTTGCCTGGGAGAAGAGATCAACCCCCACCTGGCTACAACCTCCCTTCAAGTAGTTTTAGAGAGCAATAAGTTCTCCCCTGAGCCTCCCCTTCTCCAGGCTAAACACCCCCAGCTCCCTCAGCCTCTCCTCAGTATTGAAGCCAGTGTTGAAGAGAATAATCTGACAGTAAAAGAGAAGGCTGCTATAGCTCAAGAAAGAAATACAGGAAAAAGCAATGCAATACAGGTTTTTCCACGTTAGTCTGCTTTACTAGCATAGATATGAGTTGTGCTCCCAGACTGACATACATTCATCCATCTGCCCTTCAGAAGTGACACTCATTCATTTATTTTTTCCCTTTAGAACAGGAGTGACACTCACTCATCCATCTGCCCTTCAGAACAGAAGTGACACTCATTTATTTGCCCTTCAGAGCAGGAGTGACACTCACTCATCCATCTGCCTTTCAGAACACATATTAGACAACATCTTTATTCTGCTTGTTTGGAATGGTCATCTCAGCCTCTGGAGTACCTACATTACTGTGAATCAGACACAGTGCAGTCACCACCCATAACCCTGCTTCATAAAAAACATTGGAGTTTTTTCATTGTGAGGGAGATACCCTTCAGACCTATCAAATTGCACAAAACTAAATTGTTAGGCTTCATCAGAAGAGAAATGATCCCATCTATTGCTCCCCTGGTCCAGGGGAGCTGAATGTAGTTGTAGACCCTTGTAAGGAGGTGCCATTGGGTGACAAATGAAGGCACGAATCCTGTTGCCATATAGCAACAAGATTCCAGAAATGCAGAGAGCAGAGAAACTCAGAAGTCCTCCCAGAGTTCCTTTATTGCTGCATTGTAGAATCCCCAGCATTGCAGAGTCTCAAAGTCCCACTTACAGCAGAAGCCCTGGAAGCCCTTAGTAGACGAAGCAGCTAACAGAAGTAGAAGTCCTGAGCATATCCCTGGCAGCATCCCTACACTGAAGCCTTAGCTGAATTCATAACCCACATCTCTAGAGAAGCCCTCACCCCCTAATCTGTTCCTACCCTTAGTCCCTAACCCCAGTAACTTTTGTTCAGAGTGGCTGTTTCTCTCCTCTTTGTTATCAATCCCTTAACAAGTAAAACCCAACCACATAGATAAACTAAAATCTTTTCCCAAGAGGTGCCAGTGTGTCAAGGATGTCATTCCTGGTGACATTAGACTGAGAGGAGAGATTAATGCTTATAAATATCTGAAGAGCAAGTGTCAAGAAGGGGCTGGTCTCTACAATGTTGTCCTGTGACAGGACAAGGAATGACAGACATAAATTGGAATAGACCTTAATATGAGGAAGAACATCTTTACTGTAAGGGTGGTGGAACACTGGAAGAGTCTGTCCACAGAGGTGGAGTGTCTCCTTCTCTAGAGAGTTTCAAGACCTGGATATGTTCCTGTGTGACCTGCCCTAGGTTGGGATCAAGGATCCTGTCTCCTGTCACCAAGGAGAAGAGGCTGCCCCCCTTCACTCCAACTGCCCTTCAGGTAGTCAGTCTGAGCCTGGCAGAAGCATATTCTTATTACTAACACCTGGGTTTTTAATGGTTCCGAGTTTGGTTGCACCACTTTGGTTAATCCACTTTTTGTCTCTCTTTTCTGTGTGGCATTAATGTTGCACTTTCTCCTGATTTGAGAAAGAAGGATGCAAACCAAGATTTTTCTACTGGAAACATCCATTTTATTATGTTCAAACACTAAGGAACATTTCATATAGATTTCAAACGTCACCAACATTGCTACTCTTTCATTAGGAGTCCACCACGAACCTCTTCCTCACATCCAATCTCAATCTGCTCTGCTCTAGTTTGAAGCCATTGTCCCTCGTCCTGTCCCTGCAGGCCTTTGCCTGTCTCTCTCCAGCCTTCCTGTAGCCCCCTTCAGGTACTGCCAGGCTGCTATTAGGTCTCCCCAGAGCCTCCTCTTCTCCAGGCTGAACACCCCCAGCTCCCTCAGCCTGGCCTCAGAGCAGAGCTGCTCCAACCCCCTGAGCATTTTCATGTCCCTCCTCTGGACCCTCTCCATCACCTCCATGTCCTTCCTCTATTGAGGGCTCCAGACCTGTACACAGTACTCCAGGTGAGGTCTCCCCAGAGCAGAGCAAAGTGTCAGAATCACCTCTCTGGCTCTGCTGGCAATGCTGCTTTGGATGCAGCCCAGGCTGTGATTTGCCTTCTGTGGTGCAAGCTCACACTGCCTGCTCCTGTCCAGCTTCTCATCCATCAGCACCCCCAAGTCCTTTTCCTCAGGGCTGCTTTCTATCCCCTCCTCCCCCAGTCTGTATTGATAGTGAGGATTATGATATTCACCACCAAATAATTGAAGAGAACTTACATGATTACAGAAGAAAATATTTTGAACAGTCATAGACTAAAACAAGGATAAAAAAGGTGTAACCAAATGTCATGAATTAAAGATTGTGTTTACATGAAGCCAGACTTCTGTCTTATTTTTGGATCTGATGTGAGCACCATCCTCAAGTCAAGCACTTTCAGTGTACCTGTGTCTGGCAGTTTAACTGCTGGCAGATTCCACTGAACTCTCTCTTCCTTATCTTTCTTTAATACCTCTCATGAGAAAATCTGTCTGACTTGTTTGGAACATACTATAGCCAAGGCTGATGATTAAAACTTGACACAGTGTTTTTGGATCTCAGAAAGCCTTTGATGAAAGTCTGATACCACAAGTCCCTGTCACCCAAGAGGTGCTGCATTGCACTGTGGCTGACATTGTGGACAGGGCCAATGAAGGCACAGGCAGGCTGACACTGTTCATAAGTAAATCTGCCTATGGAAAAACAACCAATAATGCCTAGGAGGAGAGGCAGTTGATTTAATTGAGTCCTTGGAATTATCTTCCTGTATTCATGCCTTGTCCTTCCTTCCCTTTGTTTCTGTACACAAATCTTTTTAAACCACATCTCAGAGAGCGCTTATTGCCTCTTCTCACCTACAAGGAAATTAACAACGAGCTACCTTTTTCTTAACAGCAATCTGATTTGTTCAGCTTCTTAGGGAAAAATCAGAAGGAATGAGGCACTAGTAATGTCTAATCAAAGCAGACAGTGGTATACAGAACAAGGACCAATAAATACAGATTTCATTAGGAATGTAATTATTGAAGAGAGCATCACAGGTTTACAGGATGTTAGGGGTTGGAAGGGACCTCTGGAGATCATAAAGTCCAACTCCCCTGCCAGAGCAGGACCAGAGAATCCAGTGCAGGTCACACAGGAATGCATCCAATGGGACTGGCAAGCCTCCAGAGGAGACTCCACAACCTCTCTGGGCAGCCTGTTCCAGTGCTCTGGGACCCTCACAGTGAAGAAGTTCCTCCTCCTGTTGAGGTGGAACCTCCTGTGCTGGAGTTTCTATCCATTGCTCCTTGTCCTATCTCAGGCTGGAACTGATCAGAGCCTGTGCCCTCCCTCCTGAGCCCCAGCCCTCAGATATTTAGAAACATTTATTAAATCCCCTCTCAGTCTTCTCCTCACCACACTAAACAGCCTCAGGGCTCTCAGCCTCTCTTCATCAGGCAGTGCTCCAGTCCCTCAATCATGCTTGTAGCCCTCCCTTGGACTCCAGCAGATCCCTGTCCTTACTGAACTGGAGGGCCCAGACCTGGATGCAATATTCCAGGTGAGTCTCAGTAAGACCTAGACCTATTTTACAGCAAACCAACACTAGCACATACATGATAAAAGTTAAACAAAAAGGAATATAATTAAAGGTAGAAAGGCAAGAGAATTTCAAATAAAGAATAGTAGGACAAAAGAAAAAAAAGGGAAAAAAGGAAAACGTTAAGTATTTTAGCATAAATAATTTGAATTGAATTCAGTTTGTTTTTACCTTCAGGATAGATCTCTCTTCCTTTTAAAGTCAAAGTCTCCCAAGGAAATTTGTCTCATCTTTTACCATCTAAATCAACTTTATGCCGCTAATTAATGTGATGAGGAGTGATATCTGACAACCTCCCAGCAAAGAGAACTGTATGGACTGTAATTACAGCATCTGGTTACTTCAAATAAATGTCAAGACAATGCAAGCAATCTGTTCCCAAGATGTTCATTAGTTTCCACATAAGAAAAAATGACTCATGATGGATTTAAAGACACGTGATGTGGCTGGCAGAGTGGGGAAAGCAAAGACATTCTCCAGCTGTGGAAAACGCACACCCCCTAACTCACTAACTCACACCCCCTGCATTCGCCTGTGAAGAAGACACTGCGGTAATCTGTGCACTTACACTTCAACTTCTGAGCTGGACACAGAGAGCAATGATGATATTGTAATTTTTATATATATATAAATATGAAGAGGGGAAGGGAAGGGAAGGGAAGGGAAGAGAAAAGAAGAGAAGAGAAGAGAAGAGAAGAGAAGAGAAGAGAAGAGAAGAGAAGAGAAGAGAAGAGAAGAGAAGAGAAGAGAAAAAAAAGAAAAAGAAAAAGAAAAAGAAAAAGAAAAAGAAAAAGAAAAAGAAAAAGAAAAAGAAAAAGAAAAAGAAAAAGAAGAAAAGAGAAAAGAAGGGAAAAGAAAATAGAAAAGAAAAAGGAAAAAAGAGAAAGGAGAAAAGGAAAAAAGAAAAGAGAAGAAAAGATCACAAAAATCCAGCATCTATATCACATACTTATATGAGGGAAGATCTCAGCTCCTGTGCTCAAAACCTCCCTTTGTATTAGTAGAGCAAAGCTGCAGTTGTGCCCATCTAGGTCAGACATCATGTCAAAACTCAGGCCACGGTAGGATCAAAGATCAGCACACAACAATCGAGGCCATTTTGTGCAAGCATAGGAATTACATCAATCACCCAGAAGCATCCCAGCTAGATAATCTAAAAATGATAATGAAGGCTGATGTGATGGAATTGCCTCATGCAAGTGTATTGTTTTGGTGAGGCCCATCCCCTGAATAAACATTCTCAAGAGGAATTTCAATCAACTAATGTCACAGCACGAAAGAGACTGTAAAAAAAGACACACTTGGAGCACAAGTCTGCAGAGGAGAAGGCTCCCAGGAGATCTTCTTGTGGCCTTCCAGGATCTGAAGGGGGCTACAAGAAAGCTGGGGAGGGACTTTTGAGGGTGTCAGGGAGTGATAGGACTGAGGGGAATGGATCCAAGCTAGAGGAAGGGAGATTTAGATTAGACATTAGGAAGAAGTTCTTCCTCATGAGGCTGGTGAGACACTGGCACAGGTTGCCCAGGGAGGTAGTGAAAGCCTCATCCCTGGAGGGTTTTTGCAGCCAGGCTGGATGTGGCTGTGAGCAACCTGACGTAGTGTGAGGTGTCCCTGCTCTTGGCAGGGGGGTTAGAACTAGAAGATCCTTGAGGACTCTTCCAACCCTGACAATTCTATGATTCTATGAATGGAGGCAGACACCAGACAGATTATTCTTCAGTATTTCTTATCATCTTGAAAACATTTCAGACATTTTGGCATTTCTTTCTCAGTGTTAATTTTGCTTCTCTGCTTAGACATATCCTGAACACTTTCTTTTCTCTGACATGTATCCTGTTACTGCTTTGGCTGCCTCCTCATGAACTTTGGAATTAGCATCAGGAAGGTTTAATTATTCATTCGAACTTACCCACTTATGTTGATGCTACTGCTGATGACAAACTCTAAGAAGGGCTCTTCAGCAATACTTAAAAGGATTTAAGAGGTGTGCAGTAGGCTTGATTGTTGGCTGCTATGTATTCACACAGCATCTAGTTCTGTGATGTTGCATAAAACTATGAAAATGGTATCATTATGGATACCTGTGCAAGGAGGCTGAAGCTCAATAGCTGCATACTCACAGCAGTACAAATCCTTGATAGGAAAAGATCCTGTGCTGTCCCTGATGTCGTTCATACAGCAGGGTTGGGAAGAAATTATATTAGGTACAGACGATATTTTCATAATTTCAAGTCCAATTAAATGTAAAACCTTGAGAATCTGAAGTTTCTAAAGGAGTTTCTAAATAATAAATTACATTATGGCAAAGTTACACACAATGTTAGGGGATGGAAGGGACCTCAAAAGAGCATCCAGTCTAACCCCCCTGCCAGAGCAGGTCACACAGGAACACATCCAGGTGGGTCTTGAATATCTCCAGAGAGGGAGACTCCACAACCCCCCTGGGCAGCCTCTTCCAGGGTTCTGTCACCCTCACAGGGAAGAAAATTTCCTTCTGTTCCCATGGAACTTCCTATGCCTCAGCTTCCACCACTGCCCCTTGTGCTGCCAATGGGCATCACCCAGCAGAGCCTGGCTCCAGCCTCTGGGCACTCCCCCCGCACATCTTTAGCAACAGCAATGAGGTCACCTCTCAGGCTCCTCCTCTCCAAGCTAAAGAGATCCAGATATTGGAGTTTAAAAAGATTGATGTATACAGAGGTTTGTGTATTAAAAAAATCTATAAAAAGTTGATGGTATAAAAAGATTTTGTTTTCCTCGCCCCAAACCAAATGAATTATGAAAGATTTTTTTTTTTTAATTTTTACAAAAATTAGTTTGTTGTTTTAAACTTCCATTCAAAGTTGCCTCTTCTTGGCAGTTCCTAGTCTTGGCATTTCTCCAGCTGTCAAATATTACTAAACCAAATCTTTGGCTAAGTTTCTGCTCCTTATATTTAATAAATGGCTTAAGAACTAATCAGGTTGCCACAGAACCTGGAAGACGGCATTAGTTTCAAACAAAAAAAACCCAACAACACACATTTTAAGCCTTTTATAGTAATAAATAGTAATAGTAGTAGTAGTAGTAATAATAATAATAATGATAGTAATTAATAATAATAATAACACTGGCCTATGAGGAGAGGCTGAGAGCCCTGGGCTGTTTAGTCTGGAGAAGAGAAGACTGAGAGGGGATCTGATCAATGGGGATTTAATAAATTATTATTATCATCATCATTATCATTGTTGTTGTTTTTGTTATTGCACTTTTGGTCTGCTAGGGAAGAAATAGTTTGATTAGCAAATAAGAGCTCCAGAAGGGTTATGTGCCAGGGCACAGCTGAGTAGCATGGACAAGGAGTACCTGTGGCACATTGTCTTTTGATGAAGCTCAGCCCAAGCATGTTACCTTCTACAGCAGCCCTTTAATTTGATTCTTTCTGTGCAGTCATTTCATATACTGCATGACTTAGTCCTAAGGGACACCTGAGACATAATAGGAAAAAAAAAGTCAAGGCATAAATAATGTAAACTATTGTAGCACTCACAGATTTTCCCCAGAGCTCATCAACCCCTCTCCCTACAGCATGTCCAGGCTTCTGTGTAATACCTCTGCAGAAATCTCAGCATCCCCAACATGTGATAAGTGCTCCTCCACCCATGCAACTAAAAGAGTGTGTAGATTGAAATGGCATATGGAAGCTGAACGCCAGTCATGGCATAGGGGGTGACTGCAGCTCCATGATGGGCACGCTTTTTGTTAGCTGACAGAAGAAAGCTGCACATCTCCTGTGTACCTCCCCATGAAACACAGCATTCCTCTGCTTAAAATGTCAGACACTCCTGCAGCACAGGATTCAAGCAGAAACTTGCAACTGCAATGAGAGGAGGTAGGCATTTCCTTCCACTTTCTTATTTCTCAGTAGCTAAATCCAGTTCTTTGGTGTTAGGACTTTGGAGGAATTAGCATCTCATCTGCAATAGAGGCACATTCATTAATAACCACACAGTTTAAAGTTAAACCATTGAAATCAGTGGAGGTAGGATGGGTTTGTGTAATTCAGTTTGCAAAAAGAATCTAGTCCTGAGGTTGTTTACTACACTATTTTTATACTCTGACCTATTTTAGTAGTTATCTTTGGAGAGAAAGGTTTAAGTAAAGATCATGGTAAAAAAAAAAATCTGTGTCTCATTTACATACTTCCCACATTAGTTCATTTATTAAACAGTTGTATATAAGGTTATATAGGTTAGGAGCTGCCCGGCTGGAAAGCAGCTTCATGGAGAAAGACCTTGGAGTGCTGGTGGACAGCAAGTTCTGCATGGGACAGCAATGTGCCCTTGTGGTCAAGAGAGCCAATGGGATCCTGGGGTGCAGCAAGAAAAGTGTGGCCAGCAGGGCTAGGGAGGTTCTTCTCCCCCTCTGCTCTGCCCTGCTGAGACCACACCTGCAATATTGTGGATTTGCTGGAGAGCCAGGAGGATGCTTAGGGGACTTGAGCAACTCCCCTGTGAAGAGAGACTGAGAGCCCTGGGGCTGTTTGGTCTGGAGAAGAGAAGGCTGAGAGGGGATCTGATCAATGTCTATCAATAGCTGAGGGGTGGGGGGCAAGTGGAGGGGGCCAGGCTCTTTTTGGTGGTGCACAGTAATGAGCCAAGGAACAAGAGGTACAAGCTGGAACAGAGAAGATTTCACCTCAACATGAGGAGAAACTTCTTTGCAGTGAGGGTGACAGAGCCCTGGAGCAGGCTGCCCAGAGAGGTTGTGGAGTCTCCTTCTCTGGACACATTCCAACCCCACCTGGCTGCATTCCTGTGCAGACTGCCCTGGGTGATGGTGCTCTGACAGGAGGGTTGGACTGAATGATCTCTGGAGGCCCCTTCCAACCTTAATGTTCTGTGATACTGTGATATTAAACACACATAAGTATTGTAAGAATGAATAGAAAAATGGTCTGAAAATACTAAAAATTTAACTAAAAACTCATTCAATTTCAGGTGAAGCTTTCAGAAGGGGTTCAGATTTTTTTTGTTGTTGCATTCAGAGTGAAGCTTGCTTTATTTACATGGCTGGCCTCTATCTTGACCCCTCCTTTCTATTTTATTTGTAAGGTAAGAGAGAGGCTTCAGGTAACTTAGAATATATACATAGTCACAGGAGACATTACACAGAACCTGTCAGGAATATATCAAAACATATTGAATAAACCATAAAAAAAAATTCAAAGCATAATCCACATAAAAAGGATTACCTGCAGAAAAATCTGGTTCCTTGTATGTGAGAAAACCCAAAAGCATCAAAAATAATTTAAAAGAATCTACAATTACAACGCTGTTATAAATATTTCTAAATAAAAAATAAGTTAAGTTAAATTAAATTAAATTAAATGCAAATTTACTTCAATATTCAATACAATCAGCATAATCAAGAGGGAAATCAAATAGGCTTGCTTGCCCTGAAAATGCAGGTTGCCTTCACACATTGTGATAGGTTACAGGAAAACAAAGCAAACCCAAACATGTGCATTTCAATCGTATTTTAAATAACATCTGTGAATAATCTCTGGACTCCTCCATCCATGTCAGACATAAATCTTGATTTTTTTGTCCAAAAATAGCTCAGGCCATATCAGCAACATCTCCAGGTCTGTTTCACATACCTGCTGCAGTTTGGCTCCAATTGTCCCTGCTCAAGACTTTACTCAGGTCTGTTAGCACTGCCCTATGAGGAGAGGCTGAGAGCCCTGGAGCTGGTTAGTCTGGAGAGGAGAAGACTGAGAGGAGATTTAATAAATGTTTCTAAATATCTGAGGGCTGGGGGTCAAGAGGGAGGGCACAGGCTCTGATCACTTGCACTGTGGGATAGGACAAGGGCCAATGGATAGAAACTGCAGCACAGGAGGTTCCACCTCAACAGGAGGAGGAACTTCTTCACTGTGAGGGTCCCAGAGCACTGGAACAGGCTGCCCAGAGAGGTTGTGGAGTCTCCTTCTCTGGAGACTTTCCAGCCCCATCTGGATGCATTCCTGTGTGACCTGTGCTGGATTCTCTGGTCCTGCTCTGGCAGGGGGATTGGACTTGATGATCTCTGGAGCTCCCTTCAAACCCCTAACATCCTGTGAGCCTGTGATCCTGTGTTAGCAGCACTGCCATTCAGCACCTAGTACTGATCAAGCTACCTTTTCCAAAAGCAAATGCAAACAAAGATATTTTGGGGGTTTATGCCAACATTTATCCGATCTTCCTCCTCCCTACAAGCTATGCTTGTATCCGATTTGGTCATGAGCACTTTTGTGCCTCACATGTACACGTCCTGCTAGGTTCTTTCCTGTTGTGCCTGCCACACTCTTCTCCAGAAAAAAAAATGTTAGCAGATAAAAATCTTATTGATATGCTCATTTTGCACATCACTGCATTCATTTTCTTCCTGAGATTAAAACATTTATCAGAGTTTGTTAAAGCCAGCTGTATTTGACTGAGATATATTTAGAAGTAAGAAGTGTGATCCAGACACCATTCTCCAAAGTACATCTGCTGGTTCTTTTAAAGGGCTTTTAAATATACATGCTTCTCACATTTTAAACAGTTTTCAGCTTATTCTTCCATATACCAGCATATATAATGGCTAAGGAATGTTTACAATGTGCTTGCTCAATCTTGAAAGCATCTCATGCTCCTCCACTTTCTGGCTTTGTAATATGCTCTAAATATTGTATAGGATTTTCACAAGTTTGCAGGAGAGCTCTCTTTTTCAACTTTTTGCACAAGAACACTACAGATCATTTAAAGGTGCCATCTTTCTTTCTCATTCTAAACTCATCATAAAAATTGCTCTTTTCACAGAATCACAGAATGTTAGGGTCTGGAAGGGACCTCAAAAGCTCATCCAGTCCAACTCCCCTGCCAGAGCAGGGTCACTTAGTGCTGATCACACAGGAGCACAGCCAGGTGGCTTTGAAAGACTCCAGAGATGGAGACTCCACAACCTCTTTGGGTAGGCTGCTCCAGGGCTTCAGCAACCTCACAATGAAAAAATTCTTTCTCCTGTTCCCATGGAACTTCCTTTGCCTCAACTTCCACCACTGCCCCTTGTGCTGCCATTGGGCATCACCCAGCAGAGCCTGGCTCCAGCCTCTGGGCACTCCCCCTGCACATCTTTAGCAACAGCAATGAGGTCACACTCAGGCTCCTCTTCTCCAAACTAAAGAGACCTTTCTAAGAGGTTTCTGCATTAAAATAAGATATGTGTAGTCAGATTTTATTCATTATTGGAAAACAATGGAATTAAAATTTACAGAATAGTGCTCAGGTTTGTTTTTTCAAAAAATATTCTTTCAGTATAACAACAACAAGAGGTCAGTAATGCATATCTTTAAACTTCTGAAGGGTTCCTTTGTAAAATAAACAACTGAAAGATTTCTTTCTGAGAATGGGAAGCAAGGATTATCATGATGTGATGAATTGATTTAACTGATATTTATTCAAGGTCCTTGCTGAAAACATAAATGCAACTCACAGGCAATAGCTGTTCTTACAGACTACCCCCTGGTCATTGGGTTTTGAAAGGGATGGTTGGAGAGGGCATTAATTTATCTTTTTTTTTGGTGAACCCACTGAACATAATTGATTGAACAGATGTAAGCCAAATATTTATCTGTTTGTAACTTCTCTGTTTTATTGCTAATGAGAAAGGATTGTGAAAAAGAATCAAATTGGTGCTCAAGATACTTGTGGTGTCTGTAGGGGACACCTTCTTTACCCTAGCTCTAGTCATGAAGAAAAATATAAAAGCCTCAATTCAGGCTCAGTCTCATCCCTTTTATAATCACTACTCTCTAATATGGTTTAATTGCCTGTGAAGATGCAAACAGGCCTAAAATCCATAATAATTAGCTTAAGATAACTGGCTGAGGTTCAGGCAAATCATCTGATATCAGCATTTCTGGTTACTTTGCACAGTGAAAGCAGAAAATTAGGAGGGGTAATCTGTGAATGCAGTGGAAAAGAAAAAATAGTTTTGTTTACTAAGAATTTCTATTTTCAACGTATCTTCCAGCTCTTCCTCTATGCTGTGGAGCATATCCATAAGGATAAGCAACCCATATTCAGCATCTACATGGTGAAATTCATATTTGCAGGCTAAGTGTGAGCCGAAATTGGCAAGTTAAAAAAAGGAAAATACTGAGAAAGAAAAAAAAAAGAAAGAGACAGGAGGAAGAGGGGAGAAAACTTCAGCACGCTTGGCTGAAGCATCCAACTTGTATTCCATTGTTGTAGGTTAATTATTTTGCCAATGCCTGTAAAACTAATACCAAAACTGGTTCTGCTGAGATGAATGGTAACATTTCCAACACATAGTAGAGTTGGATTTCACTTATAACCCTTAAATAATCACTTTTTATATATTAAGTTGTAGGATTCTTCAAAAGAATAAAACTCTTCAGTTTATCTGCCTCCCGTTTGAAGGACAGACTAAAGGCTGTGGGGCTGGTTTTCAAAAGGCTATGCAAGAGAGGCTGGCAATGAGCTCTTAGTTCTGCACAGGTTTCCCTTAATCTATACATTTCCAAATCTGTGAAGCACATACAAAATGTTGGTTTCTCTGAACGTTCTGAATCCCAGTTCAGGATGCATCAACTGAGCTGCTGTCAACATAATTGGCTACAGCAGTTGGAGTTTTAGAAGAGCTTAGCTTCAGCTGTGCCACCGAAACAAATAAGATTATCAGAGCCAGCTCTGCATGCAAAATGCTGCCTGCCTAGAGGAATTTGTGCACAGGTGTCGTGGTTGGAGCTGCTTGATCCTGGCCTCTTCACATTTGATAAACCTTTCAATGCTCCACTCTGTTCCTGACATGTTTTTCTTCGATATTTTACTTATTTTAAAGCACTTAAAATGCAACTGAAAACTAAATGTAGTGTTTAATTGTGTATTAAAGCCAAACTTCCCACTCAGCCTGAAATCAGTGTATGCTTTGGGGCTCTGTTTAGTTTTGTAGAAAAGAAAAATAAATGTTCACTTTCCTTTGTGATTGTCCCTTTAACACTCTTGTTTTGCTTCCTCAAGAAAATTCAACTTAAAAAGGGAGAAAGAAGAGCTACAGTCACAGATCTGTCCTTCTGCCCCAGATTGCTAGGCCAGTGAAGAAATGGTGGTAGGGAAACCACTTTTTCTCAGTTGCTCTTTGAAGATGCTATTCCTGAACATTTATCAGTGTCTTTTTCTTTTTCAACTATTATTTTAAAGGTTTTGCTGTTATTGTGGCCCATGATAGCAGCATGAAATAAATTAGTGCAGTAGCATAAAATCTGGCAGGTCTTCATAATTATATATTACATTATAGGACAGAGGAAAAGATGGAGCTTCATGCATGTTAGGTAGGGGTAAGAGGGACAAACAAGGCAAGAAAAAAATTAAGCCCTAAATAGCTGCAAGTAACTTGGACTCTGCTGGGTGAAATCACATTCCTCCTGAGGTGTTTCTGTCAGCTTTGCCACCAACTGCATGAGTCTAAGTCTAACTGCCTGTTTCTAAATCCTACAAGGAATTCCTCAGCCAAAATCCACAGTCAATCACAGAAATTATGAGACAAATCATATCTTGCCCAATGATACAAATACCAGTTCAGCTCTTACAACTATCCTAATGCTAAGGATACTCAAAGGAGTATTCTAATCAAAGGAGTAACAATACTTGCTGCCTCACTGCAACAAGGTGCTAAGAGGTATTAAAGGGAAGTACTCACCATGGCTAAGTTAACACAGTTTCAGTGAAACAGAACTGACCACCATGGAGGTCACTTGAAGGGACCCAAACTAGTCCTGAATTACTTGGGGCAATCAAAAAAGCAGCAGAACCTTGAATCCACCCCCCAAAAGCCCCAACAACCACCTCAGTCTTTCCCCTATGTAAACTACAGAATCACAGAATTAACCAGGTTGGAAAAGACCTTTGAGATCATCAAGCCCAACCTATTACCCAACATCATCTAATCAACTAAACCCTGGTACTGAGTGCCTCATCCAGGCTCTTCTTAAACACTTCCAGGAATGGTGACCCCACCACCTCCCTGGGCAGCACATCCCATTGGCCAATCTCTCTTTCTGGGAAAAATTTCTTCCTCACATCCAACCCAAACCTCCGCTGGTGCAGCTTGAGACTGTGTCCTCTCATTCTGCCACTGGTTGCCTGGGAGAAGAGACCAACCCCAAGCTACAACCTCCCTTCAGGTAGTTGTAGTCAGCAATGACGTCTCCCTGAGCCTCCTATTCTCCAGGCTAAACACCCCCAGCTCCCTCAGCCTCTCCTCACAGGGCTGTGCGCCAGACCCCTCCCAAGCCTCATTGCCCTTCTCTGGACACATTCCAGCATCTCAACATCTTTCTGAAACTGTGAGTCCCAGAACTGGACACAGTACTCAAGGTGTGGTCTAACCAGTGCTGAGAACAGGGCAGAATGACTTCCCTGCTCCTGCTGGCCACACTATTCCTGCTGCAGGCCAGGATGTCATTGGCCTTCTTGGCCACCTGGGCACACTGCTGGCTCCTGTTCAGCTGCTGTCCACCAGTACCCCCCAGGTCCCTCTCTGCCTGGCTGCTCTCCAGGCACTCTGTCCCCAACCTGTAGCACTGCATGGGGTTGGTGTGGCCAAAGTGAAACCTTCTCCTTTTTTCAGCATTCACTGATGAGGTAGAATGTATCTAGAAGATATCTGCACTGTGGATAATCCACATGAGGAAAAAGGCTGTTTTAAATTCCTAGATACACAGGCTCCTTCAGTAGTTCAACAGTAGTATACTTATAAAAATACCTATAACCCTCCAGAAATGTACAGCAGAAGACAAAATGCAAATGAGTCAAAATACAGGGAGTCAAAAGTATAGTAGAGCACAAGCTCAGCCTCTCCAGCAATTCCTTTGCCAGGGTTTATTAGGTGTCTATTCTGGCTACTTTTCAGCCATCCACTCCCTCTCTTTTTCCCACTCTCTCTGCTGTGACTGTTCTCATTGTTTAAGAGCTGAGAAGAATTTCAACTAGAGGAGTTACATTTTCAGTAACACATTAAACAATCTCAACACATTCAAAGCAGTGATGGGACCCACAGTAAATTACACGTTGCAAAGCCTCATCAGCTGAAGCGATCGCTCCGCTTCTTCAGGCCGTTTGAAAAGAGCCAAGAAAGTTGATGCTATTTCCATCATGTATATAAATAACATGTATCTCATATTTATATAAAAGTGTAAGATGGGGGAACAATTCTGCAACTGCTCATTGGAGTTTTTATCCGGAATTCATATATGCAGCAATGGCACAATGGAGACAATGATTGTGCCCAACCCCTCGTGAGTCTTCTCCCCTCAATGATTTCAATGAGTCTCTGCTTTTTGCATGACTTTTTACTGAAGCAAGGGCTTGTGATGCTAAGTGCAGTGCTTACAGAGAATAGTATTTAAAGAAAATGCTCCTGAAGATGCAGCCATCTAAAGACAAGATCATTGCACTGTGAAGAGTAGGAAGGGGCAGGGGAGGAGGGAAGAAAGAAGAGTGAAAAGTTTGAGAAGATTTTAGTATTTGTTTGAAGGTTACTTTAATTTAAATTCTACACATAAGCACTGTAAAACTGAAAACCTTGTTTGATAGGTTTCAGAGATGTTATCAAAGACAAGGAGCATTTGTCAGTAAAGTCTTTCAATTCTGCAGAAAGAGATACAGGGACCTGCTGGAGAGAGTCCAAGGGAGAGCCACAAGGATGCTCAGGGAACTTGAGCATTTCCCCTCTGAAGAGAGACTGAGAGCCCTGGGGGTGTTTAGTTTGGAGAAGAGAAGGCTGAGAGGGGATCTGATCAATGTCTATCAATAGCTAAGGGGTGGGGGGCAAGTGGAGGGGGCCAGGCTCTTTTTGGTGGTGCACAGTAATAAACCAAGGAACAAGAGGTACAAGCTGGAACAGAGAAGATTTCACCTCAACATGAGGAGAAGCTTCCTTACAGTGAGGGTGACAGAGCCCTGGAGCAGGCTGCCCAGAGAGGTTGTGGAGTCTCCTGCTCTGGAAACTTTTAAAACCTTCCTGGCTGCATTCCTGTACAGACTCTCCTGGGTGATGCTGCTCTGGCAGGAGGGTTGGACCTGATGATCTCTGGAGGTCCCTTCCAACCTATAATGTTCTGTGATTCTATGATACAAAAGATACAAAAGAAAACTTTTCATGCATATTAGTAAAACTGCCAAAAGTAAGTATTTTTGCAAGAAAATGCAATTAATCATAAAAATATGTAAGAGAAGATTATACAGCACATATTATGTATACTGGTACATGGCAGTGCTTCACACTGCAAGTGCACAACGTTTCCAAAATCCCATGAAGAAGAAAACAAGGAGCCACCGAGCCAAGGCACTGAAGCACCATACAGAAAAGAAGTTTGCTTTGTTAATGAAAGCTTTATCACCACAAAAATCTTACCTGCCTGGTATAATGTTAAATGTTATAGGGGACAAATCCTCACAAGATGACTCCATACCCAACATTGCTTACAGAACCCTGAAGAACAGCAAAGTAGCACAACAGAGGAAGGGTATGAGTATGGATTTAATCTGTGAGGACTCTGGAAGTGAAAAATTAATAAAAAGCTATATTCATTCATTCACAGAGTAAAAAGGACAAACACTCTGCTGATGATTGAGAAGGGTGGCTAGAATTCCAAATACTACATTTAATTTGTTTATTATTCAGTCTGTGGAATAAATAATAGCAATTAGAAGCAAATAGTATCTATGAACTACAAGTGTATTTAAGAAAATTATGTGTCACCCTGTGAAACTAGAATTATAAAGAGTTGCGATTGACCGTGTTACTTGCCATAGCTAATTGAACTGCCATTATGCAACCCCACGTCATGCAGGTTAGTGATACAGGATCACAGGAGGTTAAGGGTTGGAAGGGACCTCCGAAGATCATCAAGTCCAATCCCCCTGTCAGAGCAGGACCAGAGAATCCAGCACAGGTCACACAGGAATGCATCCAGATGGGGCTGGAAAGTCTCCAGAGAAGGAGACTCCACAACCTCTCTGGGCAGCCTGTTCCAGTGCTCTGGGACCCTCACAGTGAAGAAGTTCCTCCTCATGTTAAGGTGGAACCTCCTGTGCTGCAGTTTCTATCCATTGCCCCTTGTCCCATCCCAGGGTGCAAGTGATCAGAGCCTGTGCCCTCCCTCTTGACCCCCAGCCCTCAGATACTGAGAAACATTTATTAAATTCCCTCTCAGTCTTCTCCTCTCCAGGCTGAACAGCCCCAGGGCTCTCAGCCTCCCCTCACAGGGCACATGCTCCAGTCCCTTCATCATCCTGGTAGCTCTCTGTTGGACTCTCTCCAGCAGATCCCTGTCCCTCCTGAACTGGGGAGCCCAGAACTGGATGCAATATNACACTCCTCTGAATGCAGCCCAGGACCCCATTGGCCTTCTTGGCCATGTCTGGTAGGGCCATGACATGGCCCAGTACAAACCCAGACAGGCCTTAAGATGTCTAGACATCATCCCTCTCTCCCCTCCTTCCTGCAGAAAGACAGGGCAACGTGGGAAAGGGAACAGAGGGGACAGGATTCCTGCCTGTCTGGTAAGCAAGTTGTTTACCTGGGATAAGAGCACATAAGCTGACCACTGCTCCCCCCGAAACAAGGCCTTTGTTTCTGCCTTTTATGGCTATAGCCTGGCAGACCTTTCCATTGGGCAGATACACGTTAGCTTCAGTGCCCCATTGGAGCACTCGATCTCTGGCAAGTTGTATACATACAGGTTGACTTAGTAGTCACCTTTGCCTTGCTTCAAGCTTTGCTTCAAGCTTTGCTTCAAGCCTGCTTTCAAGCCTACCTGTTACGGTGTGAGAGCTGAAATCCCCCTTCCACACCAACAATAACCAGGCTAGCTCAGTCTGGAAGCAAATGCAAGCTGTATTCACAGGCAAAACTACAATCTCTGATGCAATGCAATGAATCTGTACAAACAGACACTATTCACAACAACTACAAATATGTACGATCAACAGAAAAAACACAATCAACTCCCCTGGCTTCCCCCTAAGAGGCCAAGCCAGAAGGACTCCCCCCACACCCTTCTGGCAGAAGGCTGAGAGAGCCAAGAAGGAGAGAGGCTGTTAAGCTTAGCTTGTCAAGGTCAGTATGTGGGTGTGTGTTATCTTCAGCCAGAAAAGAAGCAGGCAGACTAAGAGAAGACGGACTGTGAGACTGCTGTACCTTTTGTTGAGTGCTGATTCTTAAACATTTCTCTCTCTCCAGTGGAAGTGTTTGGAACAATCATTATTTGCTTTCTTACACCCAATAGTGATTTATTTACATTCTTTCACTTTCTCTGCTCAAACTTTGCGAGAAGAAAAATTAAAGACACAGTCTTTAAAACCATCACAGACCCATCTTGTAGAAGCTGCTTCACGTTGCCCTGCCTTGCTTCGAGTGCCTGGTCCAGAGCCTGGGATAAAGCCACAAGCCATACACAGCAAGCCAGAGAAGCCACAAGCCTAGAAGCCAGATCTGCCTAACCTGCTTCCCCTGCCACTAGAGTTGTGCTGTGCCTCAGTTTCCCCAGGAACCAAGCCAGCGCCTGTCATGAAGAGCGTCGTTAACTGCCTGCTGTCCGCTGCAGCCAGAGCAGCCTGGGACCAGGCAGGAAACTCTCCTTGCCAGCAATCTGGCATGCCAGCACCCTACGAGAGCACCCCAAAGCTAACACAGCAGCAGCAGCATTCCCCATGTGGGTAAAACCAGCTGTGAGTAATTAATTCACTGCTCTTTGGGTTTAAAGGTTCTTATCGAGCCTCCCCCACAGTAATTGGGCACTGTCTGCTCCCAGGCACCTTCTCTTTCCAAGTTATTGCCTCCTAATTTGCATAGAATTGTTGTGTTTTGCCCAAAGACTGCATATTCCCATTGCAAATCTATATTCCAACCGTACAAGGATCCTATTGAATGAGTTTAGCAATTTTCATTAAAAAAGTGTTGAAAATAATTTTTATTAATGCCCGTTTGCCATAGCGTTTATCATTGTAAGGGCAACTACTTAATCCTACCCTTTACAACAGGCCACAGGGGCACATTGCTGACCCACAGGCAACCTGTTGTCCACCAGGACTCCCAGGCCCAGCAGAAATACCATACAGAGGATCTCCCCCAAATTCCAACTTGATCAAAAGACGTAGCATGAATGGGCTCCCTGTACAATCATGTTCCTTTCTGTTTCAGAAGCTGCTTTCATTTCTCTACTCCCTAGCAGGCTTTTTTACTCAAATGTCAATTAAGATTAGGTGGGACTTGCATGATTAAAACCCTTAATGGCTAAAGGACATCAAATTTGTGAAAATTGATGTCACTTCCCAAAAGACTGCACTCCCATGCACATCCCCACATTCTGGCAATGTCACAGGCATTTCCATCCCTTCTGCAATATTAATGAGTGCAGTCTCACACCCACTTGACATACAGAGCCATTGGTATTCATGACAAACAGTAAGGAGCCTGCACTCTGAGCCCATGCAAGTTAAAAATCTGTGTTTCAACTACAGCTAATATTTTTGCTACTGCAATCTGCATTTAATTGGGACTGATTTTCAGAGTTAGAGAGCACTGTTGACCTGCAACAGACACCCAAATAACAGACAAATAAATCAGTGAGGACACTGGCCTTAAAGAACATTTCAGCACAAACCCCAGGATGTCACAAAGATACTGTGAGGAAAAGCCATTTCCAGTCCTGTAGCTGAGCCCCAAGGATATCTTTTAGCTAACATACATATGGCAAAAGCAGATTTGTGCACTGGCTTTTTACAATGTGTGTGTAATATGATGGAGACAGCTTTGTGCTTCAATTCACATTTGTCCCTATATGGTATTAGCTGAAACAATGCTGAGTCTCTGGCACTGTAGATCTGAAGGCAAGGCTGCAAGGAAGCATGGCCACAGAGCTGCCAGTCTTTTGGCTCTGGATCTTAAAGGAGGTTTCAGGGGAGACGAGTGAAAAAAAAAATATATATAAAACCCAACCAACAACTAAACCAGCTCTGCATACAAGCTGTTCCCCTAATGTCTACAGGAAGAAGAAACTTTAACTCCAACAAGAAAAGAGAAGGAAGCAAGACTGAAGCATACTTGACAGAGTCAGGCCAAAACAGTGGCAATTCCAAATAAGAGAAGAGGTTCAGAGGTCTTTTTGCAAAGGAAAATTAGCAACTGACACCAAGCCGCACTTCTAATCACTGAGTGCTAAAGTCCCTCCTACAGCAGGTGCTTTGCCACTCTTCAGTAATAAGCTTTGTTTGGGGAATGTCAGCTCAATTTATTATGTATATATTACATTTGACATTCTGCTGCATTGATGGATTACATACAAACACCTCCTTTGCTTTTAAGGTACGTTTGTTCATACTTCTTATACAGGCAGTTCAAAAAGGTCTGAGGGTCATCACAATTGTTGGATTACTATTAATTAACATTACATTTGTAAGATAATCACAAAATCACAGAATGTTACTGGCTGGAAGGGACCTCAGAAGTTCATCCAGTCCAACCCCCCTGCCAGAGCAGGGTCACCTAGAGCAGATCACACAGGAACGCATGCAGGTTGCTCTTGAATATCTCCAGAGAGGGAGACTCCACAACCTCCCTGGGCAGCCTCTTCCAATGTTCTGTCACCCTCACAGGGAAAAAAAAATTCTTCCTCCTGTTTCCATGAAACTTCCTCTGCCTCAGCTTCCACCACTGCCCCTTGTGCTGGCATTGGGCATCACCCAGCAGAGCCTGGCTCCAGCCTCTGGGCACTCACCCTGCACATCTTTAGCAACATGAATAAAGTCAACCCTCAGGCTCCTCCTCTTCAAGCTACAGAGCCTTCAGCTCCCTCAGGCTCTCCTCCTAAGGAAGACGTTCCACTCTTCAAATCGTTTTTGTGGCTCTGTGCTGGACTCTTTCAAGCAGTTCCCTGAGGTTCTTGAACTGAGGGGCCCAGAACTGGACACAATATTCCAGACACAGCCTCCTCAGGGCATAGTAGAGGGGGAGGAGAACCTCTCTCCACCTACTGCCCACAGCCCTTCTAATCCACCCCAGGATGCCTTTGTCCTTCTTGGCCACCAGAGCACATTGCTGGCTCATGGTCAACCTCCCATCCACCAGGACCCCCAGGGCCTTTTCCCCTTCACTGCTCTCTAATGGGTTAGTTCCCAACTTATACTGCTCCATGAGGTTGTTCTTTCCTAGATGCAAGACTCTCCCCTTGCCCTTGTTGAACTTCATTCAATTTCTCCCTGCCCAACTCTCCAGCCTGTCCAGGTCTCGCTGAATGGCAGCACAACTTTCTGGTGTGTCAGCCACTCCACCCAGATTTGTGTCATCAGCAAACTTCCTGACAGTGCTCTCTATTCCCCTCATCCAGATAACATAAAAATAACACTCCACAACCTTATATGAGCACCTGATTTCCACTGCATTAGAAAAGATATCCAAACATTAAAAATACTTAGTCTAATGTTTAGAAAGCAACTTGGGAAAAAAACAAAGTTGAAGTTAACATACAAGTCTTATAAAAAAAAAAAGAAGTTCAAATATTTAAAACATTCCAATATTAGGCAAGATTTATGTTCTCAGGTAAAATGTAGAGCAGTAAATAGGCCATTTACTTGTCTTCTAGCACACTATAAATAAACTGTAAATAAATTACATGACCTTGCTCAATAGCCAGGTGTGAGAGTTTTAGGCTGATGCCTAGGAAAATTCCAGAGACTTTGAGTAAAAAACAGTAAAAGGTAAATAAAGTTAGCTATTGGATGCAGAATAATAACATAGATATGTCTGTATCATTCCATTTGTTTGCTGACTGGGATAAAAGTTAGCTGCATAACTATTTCTTTCTCTTTTCACTTCTTCTCTTTGCAGCTTGCATGGCTTGCTCCCTTCTCTCTCTTTCCTGACCTTCAGCTGGTGTATACTGTGCCTCTGAAGTACCAAGAAGGAAAGGAGAAGGAGGAGGAGAGGGGAGGTGGGGAGCAGCCCCCTGGACTTCCTAGAGGGGTCTGGGATCCTTGTATTAGTGTTTTTGCTGCATTGTAAATATAGGAGGATGAGCAGATGGCTGGAGCACCTCTCCTATGAGGACAGACTGAGAGAGTTGGGACTGTTCAGTCTGGGGAAGAGAAGGCTCCGAGGAAACCTTATTGCAGCCTTCTAGTTTCTGAATGGGGCCAAGAAGAAAGCTGGAGAGGGATTTTTTAAGGTGTCAGGTAGTGATAGGACTACTCTGGCAGGGGGGTTAGACTCAATGACCTTTGGAGGTCCCTTCCAACCCCTAACATCCTGTGAGCCTGTGATTCTGTTTGCACAAGCCTCCTTGTTAGATTTTTCTCTGGTTCTCCACTAGGATAGTGCTTCTTGTTAGATTTTTCTCTGGTTCTCCACTAGGATAGTGCTTCTTGTTTGTACCTTCCTCCATATTTGCTGCCTTTCATAAATGTTGATATCCTCTGACTGATTTGAATGGAATTTGAAAGATCAAGGTGAGAAAGATAGGCTGGTTCCTAGCCACTGTATGGCAAATAAAGAAATCCTGCAAATGCCCATGTGAGAAGGCAGCTCCCCATACCTTCTCTCACTAAGGGAGAGCTCCACAGGGAGAGTTTACACTTTCTTAGATAATAAAATCAAACAAAAATCCTAAACCCCTAGAAAATCAGTTTTCATTAATTTTGACAGTTAAGGAGACAGTGTTAATCAAGAATTTGCATGAAGAAAAAGGTACCTACAGAGAAGAGCCATTTCCCAGGTTCCCTCATTGGTTAAAGAGGTCATCTCAGTACAATCTCTTAACTTAACTTAGTAACTTAGGCTCCATGTAGCCCTGTCTCATCTACAGTAGATCCCCACTTCTTGCCTTTAGAAAAATCAGGATCACATTTAGCATCAGATGAACCAGCATTTCAGAGGGAGCAGGGGAAATCATGCACCAGAAAGCTCTTGCCAGATTTAAATTAACTTTCACAGAATTATAGAATGATTTGGGTTGGAAGGAACCTTAAAGATCATCTAGTTTCACGCCCATGCCATGGGCAGGGACATCTTTCACTAGATCAGGTTGCTCAAAGTCCCATCCAGCCTGATCTGGTGGTGTTTTTTTTTTTCCAGCAGTGTAAAATAATCTTATCAACAGAAAGAGCAAATGCTCAGAGGTCTCTGCCAACTGCCTGAAACAATCTCCTTGTGCTCTGGAGGCCTGTGTCAGTTCTGCTAACCTCTGGTAGCTGCACCTCTGTCTGTCTCTCAGGGTCACAGAACTGCAAAATGAGTGACATATTGCAGGTGGGTGGATAGTCTGGACAAACCAGGAAACCTCAGCATTTGGAAACACAGGCTTTGGCAGCTGAAATGGAAATGAGAATGAAAAAAAAACCCCACACAAACAAAACAAAACAAAAAACCACAAACACAAACAAAAACCCAACAAAAAAATCAAACAAAAACCCAACAACAATAAAAAAACCCAAAACACTACAAAATCCAAACCCAAACAAACTGAAAAAACAAAGAAAAAAAACTATTCTAGAAGTGTTTTTGAGCAGCAAAGCAGCTGCAAATGAGTTCTTTTGTAATCCTACCTAATGTATGAAAGGAAACAGAAATATAACCTCTAAGGAGATGGAAAAGATCTTATCCTTAAACTGAAGATAAATGTATGCAATGAATGAGTGGTTTGGTCCTTTTGCCTTTTGTCCCTTTCTTATTTAATGTAGCTTTTTGGAGAAAAGAAAACAACTACAAACAAAAAGAAGTCCTTGAGGATATGCATCTCATCATCATCATGAGTCAAAGGCTGCATTTTTTTTGTTGTAAAAGCCAAGCAGGGACTTTATGGATAATAGCTACCATGAACCAAGGCACAAAGATGTCCCTTTTGTAGAAGATTTAAACTATGAAATGTGGTTTTGTCCCACAGAAAGACTGACATAAAGTGGCTTTTGCTCAAGAGAAGATACTCCGAAGCACAATTTGAAAGGCAGTTAATGTGCTGGCATTACTATCCTTAATAAAGAGAAGTTAAGAGATACAGCTGCTGAGAGTGTGCTTCATTACAGCTGAATATTGTAACAGTAAGTCACACACAATCACACAAACATTCAGGTTGGTAAAGAGCCTCAGAATCACCAAGTCCAACCCAGAACCCTACTCTACAAGGCTCACCCCTTAACCATGATGCAATTAAATACTTAAAAATTACAGTGGGATGATAAATGAAGAGGCTTCAGAAAGGTAGCTAAAGCATGCAAGTTTCACACTGTCCTTTGCCTGCATACATTGTCAAGCTTTATTATGGGTAAATGCAATAGAACAGATTTTTTTTTACCTCTCTGAATTAAATAAGAGTATCAAATCTATGATAGACCACTTACACATTTTTTACTCTGTGTATTTCAACTGCAATGCCAAACAATGATTCCTTCCAAGCCTCCAGAGGAGATGCTGAAATGAAGGAGAGAGTATTAAAAAGATTAGTCAAAAATAGAGATGGCACATGTTCTAAAAACTAAGTGCTCCAGAGCTCCTATGTTTGAATATGAAACCTTTGTAAAACTTCTTTTATAGTTAAAAACTCTAAGGAAGGTAAATTAATGAGTTTCCCAAAAATGGTGAAGGGACAAAAAAAGAGAGACTGAGGGTCAGAAGCCTTATGATTCAGGCTATCTTTAGCAACATACACACAAGTGTGAATGCAAGAAACTTGCAAATACCACTTAAATTCAAGTCTCAGAACCTGAAGCCTGAAGTATTCATTGGGTCAGGACATTCTCATTTTGATATTTTCCTTGAGCCTATTTGGCAGTTTGGGGATTTTTTTTCTCTAATGCTAATGAACAAATAAATACACATCTAGAATATTCCACAGGCTGAGCTGCCAGTGGAGATGGTTAGACCCAAGAGCATTTAGTGCAAGAACAAAGTCAGTCCTTAGGGTGTGATTGCACCAGGCTACTACTGGTCAGTAATTATCACCCTTCGAATTTCTGTTCTTCTTGAGCCTGACATTGACCCACATGCCTTAAAGGTATTAATTTACCTTCTACAACTTCTTCAACAGGAAATTCTACAAAGTGATGAGACATTTCAACTCCTCAGGGCAGTTCATCCTTTTTCCTCTAAGTGTCCAGACAACTGCATCTCCCCTCTCTAATCCTGAGCAGCATTTGAAATCTAACGGGAAATCAAGTTTGAGAAATGAGAATCTTCCACCTGTGAAGAAATACAAATTTTTAAGCTCAGCTTCAGTCAGTGAGTCTTGAACTGAGTCAGCTTTTAGACAGCTCAGGTTTCATTCTATGCTATGTACCATGTGGGGATACTGCTTGAAAAAGAGAGCATGCAGTGAAGATATCCATTACTTACTGCCTAGGAATTTTAGTAGAACAGACTAAATGTTTAATCCAAAATGAATCTTTAAAATCTATGCAAACAAGATTGTGAACTCCTTGTTGTACAAGGTAAGCTCTCTTTTTTAGGTATTGCAGGCATGCACCGTGACTACTACAAATGTCAGATGATGAAAGATCTTGCAGTGCCCAGATGTGGATACATCAAGTTTTCCAGCACTCTGACTGAATGAGAAACAGTTTAACAAACCACTGAAATTCACTCTCAGAAGGCTACATTTCGAAGCTGTCCTGCTCAATGCATCCAGTCAAAGTTGTACAAATAGACTTTAAATATTCTTGAATCTGCAATGGTGAGTTTAACAGAATTTATTTATTCTATTCTAAACCATTTCAATACACTTCTGTTTGCTAGACCTGTTTTTCCATCCTTCCTTTGAGGTCAAGGAACTTCTGTGGCTGATTTTTTGCAACACTCCTTGAGGTCCCTTCCAACCCTAACAATTCTATGTCTCTATGGTTCTATTTCAAACCAAGTAAGGCTCTGAAGTTGCACAGCTATGATTAAAAGTGGCAATTCCTACAACCCCTATGAAAAGTCTATTGTGTTAATATTGCTCTATAACTCTTTGCTGTTTTATTCCTTGTATCTTTATAACAATTTTTTTGCTAATACTATAACAATTATTTGCTAATACTAAAAATGTATTACAGCTAGATGCAATTGTTAGCATAAAGTAACATTTTAAAACAAGAGTGGAAATCCCAATGTAATAAGACCAGGTTGCTCTTCAGTGTTTTTGTTTAGAATATATGTAGCAAACAAATGCATCACAAAGGAGTTTGGGTGTGGGTTTTTTTGGTTTTCTTTCTTTTTTTTGTTTGTATTTTTTTGGGGGGGGGTTGTTTTGTTTTGATTGTTTGGTTTTTGTTTCTAAACTAGGCTTGTCACCCTTGCACATCACACTTTTCTGTCTTAGATGTGATGCTCCTACTCACTCTTAGTAGGATAAATAGCTGCCAGGTGAATGCATTGGATAAAAATTAACCACTTACTTAAAGACAATTAATGAGACCTGGGGCTGGTTAGTCTGGAGATGAGAAGACTGAGAGGGGATTTAATAAATGTTTCTCAGTATCTGAGGGCTGGGGGTCAAGAGGGAGGGCACAGGCCCTGCTCACTTGTACTCTGGGATAGGACAAGGGGCAATGGATAGAAACTCCAGCACAGGAGGTTCCACCTCAACATGAGGAGGAACTTCTTCACTGGGAGGGTCCCGAAGCACTGGAACAGGCTGCCCAGAGAGGTTGTGGAGTCTCCTTCTCTGGAGACTTTCCAGCCCCATCTGGATGCATTCCTGTGTGCCCTGTGCTGGATTCTCTGGTCCTGCTCCTACAGGGGGGTTGGACTTGATGATTCCTGGGGGTCCTTTCCAATCCCTAACATCTGTGATCCTGTGATGCCACTTGGCTTGCCATACCTTGTGTCCTGCTCAGCCTATGTACTGCTTGGTTAGTGTGACCTATGCTGGATTCTCTGGTCCTGCTCTGACAGGGCAGTCGGACTTGATGATCTTCAGAGGTCCCTTCCAACCCCTAACAACATCCTGTGATCTGTGATGCTGTAATTTCTAACCACCACATGCTATGTAATATTATCCCTTTGCAAGTAAAACCTTTAGTGAAGTAAGCTTTACAAAGGGGCTATTGTGTATCACACAGAGAAGCAAGCCAAGCTCTGGAGACGTAATTGTGTAAGTCACACAGAATTAAGAAACAAATTAAAGGCAGAGATGAGAACAGGATATAGGTTTTCTGCATTGAATGCTTTGCCTTTCAGTGCTCAGCAGAGATAAATCCATAGCAGCCCATACATCCAGGGATGCACAGAGGAGTAGCCTTGACCAGAAGGTGATCTCAGAATGAGATACCAGACTGGGAGGCTTGGCTAAGACACTTGAAAGCTGTGCAGCCATTCAGCAAGACTTGGACAGGCTGAGAGCTGGGCAGAGAGGAACCTAATGAGGGTCAACAAGGAGAAGTGCAGAGTCCTGCCCCTGGGCAGGAAGAATAAACTGCAGCAGGACAGGTTGGGAGGGGATCTGCTGGAGAGCAGCCCCAAGGAGAAGGACCTGGGAGTGCTGGTGGACAACAAGTTCTGCATGGGACAGCAATGTGCCCTGGTGGCCAAGAAGGCCAATGGGGTCCTGGGCTGCATTCAGAGGAGTGTGTCCAGTAGATCCAGGGAGGTTCTCCTCCCCCTCTACTCTGCCCTGCTGAGACCTCACCTGGGATATTGCATCCAGTCCTGGGCTCCCCAGTTCAGGAGGACAGGGATCTGCTGGAGAGAATCCGACAGAGGGCTACAAGGATGCTGAAGAGACTGAAGCACTGCTTGATGAGGAGAGGCTGAGAGCCCTGGGGCTGGTTAGTCTGGAGAGGAGAAGACTGAGAGGGGATTTAATAAATGTTTCTCAGTATCTGAGGGCTGGGGGTCAAGAGGGAGGGGACAGGCTCTGCTCAGTTGCAGCCTGGCATAGGACAAGGGGCAATGGATAGAAACTCCAGGACAGGAGGTTCCACCTCAACAGGAGGAGGAACTTCTTCACTGTGAGGGTCCCAGAGCACTGGAACAGGCTGCCCAGAGAGGTTGTGGAGTCTCCTTCTCTGGAGACTTTCCAGCCCCATCTGGATACATTCCTGTGTGACCTGTGCTGGATTCTCTGGTCCTGCTCTGACAGGAGCGTTGGACTCAATGATCTCTGGTGGTCCCTTCCAACCCCTAGCATCCTGTGAGCCTGTAATTTCCACTGAAAACACAAGTGAAACCTTTTTAACTGTGAGGACTTCAGCAATTTGCTGCTGATTTCAGTCTTCTATCAGACCTTTTGGAATCACCCTAGCCTGGGATGCCAAACTCCAGATTTTGGGTTTTTTAATACCTCAACATTCAGCCCTGATTGTTGTTTGTGTCACGATTGGGAGGCAGAATTGCAGTGTGTTGCAAAGATTCCTTTCACCTTCCATATGGTTATTCTCACTGATGTGCTCAATCTACAGTTCAGGCAGGGTTCATTCTTAGAGATCTATCAGAAATCTTTCATTTCACACCCTGCAGCAATACAATCTAAATGCCTTCCTGAAGATCTCTCTGTACCACTGCATACAACCTAGAGAATATTACCTCCATCTTTTGTTGAGGGATTTCCTGTCAATGAAGCTCCTTATTCTGTTATTTCCTTCCTAGACACACACAAAAGAGAAACATTTTCACTGAAAAGATGTATGCTATTGTGAAAACAATACTATGCAATAGAAAAAGTGAAATCCTAATAGTCTAAGGCAAGGTAAAATTGAAATCCTATTACACAGGCTCTCTAGAGGGAGTGGCATTGGCAGACAGCAGCTATGTAATTTTTCTGACTGCCCAACAAATGAAAAAAAAATTGTTTTTAAACAGATATCTGTGAAGCAGTTTCCCAGTCTCTTTTCCTACTGAAAATTGAGACGATGTGGAGTCTCCAGAACTCTTGAAATTAAGGCATCACAAAATCCTGAGAAATAAAAAGATTAAGAAACAGAATATAAGTAATTTTTGTCAGGCTGCACTAGAATCATAGAATGGTTTAGATTGGAAGGGACCTCCAAAGGTCATGTAGTGCAACACCCTTCTGCTAGTGAGCAAGGACGTCTTCCATGGGACCAGGCTGCCCAGAGCCCTGCTGTGCCTGACTTTGAATATCTTCAGGGACAGAGATATTAAAATTCAGTAAACCCTTGGGAAAATTTGCTTTGCATCCCTATGAGATAACAAGAAGATTGGAAAAACCTCAGGACCCACATTTCCAAATTAGCTGGAGCTCTGGAAGAACCTGGCAATCAAATAGACAACCAGACTGGAGAAAAGTGACCGAGTGAGTGTTGCAACGTCCCACTCCAACAGCAGAGAAGAACTCATCAGCTCAAACAAGCTGAAACCAACAAGAAAACACTCTAACTGTTGACAGCTTTGTACACAAAGGAGGCATAGGAAAGCCTTGCACACAGAGGAGGCATGGGAAATTCACTGGAAAGCCCCTATGCCAGACTTATTAAATAGTGCGACAGACAATAAGGCAGATAAACTGAAACAGAATGCTTAAGAAACTGATAAACTCTCAGCAGAGGAAAAGCTATTAAATTAGCCAAAAGAAGCTAGGTTTCTGATGGGAAGCAGAGGGACAAGAACAGCTTATCCCACTGTTAGAGAGAGACAGAAAATGCAATTTACAGCTGAGATGGAACAGCAAAACAACAGAATAGCATGGCTGAAACTCTAGGGAAACCCAGACCCTGAGCTGTTCAGTCTGAAATAAAGAACAAAAAAATCAAGGGAAAAAAATCCAAGTATGTTACTGTTATGGGTTTAAGATCTTGGATGTCTTAACCATAAAGTCCAGAGGCTAGATAGGTCCAGGGGTGGACTGGAAAGTGTAATCTTTTGTTATTTCATTCCCAGGATGCCAGCACCTCCTCTTTACAAAAAAAACCAGCACAGGCTGTTCGTCTCCCTTCTCCTCTCCCTGCTCCTTTCTCAGTGCAGGCTCCCTTATCTCAGATTTGTGGGGGAGTGCGGCCTGATGATGCAGGCAAGCAGAATTTTTAGCTGCATCATTCAGGCATGGGTAAGGAGTTACGGGGGGAGGGGGGACATCATTCAAGGCCTGGGTTTTGGCTGGGTTTGGAGGGAAGTTGTGGAAAGCTTTGGCCTAATAAGGGTTTTTTGGGTACCATAGCCAAGGTGGATGATTGATTGGTGCATTTGGATTGTGTAAATATTCGTGAACAGAACTTCCATTTACATTTTCAATTCTTTCCAATCCAGTGTGGAGCATTGTGGCAATGCATCCAAACTGCTGCTCCCACCCAGAAGTGTGGGAAAAAGGAGTAAGGAGGAAGGCACCTCCCCACTTCCAAGGCCATGTCAGTGGACACATGAGCCCCTGTGAGAAGAATGGGTTAGTTTGGTTTTGACCAGAAGTATCCAGCTGGCCCATAAAAAAGGCTGAAACTATGCAAAACAAGAGTCTGCAAGTTCCTGTTTTACAAACAAAGTAGGGGTGGAGAATTCACTACCAATTCGGGAGACCGCAGATGCCCTTCGAAAGCTCAGTGGAGGTCAAATGGCCCTAGAGGAAGATGAAGGGAGGAAAGCGATCATTGGTCGGGGTTGTGCGCATGAGCAGTAGGGAACATGAGTTATGCAACATGTTGTGCAATAGAGAGGAACTTGGTTCCCCTCAGCCCAGCCTCCTGGAACATCCTGCCCCAATGTCACAGGACACTGACTCTATGTAAACAAGGAATCCCTACTGGTGGGGCCAGAGCCACTGTGCCGACCCTACAAACAGGACCTTGTGGTGCAGGGATGCCCGCTGGGATGTGTAAACAGGGAATCTCTGCTGGTGGGGCTTGGAACTGGATGATCCTTGTGGTCCCTTCCAACCCTGACTGATTCTATGATTCTAAATAATCCCATTGGTGTGATAATTAACATAAAGTCAGTTGTATAAACTAACTTGCTCTGTTTCTCAGCTCTTCACTCTAGCAGATACTTACTGGTTGCTTCTGCTGGGTTTGCTGACCTAGGCTGTGTTGTTTTGGCTAAGTACTAAAAACCAACTCTCTGTTCTTTCTCCTGTCCCTTTGTGTCCTGGGGGGTAAGGAGGAGAGCAGGAAAGGGAAAGCTCTTAGCTCCCCTGGTTTTTGACCAGGGGGGTCCTTGTGTCATTTATAAATTGTAAATATATGTAAATATTGTATATTTTGTACATATTCATTGCATTCCATATTTCTAGATTGAAATTTTCCTTGTAAATAGAGCTTCGTTTGCTTCCATCCCACTGAGCTAATCTAGTAATTTTATTCTGGGGGGTAATTCTCTCACATTAGTTGAGGGTAATTTCAACCCACCACACTTACACTCGTGACCCTTCTCTGGACACCTTCCNTGGTGTGATAATTAACATAAAGTCAGTTGTATAAACTAACTTGCTCTGTTTCTCAGCTCTTCACTCTAGCAGATACTTACTGGTTGCTTCTGCTGGGTTTGCTGACCTAGGCTGTGTTGTTTTGGCTAAGTACTAAAAACCAACTCTCTGTTCTTTCTCCTGTCCCTTTGTGTCCTGGGGGGTAAGGAGGAGAGCAGGAAAGGGAAAGCTCTTAGCTCCCCTGGTTTTTGACCAGGGGGGTCCTTGTGTCATTTATAAATTGTAAATATATGTAAATATTGTATATTTTGTACATATTCATTGCATTCCATATTTCTAGATTGAAATTTTCCTTGTAAATAGAGCTTCGTTTGCTTCCATCCCACTGAGCTAATCTAGTAATTTTATTCTGGGGGGTAATTCTCTCACATTAGTTGAGGGTAATTTCAACCCACCACACTTACACTCGTGACCCTTCTCTGGACACCTTCCAGCATGTCCATATCCTCTTGTAATAGAGGCTCCAGAACTGGATGCAGTACTCCAGGTGTGGTCTCACCAGAGCTGAGTAGAGGGGGAGAATCACCTCCCTTGTCCTGCTGGCCACACTTCTGATGCAGCCCAGGCTCTGCTTGGCTCTCTGGGCTGCAAGTGCTCACTGACAGCTCATGTTGTGCTTCTCGTCTACCAGCACCCCCAAGTCCCTCTCCTCAGGGCTGCTCTCCAGACCTTATCATTATTTTTCTTTTGCATCCAATAGTAATTTATTTACATTCTATCATTTTCTACTCAAGATTTGTGGAAAATTTCCTAGGCATCAGCCTAAAACTGCCACAGTAAGTTACACAGGGGGCAGGATTTTTAGTTAATAATTTACTTTTTTATTAATTTCCCACCTCGGGCCTTTATTTGTAACAAGCATTTTTCTTGAACTCTTTTGAGCAGGGATAAAGAGCATCTGTCCACTCTTAAAAGAAACACTAAGAAGTCATGCAGGATAAGGTGAAATCAGTAGCAGTAAGTCACAAGAAGAAACCAGAGGGTTGTAGCAAATGTTTCTTAAAGTTCAAAGAAGAAATTCACAAAGTATGTAATTCAGAATGACCCAGAAAAATATTATGTAGTTAATGCATTTTCTAATATGCATTCACTTGCTTCCTTTTATGACTGAGTTTATTATTCAATGGACTGTGCAGACTCCCTTGGGTGATCCTGCTTTGGCAGGAAGGTTGGACCCAGTGATCTCTGGAGGTCCCTTCCAACCTTTAATGTTCTGCAATACTGTTAGGATATCCCAGTTCAGAGCCATGTGAGCTTCCCCAGACCTCTACCCCAATCACCAGCCTCCATCAACCTCCCAGGCCACCCACTCAGTGCTGACATATATCCCTCCTCATTGCTTTCTTTTTAACACAAGAAGCTAGTGAAGCATAGTTGTTGAAGTATGAAAAATCCCACAAAGTAGTAGTGTGATTATGCTATTAATATGAGAAATCTTCAGCTCCAGAGACAAAGGGGAAAAGATTGTGAGATCAGGGATGTCAAGTCCAGACCAAGACAGCCTGCTCCTGCTTTCAAAATAATAAAGCAGTGAGGGATACAAAATCTGTGAGTGGGAAAAGAGAGAAAATTTCAACTCATTCCAATCTGAGCACCTAGGTATCTTCCCAGTGAGAAAAGGGTCATGTTTGTATAACACCAACCTGACAGATCTCTAGGATGATACTGCAATGCCAATTTTGGAAGCCTGAGAAGCAGTAAGAAGCTTGTGCATTAATCAGACTGTAAATGTTAGCTGAATTCCACAAGAAAACTTTTCTGTCTGTCTTCTAATCTGAGATAGTTCACCAAAAAAAAAAAAATCTCTGCTGGGATATTTTAAACACTTCCTCCAGAAAAAAAAAAAAAAAGCTAAAACTGAAAATGAAGACCATAAAGTAAACAGAAGTATTCCAATTTCTAAACAGAATCACAGAATCATCCAGGTTGGAAAAGACCTCAGAGATCATCAAGTCCAACCTATTACCTAATATCTAACACCACCTGACAACTAAACCATGGCTCCAAGTGCCACATCCAAGCTTTTTTTGAACACCTCTGGGGACAGTAACTCCACCACCTCCCTGGGCAGCACATTCCAATGACCAATCTCTCTTTCTGGGAAGAACTTCTTTCTAAGATCAAGCCTAAACTTCCCCTTGCACAGCTTGAGACTGTGTCCTCTTGTTCTGCTGCTGGTTGTCTGGGAGAAGAGACCAACCCCCACCTGGCTACAACCTCCCTTCAGGTAGTTGTAGACAGCAATGAGGCCTCCCCTGAGCCTCCTCTTCTCCAGGCTAAACACCCCCAGCTCCCTCAGCCTCTCCTCATAGGACTTGTATCAGTAATTGTACTGTTTAGATACTTCTAACAGTATCTGAATTTTGGGCAAATCTCTATAGGTCTTTATTGGTGGAAGGAGAGTCTTGCCATGATGGAAAATAGATTTTTATTTACCCAGCAGATGGTGAGTAGGCATTAAGTTAGTTCTCTCTGCAGATGTTCACATGACAAAATGTGTCAAGGGACCTTGGATAAGTAGACAAAAGACAGGGGAAACCTAGAGGGCTCTTGAATCCCTCACTTGAGCAAGAGGCTTGAGGTTGCCAAGATCAGAATTGACTATGGCACAGCTTTGTTATTTTCTTTAAAGTATTTCCACGAAATGGCACAACTCCAGCTGTGCCTGAACCAGGTTTTTCCTGAAAGGTCTGCTGAGGCCAGTCACAAAAAGCAGTAGACATTATCTTGGCAAGAAGTTATTTCTTTGCCTTAAGCGTTCTAAGAAAGAAGCTTTGTTTTGTAATAAGGAATATTCCCCAAGCACATTGAGCACAGAATCACAGAATCACAGCAACAGACAGGTTGGAAAAGACCCTCAGGATCACCAAGTCCACTTGTAAGTCTAAGCCTTCTCTTAAAGACCATTCCTGCTGTGCCACAGAAACTGGTGGCAGCACTGTAACTGCCACTTCCTCAGCACCACTGCCTCTGCAGATATGTACAAAATGTCAAACTTTAGGAGTGTGTTTAGGAATCCATGCAGGCTGAATTTCGAACAAAAAACCCACCTAACACAATGGAGAAAGTATCCCTGGGGCTACTTAGTCTGGAGAAGGCTGAGAGGGGATCTGATCAATGTCTATCAATAGCTGAGGGGTGGGTGTCAAGTGGAGGGGCCCAAGCTCTTTATGGTGGTTCACAGTAATAAGCTAAGGAACAACAGGTTCAGACTTGAACATAGAAGTTTTCACCTCAACATGAGGAGAAACTTCTTTCCAGTGAGGGTGACAGAGCCCTGGAGCAGGCTGCCCAGGGGGGTTGTGGAGTTTCCTTCTGTGGACACATTCCAACCCCACCTGGCTGCATTCCTGTGCAGACTCCCCTGGGTGATGCTGCTCTGGCAGGGGGGTTGGACCTGATGATCTCTGGAGGTCCCTTCCAACCTCTAATGGACTGTGGTACTGTGATTCTGTGATACTGGACGGACAGCAGCTTTTAATAGAAAGGTTACAAGCTACACAACTCTAACCCACATGAATACCTCTGTGTAAACAGGTTAGATTTTTTTTTTTTTGCAGGCTCCTTACCATCTATAAAGGTCTGTGGTGGGTTGAAATTACCCCCAACATAAAACTGCCAGGCCAGCTCAGTTGGAAGCAAATGAAGCTCTATTTATGAGCGCACTACAATCTAGAAATATGAAATGCAATGAATTTGTATATAAAATATATAATATTTAGAGGTATTTACAACTTATAAACAACACAAGAAACCCTCTGGAAAAAAAGTGGGTTTTACCAACAGCTTCCCCCTCTCCTCCACCCCCTCCCATCCCCTTTCCCCTTGAACAAGGGAAAAGGGAAAGAGAAGAGCAGAGCTTGTTAGTACTTAGCCACAACAAAGAACTGCTGCCAAGATCAGCAAGCCAGAAGAAGATTCAGTTAGTATCTCCCAGAGTAAGAAACTGAAAAGCGTTAGTGTACAAAAGTAACTTTATTTACAGAATCACAGAATCACAGGTTGGAAAAGTCCTCAGAGATCATCAAGCCCAACCTATTACCTAATACCTAACACCTCCTGACAACTAAACCATGGCTCCAAGTGCCGCAGCCAAGCTTTTTTTTGAACACCTCCAGGGATGGTGACTCCACCACCTCCCTGGGCAGCAAATTCCAATGGCCAATCTCTCTTTCTGAGAAGAGCTTTCTCCTCNGCCTGGCAAGGTCCCTCTGCAGAGCCCTCCTAGCCTCCAACACATCAGCTCCTCCTCCCAGCTTAGTGTCATCTGCAAACTTACGGATGATGGACTCTATCTCCTCATCCAGATCATCCTGAATCCATGTTGGCTGGGCCTGATCCCTTGGCCATCCTGCAGGTTCTGTGTGATTGCCCTCAAGATGATCTGCTCCATAATCTTGCCTGGCACTGAGGTCAGGCTGACAGGCCTGGAATTTCCAGGATCCTCCATCCAGCCCAGTGGGGCTATTTAGACCTTATCCTTGTTTTCCCTTTTACATCCAATGGTAATTTATTTACATTCTTGATGTTTTACATACTTGATTATTTACATACTTGATGTTCAAGATTTGTGGAAAATTTCCTATGCAAAGCCCGCAACTACCACAAGGTCATAAATCTCAGGTCTAGAAAGAAAGAAAGAAAGGAGGCATTCCCAGGGAATATCTGTTCTATGTAAAAGCTGCTGAAAGATCTCAGCAAGAGCATTAGGTCTTCATTAGGTCTCACTGACACAAGGAAGCCAGATTGGGCTATTTACCATCTGTTTTCTATAGTATTTGGTGCACACCAAGTATTGAATCAACCAGGTTTGCTCCATGCTTGCTCTGACCACAAAATGCACTTAAGAAGTGTGCTCAACACAGCCCTTTCCATCATCTGTGCACCAAGTTGTAGTGGGGAAGAAGGAATTGGAGTTTGATTAGAAGTACCCAGCTGCCAAGGGAATGCCTGGAAATAATTGGTGCTTGTGCCCAGCTGCCTGGGGGTGTCTGGGAACGCTTGGTGTTTGGCCAGGAACTCCCAGGTGCCGGAGTAACGGACAACACGGATCTGTAGGTTTCTGCTGTTTATGAAACCAAGCAGGGATGGGAACGTAATGAACATGTTAACATCATGAGCTGACTGCAAAAGACCTTCAAGCTCTTGCTTGACTGCTAATGGACCTGAGGGAGAAGAAGATGAGGAAGGCTATTGCTGGGCAGGGGCTGTACAACCCCCTGAGCGAGCTGTATGCATGAGTGGTAGTGAGAAGTCACATAACACCGTTGTGAAACACGGGAGGGGCTTTGGCTCCAGGCCCCAGCCTCCTGTGACGTCCTGGCCTGACCTCATGGCACGTGGGGCTCTTTAAAAACCTGAAGATCACTGCTGGTGGGGTTCTGCCCTTCTCTGCCATCCAACAAGGCAAGATTTGGTCTGGCAGGGACGTCTGCCCGGATGGGAGATGCTCAGCTCCACCACTGCGTGATCTTGGGTACCCCATGTTCCTTATAGGGTGTTCAGGGTAAGTTAGCTGTGCTTGGCTGGGGATGGGGCTCTGCTCTTGGGTTTGCTGAGCAGCTTACAGGGTGGTGCTGCAGGTTCGGGTTTCATGCCTTACAGCACTCTGGTGCAGCCTCGTTCACCTTTATGCTAAATAAAGACAGAGCTACTGGCACCTGAGGTACAGCTAATTAAGTCATTCCTCCCTGAAAAGAGCTCACTGGAACACAAGTGTGTCAACCCCATGTCCAGGAAAGTTTTTTGGTGTCCTAGGGGAAAGGTTGCCCTCTAATTGCACAGTCCTGGAGAGGTTTTGATAGAATGTGCTTTCACCCTCAGCATCACAGTTCTTCAGGGACCTCAGTGCTTACCTGCTGTGGCCCAAACATCAGACACAAAGACACTATTTCTCCATTTTGGTCTCTGTAAAATCTAATTGTTTAAGACAACTCACAGTATGGCCACTGCATAAAGACCACCTGCAGCCCAGCACTAAGCACAGCAGTTCAGGAGACTTTCATTAAAATCATAATGACTTTAGTACTCTTTTTACTAGAGTCTTCACTCAAGAATCAAGAGATCGAGACCAAAAGTTTCCCTCTCAGCCCAGCCTTGCAGGGGGTGGGAAGGAAATTTTATCTAACTTTAAATATCCAACTGACCTTTATAGTTAATGGTGTTAAGGGGAATGTCTAAGCCAGGTCAGAAACTGTGTGGCCAAAGTGCCTGTTCTATTCCTTCAGCATTCAGGGAGGGTCTAGACAACTAAACAATGTTATGCTCACAGGTAGTCATTTATATTTTAGCCATCTGAATCCAGACACGATGGCCTCTCAGCCTCATCTTACATCTCTGGCACTGCATCTTTCACGTTTTGTCCTGCATAATTCTTTCTACCAGATCAGGTTTGGGTAGCACCTACGATCTTCCATATGCTATAGCTTGCCTGGTGAGGTCCAGCTCATGGCATGTTACTTATTGGAGATAAGATGTGAGCCTGGACTGGAGAAGATACTGTGGATTTTGTTAAAGTATCCCCTCACATCCCCTGAGGAAAAGGACTTGGGGGTGCTGATGGATGAGAAGCTGGACAGGAGCAGGCAGTGTGAGCTTGCAGCACAGAAGGCAAATCCCAGCCTGGGCTGCATCCAAAGCAGCATTGCCAGCAGAGCCAGAGAGGTGATTCTGACACTTTGCTCTGCTCTGGGGAGACCTCACCTGGAGTGCTGTGGACAGCTCTGGAGCCCTCAGTAGAGGAAGGACATAGAGCTGATGGAGAGGGTCCAGAGGAGGCCATGAAAATGCTCAGGGGGTTGGAGCAGCTCTGCTCTGAGGCCAGGCTGAGGGAGCTGGGGGTGTTCAGCCTGGAGAAGAGGAGGCTCTGAGGAGACCTAATAGCAGCCTGGCAGTACCTGAAGGGGGCTACAGGAAGGCTGCAGAGAGACTGTTTGCAAAGGCCTGCAGGGACAGGAGGAGGGACAATGGCTTCAAACTAGAGCAGAGCAGATTGAGATTGGATGTTAGGAACAAGTTCTTCACTCTGAGGGTGGTGGAACCCTGGAAGAGGTTTCCCAGGGAGGTGGTTGAGGCTCCTTCCCTGGAGATGTTGAAGGTGAGGCTGGAGGAGGCCCTGGGCAGCCTGATCTAGTTGGGGATGTCCCTGCTGAGTGTGGGGAGGTCAGACTGGATAAGCTTTGGAGGTCTCTTCCAGCAGGGACCATTCTGTGATCCTCTGATTAACTTTCTTTCCTACTTTGTCATTGTAACATGACAAAGGAGAAGGAAGAGATTGTCCTACTGCTGAATTCACTCAATAAAAAAAAACCTTTTAGGTCTTAAGATGAAGCACCAACTATAAGGACAGAGAAGCAATGTCATTATGACCCTTCCAAGCATTAACCACTTCAGAAAATGCTGCACATAATTTTATATATCTTTATATCTGTTCCTGATTGTAAATCCTCCTCTGCCACTGAGGCTGTCCTCAGTCTATAATCAGCTGACCTTTCTGAGGTGTCCTTTTAATTCAGATTCCAGTGAGCTGAGGATAAAAGGGAAAAAAAAGACAAAAAGAAACACTTTAAAAGGGAAGAAAAACTGCAAAGGGAAGAAATCTGAGTTATAGAAGGCTATCACTTTCTGCCCTGTTAGTATTTTCATCCATGACTGTTTTGCATGCTGGGGAGGGCTTTTTTTTCACTGTGTGTTTATTTGGTTGGTTTTTTGCAAGGGTCTTGGAATTAGAGACAGGCTGAAACTTTGAGATTTCTGCTGAGTAAAAGGCAAATGTAACTTCGCTAGCCTTGTACCAGGGAGTACATCCAACAGAAACCAGCAGGATCAGCAGCAGTCTTTCAGCAAAGAGCACTGAAAGAGTGCTGATTTATCAAGTCAGAAAATTAAGGCTGGCCAAATAAGCAAAATTAGTCTTGTAAAATCATTTCACAAATTGATTTGTTGATTATGTTATCATATTAACTGCTATTATCAACATCTTCCTACCTATAAGAATTGGTGTTTCTATATTTAAGAAGTTAAATGCCCAAGTCAGTCCACATCTAGATCATCTCTTTTTTTTTTCAAATAAGAAGCAATCCTCCAGGCTTGGGGCAGTGAGGCTGGAAAGCTGCTGTCAGAAAGGGACCTGGGGGTGCTGATGGCCAAGCAGCTGAAGAGGAGCCAGCAGTGTGCCCAGGGGGCCAAGAAAGCCAAAGGCATCCTGGCTGGGATCAGCAATGCTGTGTCCAGCAGGAGCAGGGAGGGGATTGTCCCCTGGGACTCAGCTCTGGGGAGGACACTCCTGGAGTGTTGTGTCAAGTTTTGGGCAGCTCAATGCAAGAGAGATGTGGAGGTGCTGGAGCCAGGGCAGAGGAGGGCAAGGAAGCTGTGAAGGGCCTGGGGAATAAATCTGATGAAGAGCAACTGAAGGAGCTGGGGATGGTTAGTGTGAAAAAGAGGAGGCTGAGGGGAGACCTCATTGCTGTCTCCAACTCCCTGAAAGGAGGTTGTGGACAGGCTGCTGCTGGTCTCTTCTCCCAGGTAATTAGTGATAGAACAAGAGGGAACAGCCAGTGACTGGGTAATTTTAGACTAGACATTAGGAAACATTTTTTCCTGGCACGAGTGGTCAGGGATTGGAATGTGCTGCCCAGGGAGGTGGTGGAGTCCCCAAGCCTGGATGTGTTTAAAGGTGGCTTGGATGTGGTACTTGGGGCTCTGGTTTAGGGGTGAGCCCTGTAGAGTAGGGTTCTGGGTTGGATTTGATGGTCCTGAGGCTCTTTTCCAACCTGAATGCTTCTGTGATTCTGTGTTTCAGTGATTCTGTGATTCAATTTGATTTGTAAACACTTTTACATTCCCAAATAATAGAAGCGCTGTGCTTGATCAAGGAACTAAGTCCCAGCACACCCATTATAATGTAAGTTTATGTTTCTGTTTCAGGTTGGATTATTCCAGGCTACAGATTTGCACTCTTTATTCTGACCTCCTGACATACAGCTGTTCTAGTGCAGACAGGAGCTGTAATATAACCCTGAGGCTGACCCTAAGAAGCCATTCCCTGATAGAGATGTCTGTGCAGTCTATACCAAGTCTGATGCAGTAGAAACACTGGGGAAAAGATTCCCAGAGTTCTGCCAGCAAGTACAATATGTAAAAGTTGGGAGAAAGCATCTGTTTCCAAGAGGAATGCTTAATCATTTTTATTTTGCAATATGTGAAATGTTGTTTCAGGCAAGAACCATTCTGAACCACACACCAGTGATGGGAGTTTACCAGTTCAGACCTCTATCAGCAGTGACATCAGACAGGATATTGATGTCTTGCAGAGACCAGAAGACTTCATTAAGTTAAAGTCCATGTTTAATTGCCCTAAGAGTGGTCATAAGGTGGAAAACTTCAAAACTACTTTTCATGGGGCTCCACATGTTGTATTTGCTCATCCTGATTAAATCTACTGTACTTTCAGCTCTCAAGAGCTCACATCTCCTCTTGTGTTGTGAAGTGGTGGTATCCTCTGCCACAGATGCCAGCAGCAACCTCTTCCAAGGCTTTTAACTCTCCCTAGCACAAGTAACACAAACTGCAGCCATGATTTAAAAAGACCACAGAGGCAGAGCAGCTGCAACATTTGAGCTCCAGGAACTTTCCTTTGAATGCACTGCATTCTTTATATGTGGATTCTCAAGTGAAAATCAAGGAGGAGGGAAAGAGGCCAAGACAACAGAATGAGAAAACATGCACCCAAAAGGACTTCCAGAAACAGTCTGTTGTTTATAAGTGGCCTTGGATACCAGGCTTATTTACTGAAGAGTTTTCTGGAATATGACATCTGCTGGCAGAAACAACCTTTCCAGAGCAGGGGTTCCAGAAGTGCAGCCCCTGGGTGTGTTTGCAGGCCACAAAGCACTGCTGTACAGTCTGTGCTGTACAGCCTGTGCTGTGCAGCCTGAGCTGTGCTCTGGCCACACAACCAACCAGAGCCTGTATACTCACCCAGCTACACCTAATGTTGTGCTTGGCAGGGAGAAGCTGCTGTATTGATCTATTCCAGGAGTATTCACAGTCTGGAAAAAAGGGAGTTTCCACGTCTGCAAGGGCAGAAAATGAAAAGCAGTTCTTATGTGATATGTGGACGTTGGATTGAGGAGTTTTACTTCTCCCTCAGATGAACTTTTATGATTTGGTCCTGCCTGATAAAACTTTGGAGCTCCTGCCTTAGATGGTATGTAGGACCTATAAATCTCTCAGTAGAGATCATATTTCTTTTCTGGTAAAAAAGAACAATTACCTTACAGTGGAGCTGGACTCTACTCATAAGCATTAGCACACATGACTTTCAATGGGCTGACATTAGCTCACAGTATCACAGACACATTCAGGTTGGAAAAGAGCCTCAGGATCACCAAGACCAACCCAGAACCCTACTATACCAAGGTCACCCCTAAACCATAGCCCCAAGCACCACAGCCAAACCACCTTGAAACACATCCAGGCTTGGGGACTCCACCACCTCCCTGGGCAGCACATTCCAATCCCTGACCACTCCTGCCGGGAAAAATTTTTTCCTAATGTCCAGTTTAAACCTATCCAGTGGCAGCTTGAGGCCATTCCCTTTTGTTCTATCACTAATTACCTGGGAGAAGAGACCAGCACCAACCTCTCCACAACCTCCTTTCAGGTAGTTGTAGACAACAATGAGGTCTCCCCTCAGCCTCCTCTGTTTCACACTAACCATCCCCAGCTCCTTCAGTTGCTCTTCATCAGATTTATTCTCCAGGCCCTTCATAGCTTCCTTGCCCTCTTATAAATCTCTCAGTAGAGATCCTATTTCTCTTCTGGTAAAAAAAGAACAATTTACTTACAGTGGAGATGGACTCCACTTTGAAGCATCAGCACACATGACTTTTAGTGGGCTAACATTAGCTGCTTGCTCTCTTTTTGTGCCGGTGGTTTTAGCAACATGCCCCCAGGCACACAGCCTTGCATTCACTGAGTTCCTCCAAACATTGCTCCAGGCCTCCTTGAGAGCTGCTTTCCCTGCCTTGCTGGTACTGAATGCTTTGACTAGAAACACAATAGAAAAATCATCTGGAAGGGAAAATTATATTAAATAACAAAAATCTCTCTGAGATAGGACTGGGAGAATAGATGAAACTTTTTCATCCTTAACAAGCTGTATATATTGTATAAAAATAGCTTATTCCAAATAGATCTTTAAAATTTGCCCTTGTAGCAAGGTTCACCAGCTACCACTGCACTTAATCAATGCAAGGCAAACTCTTCAAGCATACAGTTGCTTAGGATTTTCGTATCCTCCTAAATATTGATTCAGAAGTTCCATAAATTCCATAAATTGTATCTATTAATAACAATGCAAAGGATTCCTTCAGCTGTGCATCACTAAGGAGCAGAACTTTTTCAGAGTTCCTGAATCCTGCCAGAGACAGCAGTTCAAGCTAATCTCATGCACTGCCTTACTGAGAGGGGCTAGGGCTATATCCTGAACTCAAATCACCCATACTTGCCCTGTTGTTACTGTGATACTACTTGTAAATAGATAGGGGAAAAGTCCAGAATGCTTTCAATGATTATTGCAATTTATGTAGCAAAAATGAGCACAGCTGGAGCTAAGATGAAGTACAGTCAACAGAATGGAGAATCTGGATATATAAATAGTATCACAGTAACATTAGAGGTTGGAAGGGACCTTCAGAGAGCATCAGGTCCAACCCCCCTGCCAGAGCAGCATCACCCAGGGGAGTCTGCACAGGAATGCAGCCAGGTGAAACCCAGCAGAATCCCACTGCTCACCATGACAGGGATCTTCCACACTCACCATGTGAGCACTCAAGGGCTCAGATTTTACTAACAGGAGTATCCTGGAGAGAAGATAATGTGCTTCAAGGAAGGCAGATGCTAATCTTTGGGTTTGAAGTACTTGCTGAAAACATTTACAATTGCTCACATAGCTGAGTTTAAAATCTACAAGGTGCACCCTGATTGGCTACGTGCATTAGTTGGAGAGCACTGCTGATAAAGTCACAGTACCACAGTGCCAGAGTACATCAGGGGTTGGATGGGACCTCTGGAGATCATCAGGTCCAGCCCCCTGCCAGAGCAGCATCACCCAGGGGAGTCTGCACAGGAATGCAGCCAGGTGGGGTTTGGAAAGTGTCCAGAGAAGGAGACTCCACAACCTCTCTGGGCAGCCTGCTCCAGGGCTCTGTCACCCTCACTGGAAAGAAGTTTCTCCTCATGTTGAGGTGAAATCTTCTCTGTTCCAGCTTGTACCTCTTGTTCCTTGCCTCATTACTATGCACCACCCAAAAGAGCCTGGCCCCCTCCACTTGACACCCACCCCTCAGCTATTGATAGACATTGATCAGATCCCCTCTCAGCCTTCTCTTCTCCACACTAAACAGCCCCAGGGCTCTCAGTCTCTCTTCACAGGGGAGATGCTCAAGTCCCCTAAGCATCCTCCTGGCTCTCCCTTGGACTCTCTCCAGCAGGTCTCTGTCTCTCTTGAACTGGGGAGCCCAAAACTGGACACAGAATTGCAGCTGTGGTCTCAGCAGGGCAGAGTAGAGGGGCAGAAGAACCTCCCTAGCCCTGCTGGCCACACTTTTCTTGCTGCACCCCAGGATCCCATTGTCTCTCTTGGCCACAAGGGCACATTGCTGTCCCATGCAGAACTTGCTGCCCACCAGCACTCCAAGGTCTTTCTCCATGGAGCTGCTTTCCAGCAGGGCAGTCCCTAACCTGTCCTGGTGCCTGTTGTTATTCCTCCCCAGATGCAGGACCCTGCACTTGTCCTTATTGAACTCCATGAGGTTTGCCTGCAGCCAGCTCTCACCTGTCCAGCTCTCATTGGATGGCTGCAGAGCCTGAGGTGTGTCAGCCACCCCCCAGGTTTGTATCATCAGGAAACTTGCTGAGAGTACTCTCAATGCCCTCAGCCAGGTTGTTGATAAAGACATTGAACAATGAGGAGATGAAATGAGGACATTAAAAAATAGGAGCTGAAATCCTAAAAAAACCCAAAAAATATTAATTTCATTTTCAACATCTGTGCTTAAGTCCAATATCAGCTGAAGCCTGTGACTTTTTAATATTGTGCATATTAACAATAAAATAGCAAGATGTCTGAAAAAATAATTCTGGGCCATCAGAACTTCATTAACAATACAAAAGGACAGGAGAATATAATTTTTATACTTCTAGCTTTATAAATGCCACAAGCCTTCTGCTTCCTGAAGTCTGCCTCCTGCTTTGTTCCAACCCCTATCCCAGTGTCTCCATGAGGATGCAGAGCCTGAGCTCCCTGCTGCCAGGCTGTGTTCCCCTGTAAGCTATCAGATGTGACACTTTGTCTTCACAAGTGAAAGATATCACCACACACTGGTCTACATCATTATAATGCTGTTTGATACAGCTACAGAAGGAAGTGAAAGCTACACCTTGTAGAATAATTTGCAACATATTTCCCTGGTATGGAGATACATGCACGACAGAGAGAAACAATCTGTGTTAACACAGCCTGGAAACAAAGAGTTTCTGTAGAACAAAGAGCATGGAAACAGGAGACAAGGACATCCAGCGAACCAGTATCTTTTGACAGAAAGATCTACCTGTAAGAGGGATTCATGTAAAGAAACATTTCACAGCTGCATATTTTTCTTTTATAAGGTCATATAAAAGGTGAATAAAAACCACTATCTCTTTGTTTTGTCCTGTATCTTCTATATTAATAAAGCCATATAATATCCAACTTTGCTACTGTTATTTGCTATGATTGAACACTAGAGATCACAGAATGTGAGGGGCTGGAAGGGACCTCAAAACCTCATCCAGTCCAACCCCCTGCCAGAGCAGGAGCACCTAGAGCAGATCACACAGGAACACAGCCAGGCAGGTTTTAAATATCTCCACAGAGGGAGACTCCACAACCCCCTGGGCAGCCTGCTTCACTGTTCTGTCACCCTCACAGGGAAAAAAAAATCTTCCTTCTGTTTCCACGGAACTTCCTCTGCCTCATCTTCCACCACTGCCCCTTGTGCTGGCATTGGGCATCACCCAGCAGAGCCTGGCTCCAGCCTCTGGGCACTCACCCTGCACATCTTTAGCAACAGCAATGAGGTCACCTCTCAGGCTCCTCCTCTCCAAGCTCCAGAGCCCTCAGCTCCCTCAGGCTCTCCTCACAAGGAAGATGTTCCACTCCCTTCAGCATTTTTGTGGTTCTGTGCTGGACTCTTTCAAGCAGTTCCCTGAGGTCCTTCTTGACCTGAGGGGCCCAGAACTGGACACTTACAGGTATCACAGATTCACAGAATCAACCAGGTTGGAAGAATCCTCCAAGATAATCAAATCCAACCTATCACCCAACCCTATCTAACCAACTAGAGCACAGCACTAAGTGTCTCATCCAGTCTTGTGTCTAGCTGAAAAAGAACAAATTCCTGTTTTTTAGTTTTGGTAAGATTCTCAGTTGTGTCAGGGAACACAAACAAGACACCAGCAAAAATCTACATTCTGTTCTTATGCACAGAACGAAATGAGGCCAGCAAAATAGAACTTCTTTGGGTAAAGGTCTGCAGGTTGAAAAAAAGAAAGAAGAAAATCATACTAAAAATACAAAGATTTGAATTTTATACCTGCTACATTGATACAGTTCCCACTTCATTGGGTTGGGAATGTATCTCAGTTTTCTCCCACAGATCTTTCTATATCCAGGAAAATAAGTGCTGCAGTGCAATGTTTAATACAAAACCATCACCAACTTGCTCTGATACATCACAGCTTTATGAAAAGGCATTTAGAATTATGTCTGCCAATGGTTTCAGTAGGAGAAGGGTTCATTAGAGGGACAAATTACAAGAAACCAGGCTTGCAAAAGCAGAACTGCACATTACAAACCACCTCCTTCAAAAAAGCAAAGCCATTTGCAAGGTACTACCCTGCTTTGTGCAGGCAAGGTGACAGAGTGCAGCCCAGGGCTAGAGAGGTGGCTGCGTCGCAATGACATTTAACATTCTCTAAGATCAATAGCAATGCAGCTGCAAGTGCACAATCAAGGCATCTTCCACCACCTTCCCTTATTATAATCATTTTTAAGAGCATCTAAAGTGTGTAGGTTTTTCTGGTTTTCATCTGGGTAAAAGAATAATCAAGGGAACTACAGCAGGCAGGAAAATAGCTCCCTGCAGCACTGTTCAAGCCTCTAAAATGTGACACAGACAGACTGCTAGTGCCCAGAATGTACCTTTCTTGCTACAGGACTTTATCTCTTGGCTTGTTGAAACAGAGATAAAGAAGAAAGCTGTTTTGAATGAAAGGGATACTAAGAGCATCTTTTCACAGGCTGGAATGAATGTGGGGGTTTCATTTTATTTCCCAGTAGTACATCATCTTTTTTTCATCATTTCTGAGTAGCTCTAACAGGAAGTGGAAAGGGTACCAATTTGTGTGGCAGTGCAGACTACATCTAACGTTGAAGGTGAGATAAACACAACATATTTCCTTGCCTTTTGGGCAACTGCAGAAGTAAAAATAAACCAAAAAAAAAATGTACACAAGAAAAATTTTCTTCTGGCTGCCCTCTGTTCTCAAAATCATATTGCTCTGTGTGGTATGGACACCAGCATAGAGTACAAAAGAAATGAGACCAACAAAAACAAAACCAAAAGCAAACAAAACCAAAGAGAAAATAAATTCTCAGCAGATGCAGTATCTACAGTATGTTCTGTTTGCCTGGCTTGTGAATTAAATTGCCCAAGGAAAATCTAAAGGGTAAGACAATGTAAGTGAACTCAGAGTACCAAGAATGTCTTGCAGGGAGGATGCTGACTGAGAGCTGTTGTTCTGAGCTGTGGTTTCAGAATGGCCCTGGCTAGATATGTGGCTCTGGCTTCCATTATGATCCTGCCTGGTAATCAGCCTGAAGCCATTATCAGCCACCTGCTGGGCAGTTTATGTGAGATGAGTTGCTAATATCTACTGCATGCACCAGAGACTGAGCAAGCACAACAGAAACTCATGTGATAATGATTTTTATTTGGCAGCTAATGTGGGGATATTTATCCAGCAAAAGTGAGTTTTGTTACAGCTGATGCCTAGAGCTGGTTCTTCCACCACAGGATATGAGCAACTTCCTCAGTTAAAGAAGTGGTTAGTCTCTTGTGTTAGAAATAGGAAAATAAAGCTCTGAGAGACTAAATTTTATATAAGTAACAATCTGCTTGGATTTGAGTTCCCTGAGCATTTAACTGTTTGTCCCATCTTGCCTAGCTCCTTTCTTCTTCACATCCTTTTCAGCTCTGCTTTATTCTCTTTCTTTGTGCTGAGTTTTGGTTTAGCTCAGCCTTTCCAGAACCTATCCCTTGGCACAGCTCCACCTGTTGTGGTAAGAAAGGCTGATTAGGCACTGGGATGGACTGCCCAGGGAGGTGGTGGAGTCACCATCCCTGGAGGTGTTTAAGCAAAGCTTGGATGTGGCACTTGGTGGCATGGTTTAGCTGATGTGGTGGTGTTAGGTCATAGGCTGGACTTGGTGATCTCAGAGGTCTGTTCCAGCCTCAATAATTCTGTGATTCTGTGGACCAGGGAAATCTCATACCCCTTCCAGCCACTACTCCTCCCAGCCACTACTCTTTTCCCCCTCTTCACTCTTTCCTTGCAGCCCTGCATCCACTTGCACTGACTCATTCCTCCTATCTGCAGAAATGTGTCTCACAAAACCCAGTCCTTGGTTTATCCCCAGGTACCTTCATAGTGAATAAAGCCACCAAAATCCCCATGCTCTGACTTTGGTTAAGAATCACAGTTTAAAATCAAGGGGCTTTCTTAAATTTATTATGATATCCAGCACTAAAATTAGGCATGAAAACTGGAGCAGGCTTGGGGCTTTTTTTTCCCCAGCAAAGACATAGATGGATTTCCTGGTTTGAGCTAGAACAGAACTAGTTCTCCATTCAGTGATTTTATTTTCCAGCTAAGCCTCTTCAAAATGTCTGCACTTTCTGCAGGTAATGACACAGCTTTACAGACAGCATCTGCTCCATGGCACTTGGTGTTTAGATGCTTACTACTAAGGCATAACATGCAGAACAGCTCTGCTCCTATGGGAGCCAAGGCCATTGCTAAATCTTGTGTGCCACATTGCAGTGCTCTGAGTAAAAACATCAAACCTGCAGGAGAGGAGTGGAGACCACAGGTGACCCCAACCTGGCCCACAAGGTATTCCATGTACCTCATATTCAACATAAAGCCCAGGGTCAAACCCTCTTCTTCTATGATACATGTCCCACCTCCCTACCAGATTGGGATCATGTAGATTAGGTCACACAGGAACTCATTCAGGTGGATGTGGAATGTCTTCAGAAGAGGAGATTCCACAAGTTCTCTGGACAGCCTGTTCCAGTGTTCTTGTCATCCTCACTTGTGCAGTAGGAGCAGAATACCAAGCAGGATCACAACCCTGGACTTCCCCAGGGCCACCATTGGCCTTTTCAAGCAATTGTTAGGAGAAATCCCTAGGGATTTCCCAGGGAACTAGAAGGTAAAGGAGCCAAAGATGGTTGGTTAACATTTGAGGACCATTTCTTCCAAGCTCAAACTCAGAGCAACCCAGTGGGTAGGAAATCAAGAAAGGGAGCTAGGGGACCTGCATGGTTAAACAGGGATCTGCTGGGCAAACTCAACTCAAGTAGAAAAAAAAGAGAGTCTACAGATCACACAAGTAGGGGCTGGCCAGTTGGGAACAGTACAAGACTGTTGCCAGAGGATGTAAGGAGGCAGCTAGGAAAGCTAAGGCCTCCTTGGAATTAAACCTTGCAAGAGAGATCAAGGACAACAGAAAGGGCTTCTTTGAAGACATTGCAGACAGAAATAACACTAGGGGCAATGTGGGCTCACTGCTGAATGAGGTGGATGCCCAGGTGACAGAGGATCAAAAGAAGGCAGAGCTAATGAATGCCTTCTTCGTCCCTGTCTATCCTGCTGGAGACTGCCCTCAGGAACCCCAGACCTCTGAGGCCCCAGAAGAAGTCAGGATAAAGGAGGAGTTTGCCTTGGTTGATGAGGTGTGGTGGCTTGGCCCTGGCTGGGGGCCTAATGCCCACCAAAGCCACTCTATCACTCCACTTCTTAGATAAAGAGGGCAGAGGGGAAAATATAACAGAAGCCAGTTATAAGATAGAAGTGATTTAATAATAATAATAATAATAATAATAATAAGCACAAACAATAGACCACACAGAAGTGAAAGCAGAGAGAGATGATGTGAAGCTGATGAAGCACTGGAACAGGCTGTCCAGAGAGATTGTGGAGCTTCTGATCCCCCAGCATCTCCCAAGTCCTTTTCTTCAGGGCTGCTCTCCAGCCAGTCCCTGCCCAGCCTATATTGGTGTTTGGGATTACCCCAACCCAGCTGCAGGACCTTGCACTTGGGCTTGTAAAACCTCATGAGGCTGGCTTGGGCCCAGCTCTGCAGCCTGTCCAGGTCCCTCTGGATGGATCCCTTCGCTCCAGTGTGTCTGCTGCACCACACAGCTTGGTGCCATCAATGAACTTGCTGAGGGAGCCTCAGTGTCATTGTCCATGTCACTGACAAAGATGTTGAACAAGCCTGGTCCCAGGACTGATCCCTGAGGGACCACAACTGGCTGAATGCAATTGTGCTGGTTTGACTATGCCACATGCAGCAAGTGGGTTCTGTTTGTACATGAAATCCACTGAACAGAGCACTGTCAGCAAGTTTGCTGATGGCACCAAACTGGGAGGAGTGGCTGACACAGGAGGGTTGTGCTGCCATTCAATGAGAGCTGGACAGGCTGAGAGTTGGGCAGGGAGAAAGGGAATGAAATACAACAAGGGCAAGGGGAGAGTCTTGCACCTGGGAAAGAACAACCTCATGGAGCAGGAGAGGTTGGGGACTGAGCTGTTGGAGAGCAGTGAAGGGGAAANCAGTGGTGGAAGCTGAGGCAGAGGAAGTTCCATGGAAACAGGAGGAAGAATTTTTTCCCTGTGAGCGTGACAGAACCCTGGAAGAGGCTGCCCAGGGGGGTTGTGGAGTCTCCCTCTGTGGAGATATTCAAGACCTGCCTGGCTGTGTTCCTGTGTGATCTGCTCTAGGTGATCCTGCTCTGGCAGGGGGAGTTGGACTGGATGAGGTTTTGAGGACCCTTCCAGCCCCTAACATTCTGTGATTCTGTGAAATTCAAAGAAGGGAAATGACAGCAAAAATTGTCTGACCATAAAATGTGCAGTAAAATTTTGTCTCTTAAATGAAACACATCTGAAAGAATTTGAGGACGTCTTTTATGTTTGGAAAATCAGTGACCTCTCCTAAAAAGAAATTGTTTTGGAGCCCAAGAAGGGAGGAAAAAAAAAAAAAAGTGTTCAATTATAGTAAATAACAGTAGCAAAGTTGGCTATTGTATGGTTTTATTAATATAGAAGATACAGGACAAAACAAAAAGATAGTGGTTTTATTTACCTTTTATATGACGTTATAAAAAGAGAAAAAAATAAAATAAATGAAAAAAATGGGCTAATTTTGCATCTGGTCAGCAAAGCAGCTAATGCTAATTACAAGAAAGCACTGTCAGGTTTTCATTTTTTTTATTCTTTTTTTTTAATTATAATTTTTTTCCTTGGCAGTCATTAATCAGGAAAAACCTATAATCAATAATGTTTTGTGCTGTATAACCATTACAGAACACCTTGATTATCAGCTGGGCCTCTTTCTCCACACTGCCTCAAACTTTCAGTAGGCAGAAGGGCAGACAACACTCCAGCCTGATTTAATGCATAGCTAAAAATGGATAGACAGAAATGGAAGGAGAAATGTGGAGCAGTCCCATCAACAGCCTTGACCAAGCAAAGCAGGTAAGAATGAGACCACTCTGAAACGTTGGGACCATTTTTAACAATGGGACTAGATTTGCTCCAGGCTGCATTGAAATCAGTAAGAGACAATTACCTTAGCCTCTTAAGCTAAGGCTGCACTGTGAGCTGCACTGAAGTTCTGGCTAAAATGCAGATGATTTTCTGTCTTTGTGAAGGTGTGAGGGCTGGGTTTGAATCAGTGTCCTGGGGTGCATTCAGAGGAGTGTGTCCAGCAGGACCAGGGAGATTCTCCTCCACCTCTGCTCTGATCTAGTGAGACCTCACCTGAAAGATTGCATCCAGTTCTGGGCTCCCCAGTTCAGGAGGCAAGGATCTGCTGGAGAGAGTCCAAGGGAGGGCTGTGAGGATGCTGAAGGGACTGGAGAACTGCCTGGGGAGGAGAGGCTGAGAGCCCTGGGGCTGTTTAGTCTGGAGAGGAGAAGACTGAGAGGGGATTTAATAAATGTTGATCAATATCTGCGGACTGGGGGTCAAGAGGGAGGGGACAGGCTCTGATCAGTTGTAGCCTGGGATAGGACAAGGGGCAATGGATAGAAACTCCAGCACAGGAGGTTCCACTTCACCGTGAGGATGAAATTCTTCACTGTGAGGGTCCCAGAGCACTGGAACAGGCTGCCCAGAGAGGTTGTGGAGTCTCCTTCTCTGGAGACTTTCCAGCCCCATCTGGATACATTCCTGTGTGACCTGTGCTGGATTCTCTGGTCCTGCTCTGGCAGGGTGGTTGGACTGGAAGGTCTCCAGAGGTCCCTTCCAGCCCCTGACATGCTGTCATCCTGTACACTAATAGGCCTTCACAGGACATTAGCCTCCCCTCTGAGCTACACTGGAGGGGTGTTGGTCTCTAGCACTGTCACAGTGGCCATGGATCCTCTTGATTTTTCCCTTGGCTTCTTGGCTTAAACTTGAACCTGCCTTATCAGCATGGTATTGTCTTCTAGCTTGGACTTTTGCCTGGACCTGGCCACCGTCTTGGGATCTGCCCTGCTCTGCACCTTGGAGTGGTGGATGGGTTCTGGATGGCAACATTCTGCTCTGCTGGTCCTTATGGGGTCCTCCTGCCACCCCTGACTCAACACCCCTCAGAGAGCAGACTCTCTGTCTCTCATTGCTTCCTGGCACCCATTTGTTTGTCTGTGGCTGGGTTTTTTTGTTTGGTTGGTTTGGTTTGGGTTTTTTGGATTGGTTTGGTTTTGTAGCCTTTTTATAACAAATCATGTTCTGCAGATATGTCTTCTAGTCTGTTGACTTCACAGAGATGTTTGAATTAGATCTGATACCTAACCTTTAAACACTTAGTGATAGATCAGCTGGAGCACAGTCATAGTAGAACTAGAATTTCCCATTAATCTCTAGGATTTGACATTATAGAATCATAGAATCAGTCAGGGTTGGAAGGGACCACAAGGATCATCCAGTTCCAACCCCCCTGCCATGGCCAGGGACACCTCACACTACCTCAGGCTGGCCAGAGCCTCATCCAGCCTGGCTGCAAACACCTCCAGGGATGAGGCCTCAACCACCTCCCTGCACAACCCATTCCAGACTCTCACCACTCTCATGGGGAAGAACTTCTTCCTCTCATCCAGCCTGAATTTCCCCACTTCCAGCTTTGTTCCATTCCCACTAGTCCTATCACAGTTTTTAACTAGATTTTCTTTTTTTTTCCCCTGAGCTTGGCTGTTTCAAAGATTTTCTTGCATGTCTCCTCTACTACAGATCTCTATTACCCATTCCCTAAAGACCAGACATAATCCTTTCATCTGTCTTGTGCGGCTCTCACTTCAGGCTGCAACAAATCAGCACAGCTTTAGCAGCTGTAGATGGATAACCATGCACTCACTTCACCTGCTGCCCAGCAGAATCCCACTGCTCACCATGACAGGGATCTTCCACACTCACCATGTGAGCACTCAAGGGCTCAGATTTTACTAACAGGAGTATCCTGGAGAGAAGATAATGTGCTTCAAGGAAGGCAGATGCTAATCTTTGGGTTTGAAGTACTTGCTGAAAACATTTACAATTGCTCACATAGCTGAGTTTAAAATCTACAAGGTGCACCCTGATTGGCTACGTGCATTAGTTGGAGAGCACTGCTGATAAAGTCACAGTACCACAGTGCCAGAGTACATCAGGGGTTGGATGGGACCTCTGGAGATCATCAGGTCCAGCCCCCTGCCAGAGCAGCATCACCCAGGGGAGTCTGCACAGGAATGCAGCCAGGTGGGGTTGGAAAGTGTCCAGAGAAGGAGACTCCACAACCTCTCTGGGCAGCCTGCTCCAGGGCTCTGTCACCCTCACTGTAAAGAAGTTTCTCCTCATGTTGAGGTGAAATCTTCTCTGTTCCAGCTTGTACCTCTTGTTCCTTGCCTCATTACTATGCACCACCCAAAAGAGCCTGGCCCCCTCCACTTGACCCCCACCCCTCAGCTATTGATAGACATTGATCAGATCCCCTCTCAGCCTTCTCTTCTCCAGACTAAACAGCCCCAGGGCTCTCAGTCTCTCTTCACAGGGGAGATGCTCAAGTCCCCTAAGCATCCTCCTGGCTCTCCCTTGGATTCTCTCCAGCAGGTCTCTGTCTCTCTTGAACTGGGGAGCCCCAAACTGGACACAGGATTGCAGCTGTGGTCTCAGCAGGGCAGAGCAGAGGGGGAGCAGAACCTCCCCAGCCCTGCTGGCCACACTTTTCTTGCTGCACCCCAGGATGCCATTGGCTCTCTTGGCCACAATGGCACATTGCTGTCCCATGCAGAACTTATGTGAGGGAATTCTTAATGAAAGTAAATTTCAAATAACTAAGGAACAGTCAAAGTGTAGAAGACCTTAATAGCAGCCTTCCAGGATAGCTGGAGAGGGTCTTTATGCAAAGGCATGTGGTGACAGAAGAAGAGGTAACAGCTTCAAATTGGAAGAAGCTCAACTTGGACTACACACTAGAAACCAATTCTTCACCACGATCTCAGTGAGGCACTGGAACAGGTTGTCCAGAGAAGTTGTGGAGGCTTCAACCTTGGAAGTGTTCAAAGCCAGAGCCTAGTCTAGCAGAAGGTGTCCCTGCTCATGGCAGAGGTTTGGAACTACAGGATGGCATTTAACAAGTCCAAGTGCCAGGTGCTGCACTTTGGCCACACCAACCCCATGCAGTGCTACAGNGAAAGTTTTTCATGGAGAGAGTTGTTAGCCCTTGGAATGTGCTGCCCAGGGAGGTGGTGGAGTCACCATCCCTGGAGGTGTTGAGGAGGGGATTGGTTGTGGCACTTGGCACCATGGTTTAGTAGTCATGAGGTCTTGGGTGTCAGGTTGGACTTATGATCCTTGAGGTCTTTTCAAACCTTCTTGATTCTGCGGTTCTGTGATTATTAAGGTCCATTCCAACCCAAGCCATGCTATGATTCTTTGTTTAATTTCACTGAAAAAGAAGCACAGTCCGTTACCATTCCCTGGTGCTACTGCACAAGAGATGTTTCTCAGGGAGTTTGTAGGTGTTGAATTTTGGAGTTTGATTAACTCAAGACCTTCATATTTGTCAGAGTGTGAATCTGAAAGAATTTCATCAAGAACAGAGATGTTACATGAGCCAGGCTGCAATTGCATTTCCCCACTTTCCTGGAGTGGAAAAATCTTTGGCCTGCTGTGAAGGGTTAAGGCTGGGCTGGCCACATTATTTGGACTCAGTAATAATTTCTTTTAATATTTTGGAGTCTTCCTTTTTGGGGTTAATTTCTTACAAATGTTTAAACTCTTCTTGGCTTTCTTCTAAATAGTTCAGATGTGTGGGGTGGAAAAGTCTCTCAGGTTGAGGCTGGGCTGGCCACTGAACAAATGAGATGCTTTCTAACCCCTTTCTCTTCTCAGAAGAGGGAGAGAAAGGAAGGAAGGGAGGCAGATTTATGGGTTGGGAAAAAAAAAAACCCCAAAGCAGCTTTAACGAAACAGCCACAATAAAAAGACAATAATAAGAAAACAATGAAATGTATACTAACACATGCAAAGCCAAGATCAAGCTCTCCCTGAGCCCAGAGCAGACTCAGTGGCAGGCAGAAAATGAATTCTGGCACCCACAGGCTGGGTTTGAACATAGAAGAACAGACAGAGCCCTCTTCAGACATCTCACAGAAGAAGAGGGTTTGACCCTGGGCTTTATATTGAATATGAGGTATGTGGAATACATTGTGGGCCAGGTTGGGGTCACCTGCTGTGTCCACTCCTCCCCTGCAGGTTTAATCTCCTCATAAGGAAAATGTTCCACTCCCTTCAGCATTTTTGTGGCTCTGTGCTGGACTCTTTCAAGCAGTTCCCTGAGGTCCTTCTTGAACTGAGGGGCCCAGAACTGGACACAATATTCCAGATGTGGCCTCACCAGGGCAGAGTAGAGGGGGAGGGGTCACCTGTTATGTCCACTCCGCCACCCTGCAGGTTTGACCTTTTTACTCAGAGCACTGCAATGTGGCACACAAGATTTAGCAATGGCCTTGGCTCCCATAGGAGCAGAGCTGTTCTGCATGTTATGCCTTAGTAGTAAGCATCTAAACACCAAGTGCCATGGAGCAGATGCTGTCTGTAAAGCTGTGTCATTACCTGCAGAAAGTGCAGACATTTTGAAGAGGCTTAGCTGGAAAATAAAATCACTGAATGGAGAACTAGTTCTGTTCTAGGACAGTCTCACATGGAAAATGGACTCTTATAATTATTCCCTTCAGACACCTGGCATCTCTTTGGACTCCTCCTATTCTATCCACACTTTGTGCATTCAAGAGCAGAAGAAATTTCACTAGTTTGTTGAGAGAAATAAACAGCTCAGCCCAAGTCACACTAAGATTGCTGCAGCCTCAGACATTTTGAGGTTTTCCTCAGATCTTGGAGCCTATTTCCAGAGTTCCAGTAAATCCAGAAAAGTGAGTGCAGTGTGACTGCACACCTTGCAACACAGCAAGAGCAGCAACAGGAGCTGAAAAGTGCAGATGGTTGTTCTTTAGAGTGAAGGGCTGTGGAAGGACACAGGCAGCTTGGACTCAGCTCACCACCATGGTCACAGGCTTACTGCCAGGGGTGAGGCAGGTTCCTAAAACGCTGTGGCCCAGTTGCCAGGGGAAGCATATGTGCCATGAGATTGCATGTGAAAGTCTCCCAGGAACTCACAAACTGAGGACACCAAGGTGCTTGTGAATGTGCTCTACCTGCACTGCATTCTCTGGTCCTGCTCTGGCAGGGGGGTTGGACTCAATGATCTCCAGAGGTCACTTCCACCCCTAACATCCTGGGAGCCTGTGAAGTCCTACAGCCCTCCCTGCTCCTCCAAATGTCATTCCCAATTATAGCAGGACATTTGCCTCTAAACCTTAACTTCAGTTTTCAGTCATTTGCTGATGCATGCATGTGTAGGTCAAAGTATTATGCTAATGCAAAGTCATGGCACAAGAAATTAAGTACAGAGAGGAAGTTTAACATGCAGCAATGCAGTTCACCACATTCTCTGCTTTGCTGACAGAATGAACAGCTAATACCTGTGCTGAAAAAATGCCTGCAGTGCCATTCATCTGCAGCAGGGGTTGGAATTTCCTGATTTCTTTATGCCTACAACCTCATACCTTATCAGGCTGCCTTCTTACACAGAATGTTCATACAGGGCTTATTCTAATTGTAGACCATAATGTCCATCTTTGAAGTAATATTTTTCAGAAATGGGTTTCAAAGCATATCAGAAAGGCAGCCAGCATTTGTATTCCCTTTTTATGTGTGTGGGGGAACAGAATCAGAATAAGAAAGTAACTTACATCAGCTCTGTTCACTCACCATTACAGAATCCTAACTACTACATGGTCCATAAAGAGTTTTTGGTTTTCTTTTACTACATCAGCTAATCTTTCAACAGTTGTTAAAAAATATGGAGTCATAGAATGGTCTAGGCCAGAAGGGAGCTCCAAAGCTCATCCAGTCTGACCTCCCCACAGTCAGCAGGGACATCCCCAACTAGATCAGGCTGCCCAGGGCCTCCTCCAGCCTCACCTTCAATATCTCCAGGGAAGGAGCCTCAACCACCTCCCTGGCAAACCTGTTCCAATGTTCCACCATCCTCATAGTGAAGAACTTCTTCCTCACATCCAATCTCAATCTGCTCTGCTCTACTTTGAAGCCATTGTCCCTTGTCCTGTCCCTGCAGGCCTTTGCAAACAGTCTCTCTCCAGCCTTCCTGTAGCCCCTGTCAGGTACTGGCAGGCTTCTCCCTGGAGCCTCCTCTTCTCCAGGCTGAACAACCCTGGCTCTCTCATCCTATCCTCATAGCAGAGGTGCTCCAGGGAAAAGACTTGGTTATAGAAAAGAGAAGAATATTTTCTCTGCCCTGGCATCAAGAAAAGATTTTCATGTCTTGGTCTGCTGACCTGACGTAAGACACTGCCTGGCTAAGGGCAATGGCATCCCTTAACCAGCAGACAGACTGTCTGAAAGAGATCTCCATCCCACGCCCAGGGAGTTTTGGCAGAGCAGAGAGAGAGAGAAAGCCTGAAAAAAAAGCCCAGACAGATGAAGCAAAAGAGAAAAACATGTGATCAGCAGCACCAAAAGGCAGTATGGATCATAAGACAACTGAGAAACCAATTCAGCTGTGATACTGGCCAGTGAGGCACATTTCCTTGACAAGTGGACTCAAAAGGAGACCACCAGAGTAGGGTTTTTCTCTAAATGCCATTGCTACAGCCCATCCTTCCAGAGGTTCAAGTATCAGAGCAGTGGCTGCAGAAGCAGTGGCCAGAGCCACCAATGGAAGCATTAACTGTGGCATAATGAGACTTTGGATAGCACCCAGTATCCACAAGAGCTTTGAACTGGAACAAACTTCCATTGTTACACAGAATCACAAAATCATTAAGGTTGGAAAAGACCTCTAAGGTCATCAAGTCCAATCATCAACCCAACACCACCATGTTCCATCTTCCCCAGACCTTCCTTGGGTTCCAGTCTTCTCACTTTTAACCCAGAATGACAGCGTCCTTTGCAAATGAAACATCTGGGGAACAAGTTTGCCAGCTTGGCTTACAGCATGGAAAACTGAGAACTTAAGTTGGTTTTTGCAGTATCACTGAGAAAGCTCTGGAAGTCCCTGAATTAAATTAAGGCTAAGATTCACCTAGTGAGCTAGGCTGTCTGGGATGTTCTGTGTGGGCACACCTCACCACACACTGATTGCCAGGCAGGAGGAGTCCAGAGCACAGACCAGCAATGCCCTGCAGAACTGCATAAGGTCCCTGCTGATGCATGTCACAGTTTTAGGCTGATGCCTAGAAAAATTCCAGAGAAAAATAATTAAATGTAAATAAAATTACCATTGGATACAAAAGGAAAACAATGCTAAGGTCTAAATAATTCCATTGGCTTGCTGACTGGGATAAAATTTAGTTGCATAAATTGTTCTGTTGCTTTCCTCCTTCTGCATAAACTATTCTGTCTCTTTCCTGCTTCTACACTTTAGCTACTACTATCTAGTGTCTTTGATTGGCTTTGCTGACCTTGGCTGTGTCCCTTGTTGTGGCTAAGTACTACCAAACTATACCAGCTGCTTTCTCCTCTAGTCCTTCTTCCCTTGTACAGGGGCAGGGACAGAGAGGAGGGAAGATGTTTGGTAGCTGCCTGGCTTTGTCCAGTGGGGTCAATTTGCTGTATTTAAATTGTAAATATATGTAAATATATATATATTATACATATTCACTGCATTTAATATTTCTAGATTTTAATTTGCTTGCAAATGTATCTTCATTTGCCTCCAAAATCTTCTGGGCTAGTGTGACAATTTATTTTGGGAGTAATTTTGGGCGTAATTTGGCCCTACAGGCTGGGGACAGAGTGGCTGGAGAGCAGCCAAGCAGAGAGGGACCTGGGAGTGCTGGTTGATAGTAGCTGAACACGAGCCAGCAGTGTGCCCAGGTGGCCAGGAGAGCCAAAGGCATCCTGGCCTGGATCAGGAATAGTGGGGCCAGCAGGACAAGGGAGGTTATTCTGCCCCTGTACTCAGCTCTGGTCAGGCCGCACCTTGAGTGCTGTGTCCAGTTCTGGGCTCCTCAGTTCAAGAGAGATGTTGAGGTACTGGAATGTGTCCAGAGAAGGGCAACGAAGCTGGGGAGGGGTCTGGAGCACAGCCCTGTGAGGAGAGGCTGAGGGAGCTGGGGGTGTTTAGCCTGGAGAAGAGGAGGCTCAGGGGAGACCTCATTGCTGTCTACAACTACCTGAAGGGAGGTTGTAGCCAGGTGGGGGTTGGTCTCTTCTCCCAGGCAACCAGCAGCAGGAGGGGACACAGTCTCAAGTTGTGCCAGGCTGGAGGTGAGTGGAAAGTTCTTCACAGAGAGAGATTTGCCATTGGAATGTGCTGCCCAGGGAGGTGGTGGAGTCACCATCTCTGGAAACATTCAAGAGCAGCCTGGATGAGGCACTTAGTACCATGGTCTGGTTGATTGGATAGGGCTGGGTGATAGGTTGGACTGGGTGATCTTGGAGGTTTCTTCCAACCTGGCTGATTCTATGATTCTATGAATTCTCCAAATTCATGTTAGAGGTGATTCCTAAACCCACCACGATCTCACATAAATAACCTTCCCCATAGACCTTAACCGGTTTAACTTAAGAGGACATTCAAAAAGTCAGTTAAAAAAAAGAACCAAACAAACAGGGAGGGAAAGGATGGGAAACACATTTGGCAGGTAAGTGATAGGAGCATCTGGCTTGACAGGAGTTGAATGCAAAATTAGCATACTCACAAGTATTTGGTAAAATGCAAAGCTGTGAATACTGTCAACAATAATGGTTTTTGTCTCCAAGTTAATTTCTTTATATTTTTGATAGCTCACTCCAGCAGACCTTTCTAACGTCTTTACATCATTTATTAACACAGGCTTAGAAAACTCAGCATGAATAGTAAAAAATAAACAAACTGAATCCCCACTGGAAACTCC
>VXBD01014765.1:246230-260060 GCA_013399975.1 Indicator maculatus
GTAAAAGGACCTGCAAGACAAAATAATGGGAGATGGTGGACTGTGCCCACAGCCTGCAAGGGTTCCCTTCCATCCCAAAGACTTTCCCATATGTAAATCAGGTCTTTACATATTAACACAGGTACTGTGAGGGACATGGAGCACTGGAACAGGCTCCCTGGAGAGGTTGTGGAGTCTCCTTCTCTGAAGACTTTCAGGACCCATCTGGATGTGTTGCTGTGTGACCTGTGCTGGATTCTATGGTCCTGCTCTGGCAAAGAAGTAGGACTTGATGATCTCCAGAGGTCCTTTCCAACCCCCAGCATCCTGTGAGCCTGTGAAATACGATGTGGATTTTGTTGTTTCCCACAGTTTCATTTCTTCTTGGGCTAATAACAAGAAGATTACATAAGGCAGCAGAGTGAAGCAGAGAGGGAAAGAGTCATTGAGGAGTGAAGGTGAAAGTAAGAATGTGACACAAGGAAATGTCAGGGTTGGAGTAGAAATAAGAGATCTGGACAGATAAAGCAAAGAACTCTACTGGGCAAGAAATATGGATCTGGAAAGACAAATGTGGTAAGAGAGACTCAGTAAAGAAAGGCAATGCCAAGTGAAAAAGAGAAAGAGTATGAAAAAAGAACAGTACATTATCACTTAAAAGTGGGCACATCACACACACACAGCAGAGCTGTATCAGGCATTCACTATCAGTGTTCGTCCTGTCATTGTCTAACTTTCTCTGGCAAGTGCTTGTCTTTGCAAGCATTAATTACTGTCCTTTTAATGTTATTTTTGTGTGCTCATAACACCTGAACTGAGAGGCTGAGGCTTGCCCATCACAGCTGCAGAGTTTAGATTTGTATGCTTCTGGAGCAACTAGAGCACAGAAGTGTGTCAGAACAATCCTTTTCACGCCCAGCTCACTCAGAGCTAAAATGGTTTGCTTTGAAATCCTTTGGGGGGGGGGGAAAAGTCACTTCTGAGAGGAAAAACAAATATGAAAAATTGAACAGCAAGAAATAATTTGAGGGGATGTTGCAAATCATGTACAATGATAATTTAGAAGGAAAGAATCGTCATGCCTGTATCAACTAAACTGTTGAGTACACCTCCCCCCCCCCCCCCATAAATACAAAGAGAATCCCCAGGGGAGTAATTTCCAACAACAGACTTCACTTAGAAGTTTAAAGAAGAATCTTCACAATGTAATCCATGGTTTGGAAGTCTTAGGACTCAGGAACTGCACTCTGCAGCCCTTTCTGTGGATGGAATCCACACATGACAAATGTTGCTTACATCAGAGGTCTTCTGTCTTCAGTATGGTTGGGTACATTCCTGGATATTTCTTCACAGATTCCTTTGAATGACGGTGCAGCTGGAAATTTACTACAAATAATTTGGGTGCTGGATACCTTTAAGAACTGCCTCCACTGGAAGCTGTTAAAGCTTGCAAAATATCTAAAGACCTTAAGTAGGCCATTTCAGTAGCAAGTACCCTATTTCTATGTCACATTTATTTCAACTTATCTTTCTAAGTTTGCCTTCTAAAACACCTTCTCAGCGTCCTAAACATATTATTCTCAATGCCATTTGCAATAAGCATTGAGGGACTATTTTCTTCACCTAGCAAGATGGTGATCACCAATCTAAAATGGCAGAGCAGATGATAAATGCTCAGAATAGATGAGGGTACTGAGCAATGATGATGAGCAATCTCAGCACAAATAGCATCTGATATCCTTTGAGATCCTTCTCTGAACCCTCTGCTTTGGTTAGCAGCCAGGACTAGTTACCTAGTTAGAGTCATAAGGTGACACTGTCCACATTGCTCTAAGGAAACTGATGGAGCAAGAAGGGTAGCAGTACCTTAGTTTAAACTGTAATAATCTACATTCTGTGGCCCCTCTGTTTCAATGACTCTAAATCCTACCTGCTACTGTTCAATTAATAAGTGGATTGTAACAGTTTTATTGTCACAGTTCTCCTTCCTGACTCTGGAAGAAAGATGTACTTTCTAATTTTTTTTTTTAATTTTATTTTTTAAACAAATAGTTAAGCCTTATGTAAAGGTTGGTTTGACTAAAAGCCTTTTTTTCAGTCAGCATAAACTAAGGCAATCAGTGAGCAGGTGTTCACTTTAAGAAACAATATTACTTACTTACATGGGGTAAGGGGGTTCCTGTGTTACTTCTAATAAATGTCTATATTGTAGGCATCTCAGATTCATGCTAGAGGTCTGTGCCACATCTGCTGTTCATGAGATACAAGACAAGAATCCAGAGTTAGCACTTTTTAAACTGCTTTTATGTCATGCTTTTAATTTCAATTTTGCAAGCTTAGATGATTTCTGATCTGATCAATGTCTATCAGTAGCTGAGGGGTGGGGGTCAAGTGGAGGGGGCCAGGCTCTTTTGGGTGGTTCACAGTGATAAGCCAAGGAACAATGGGTTCAAACTTGAACAGAGAAGATTTCACCTGAACATGAGGAGAAACTTCTTTACAGTAAGGGTGTCAGAGCCCTGGAACAGGCTCCCCAGGAGGGTTATGGAGTCTCTTTCTCTGGAGACTTTCAAACCCCACCTGGCTGCATTCCTGTGCAGACTACCCTAAATGATGCTGCTCTGGCAGGGGGGTTGGAACCTGATGACCTCTTGAGGTCCCTTCCAATCTCTGATATACTGTGAGACTGTGATTTCAAATTGCTTGTTTTGAGCAGCCAAGAGGGAAGGTACAAAATGATCCCATTCAATTCACTTCCCATCCTATTAAAAGGAGCTGATCAGGACTGGCTGGAGGAATTGACAAGCCTCTGTAGTTTAATGGTGTATCATCAATATTGCCCTAGCACCACAGTGAAGCAGGTAAAATTCTCTTTATCACTTTCAGCTGTCTCCAAAGTCTGCTTCCTTCTGGAAAAGATTCATGGCTCAGACGGATGCGTTGCTGCCTCTGAAAAAAAAAAAAAAGGGCAAAAAACAAACAAACAAACAAAAAACCCCCAACCAACCAACCCACCAAAAAAAGATTCAGCCAAACAGCAGCATCAGTAAATTTTCTAACATCCCATTCAATTTATTGTTCCAAATGTGATTTTTAGAGCCTAGCAGGACTGCTTATAACACTGCTATTAAAAGAGATATTTCTCTCTTCCTCCATATTATTTGTATTTATTAGAAAAAGTAAAGCAAGTACAAAAAGCACTAGAACCATATCAAAGAGTAATAAAGTAAATCCCCAAATACAGGAAATGAAAACAGTCTGATCCTCCCAGTATCAATGCCTTCTAGCATGTATACAGAATAAATTTAGCTGCATGTTTAAATAAGCCAGTTGGTAATCAAATCTATCCCATATCTGGGGTGGGGGAAGTAAGACATGTCACAATGAAACAGAGAACCTTGGGGGTTTATTTCCTGGTTCTTTTTCTGCATTTCTATTTGTAGCTTGAAGCTTCTTTGGTATGCATTTAAATTTTCTCATCCTTGCTTGAGGCTAGAATGAGGATGTACATATGTATATTTGTATATTTTATGTATCTCTGAAGCAAAGCAAATGCAGAGTACCAGCAATGCAGCTTCTTTCCCAGGAAGAGAAGTAACTTCCCAGAGTCTGGTCATATCTCAAGGATGACACATTTCAATCTGTATGGTTTGAGACAGGCTGCCATTAGGAAATCATAGAGGCGACCTCGTGGAGGCCCAGATAGGTCCAAGGGGTAGACCGGAAAGTGTAATTTTTGTTATTTCATTCCCAGAACGCCTGCATCTAGCCTTCAAAAGGGTACAACACAATCTGCCTCGTCCCCTTCTTCTCCCTCACTCTCTCCCTTCCCAGCTGGCTCCTTTATTTTGCTTTGCATGGGAGCTGGGCTTGGAGTGGCCTGGCTGGGTCCTAGGCCTGGCAAGCTAATTTCTAGCTGTATCGTTTTTGGCTTAGGTATTGGAGGGAGTGGAGGCATGGGGGAGGAGGGCATTCGGGTCTGGGATTTTTGGCCTCATTTGGAGGAGGTTTGGGAAAGCTTTGGCTTAGTAGGCTTCTGTGTTAAGCCCATAGTATGGATTTTGTGTATTTTCTATGCTTTGCACCATAGTTTGTAATTCTAAATAGCACTTCCATTTGAAATTCCAATAATATTTGGTATTTCTATCCAATTCTGTGTGGAGTTTTCTTTAATTCCTTTGAGAAGAATTAAAGAGGCTGTCTTGTTCCCTATAAATCCAAGTCACAATCTCTTAGGTGAATGGAGGCAAGGAGATAGCCAACTGGCTCATGTGAAATTAAATCTTCCCTGCCAACTGGACAAGAAGTAGTAACACTGCTAGCTTTAGAGGCTTCTGCTTGCCTACTAACTACAGAAAGATCAGAAGAGTTAAGAAGCAAAATCTACATGCAAACAATTTTCCATTCCATATGGAGTTGTCATTATCCCTCTGTGTATAATTAGGTTTGCCAGATTTACAATGCTGTGTGCAGCAGCATACTGAATCAGACTGCTCAGCTGTGTGCTGCTCACACAGCATTCCCAAGCCAGGCCTTCTCACCCTCCAGGCAGCAAGCAATGAGGGGAAGAAAGCACGTTAGTCCTAGAGGGAAGCTGACAAAACTCTTGGAAAAGGAAAGGAATGAGACACTCAGCAAAAGTGAAATACAGGCATGTTTCTTCTAACCCTTCTGCCTCCTGAAACTCAGATAATTGGTCATGGTCTTCCAGTTCAGGCTAGTGCATTGGCCACGAGATATGGCTTACCACAAAGAACTTTGAAAACCCCACTTTCAAAGACTCTCAGCTGCTGAGTTCGAAGGAACAGACAGAATATATTCAATATCTTTTATGTCTTTGTTCTTTCACTCAGTATAAACATTACCACATCTGCACAACAGTGCCAACCACACTTTAAGATGCCACTTGGATTGAAACCCCTGAGGCAGAGGCCGTGGCTGAATTCAAATTGTAAGGTGCCATGAACTGTTAAGCTGATGTTTTATGGAAAAAGAAAGTAAAGGGCAGAGTGTGACTCAAGCCTATCCAGCAGATCTGTGGCAGAACACACATGCCTTGACCTCGGTCTTGCACGTAAGCCCCATGCAGTCTCTTGATTTAACTGCTGTCTCGGGCCGAACAGTGGACTCGTGATGGTTCCTCAGTGTGATCCTGAAGTGCAAAAAAACCTCAGGGGACTCACACTGGGGGTTCACTTCAATCTACAGCACAACTTTATTGTTTACCCATAGGAGGTAGAGAAAAATGAGAGGAGAAAGAGGAAAGGGAAAGCGAAGAGGGGAAAGGGAAAGGGGTCCAAAAGGCAAAGGTCCAAAGACATCTTTCTGGTCCTGGTGCTCCTTCTTGATCTTAGTAGGGAAAACTTTCCTTCAAAGTCTTCTCCTTGTTGCTGCTTCAAAACTTCTTCAGAACTCTTCAGGTAACACACTCTCACACATACACAGGACACTCACAGAACTCGCAGAGCACACATCAAAACTTTTCCTGTTGCTAGGGAGACCTCTTTTATAAGCAATTTCACACCTGTCGGTGTCCAAACTCAGCCTCTCTCTGCCCCTTGTGCTCCCCACGAGTAAGGCTTCCATGCATGCCCAAGGAGGAATGACCAAGGTGTGGTCTGGGCCCAAGGAGGTGTGCCCAAGGCATGGTGTGCCTTGGAGTTAGGTAGCCTTGGGCCAGGAGGTGTGTTTGTGTGTTACAATGACATTATAATGAGCAGAGTTCACTAAAGTTCACGGTTCCCTTGGCAACGCCAGGCCCTCCGTCTCTCTTGACTGCAGTTCCGTTTCTGCGTTCCCGAGCTATAATCACACACAGCAGGGTCATCCATCATACTTGGAGGGTACAGACCCTTGGTACCAGCCAGGTTTCTCTCAGGAACTTGCACCTGGAAAACCATAGAGACCGCATTCCAGTGCACAGGCTCAGTCCCTCCCTCAGTAACTTCTTACAGAGTAGGCTGCTGCAAAACTCATGCTAAGATGATTTTCACTCCTTTTCTTTGGGGCAAAGGGGTCCTGATTCTTGATGACAGTGATGACACAGATGAGGCTCTTTGGGCTGCTCCTCACACATGCACAGGCCACTAACACATTGGGTGTATTCATCACAGCTTTACCCACAGTTATGTATTGTCATGGTAGGGACATGACATGGCCCAGTACAAACCCAAACAGGCCTTAAGATGTCTAGACAGGGTCCCTTTCTCTCCCCTCCTTCCTGCCAAAAGACAGGGCAACAAGGGAAAAAGAACAAAGGGGACAGGACTCTTGCCTGTCTGGTAAACAAGCTGTTTATCTGGGTGAGAGCATGTACTGACCACTGCTCCCCCAGATACAAGGTCTTTGTTTCTGCCTTTTTTGGTTATAGTCTGGCAGAACACCCTTTTCATTGGGCAGATACAGGTTAACTTCAGTGCCCCATTGGGCCAATTGATCTCTGACCATATGCATATAGAGGTTGACCTGGTAGTCTCCTTTGCCTTGCTCAAACCTTGCTTTCAGCCTTGCTTCAAGCCATGCTCAAGCCTTGCTTCGAGCCTTGCTTTAAGCCTTGCTTTCAAGCCTACTTGGACCCCTCTTGCCTTGCCTTGCCTCGAGTGCCTGGTCCAGAGCCTAGGGTATAGCCACAAGCCATACACAGCAAGCTGGAGAAGCCACAAGCCTAGAAGCCAGATCTGCCTAACCTGCTTCCCCTGCCACTAGAGTTGTGCTGTGCCTCAGTTTCCCCAGGAACCAAGCCAGCGCCTGTCATGAAGAGCGTCGTTAACTGCCTGCTGTCCGCTGCAGCCAGACCAGCCTGGGACAATGTGGCAAACCCTTCTTGCCGGTAACCTGCTGTGCCAGTGCTGTATGAGAGTGGCCCAAAGCTAACACAGCAGCAGCAGCATTCCCCATGTGGGTAAAACCAGCTGTGAGTAATTAATTCACTGCCCTTTGGGTTTAAAGACTCTTATGGAGCCTTCCCCGCAGTAATTGGGCGCTGTCTGCTCCCAGGGGCATTCTCTTCCCAAGTTATTGCCTCTTGGTTTGCATAGAATTGTTTGTGTTTTGCCCAGAGACTGCATATTCCCTTTGTAAATCTATAGTCCAACTGTACAAGGATCCTATTGAATGAGTTTGGCAATTTTCATTAATAAAGAGTTACTAATATTTTATTAATAGCCATTTGCCATAGCGTTTATTACTGTTGTGAGGGTAATTAATAATTCCCCCTTCGAGACATGTATCAAATAAACACTAAGTATGATCTCCTAGAAGCAAGCCAACCTGTTCAAATAAAGTCATCTCCATTCTAAATCTTCATTCCATACGTGAACAGGGACCCCTCCAAAAACATCATTGAACATTGCTGTATTCTGCACACCCACTTGAAGGTTACATTCTGAGCCCAGAAACACAAAAGAAGTGCCACAGGCTGTAACCAGGCCATCACTAAATCTAGACTGGACCCTTCATATGACAAATGCATTTCTAGAGTACACTGCTGAGCCAGGTAAGAGGGGTGAGTATTGTAACGATGTTGGTGGAGTTGGCACATTTTCACACATATGTCAATATGCTTAGCATGGTAGCTGGGGGTTGATGATCCATGACATCCTTTTCACTGTTATCATCACACTTTTTTGCTAAGTAATTACCTTAGTGGTTGAATTTGGAAAACTAACTTTGTCACTACCAGCATTCATCCTTGCTGCCCGGGGACATGCAGCTGCAGTATGTCCACCCCTCTTGCTCACTTCACCTCCCACATCATCATCAATCCTGCTGTTTGGGCTTCAGCCACTAAGCAGCAGAGGAGTACTGGTGTTGGGAGTTTGAAAAGCCCTTTTTGCTGTGACCATCACTGCCAAGAAGAAAATTTGAGATCACTTGCTTCTAACAGACCTTCCCACAGGCAGCTCTCCAGATCACAGAGAGTCCAGGCATCCAGCTGCCTCATCAGACAGCCAAGACGATTTGGATTTCACAATACCTTCACAAGCAGGTAAATAAATCACTGTGATTGATCAGCTAACATGTCTATGCCTGTAAAAGCAATTTTGGAGACAAACTGCACCAAAGACTAAGCCCACATAACTGGAGAGAAGTGCTATAGCCTTCAAGCTTTCCTGTGTCCAATGCAGATGGGGTACTGGGGTCTGTGGGGGTTTTGTTTGGTTGGTTGGTTTGTTTTAAATAGAGAATTGAATTCTGTACCACCCATAATCTCCAACTTCTTATCAGGCAATTAGATTTCTTCCTGAGGTAAAGTCTCATACCCATCATTTTTAGATCTTCTAAGTGGTCAAAATTAATTTGACTCTTAAATCCCCCCAAAACACATAGGTGGATCAAAAGATCCCAATCAACCAACAAAGACCTTTTATGTCCAAAAACCTTCTTTTTTTCTTTTTTTACTACATAAAGCTGATTCTTAATAAATATTGTTTCTTTTCAAATGTCACCAGGCTGATAAACTATACCCCTTGGTCTCTGACACCTGATTGACATATCTCCCATGAAATGTTGGAGGATAGAAGACTCTATAGCTTAATTATTCAGGTTGATATTATCACAGTGTCACAGTGCATTAGGGGTTGGAAGGGACCTCCAGAGATCATCAGGTCCAACCCCCCTGCCAGAGCAGCATCACCCAGGGGAGTCTGCACAGGAATGCAGCCAGGTGGGGTTTGAAAGTCTCCAGAGAAAGAGACTCCACAACCTCTCTGGGCAGCCTGCTCCAGGGCTCTGTCACCCTCACAACAAAGAAGTTTCTTCTCATGTTGAGGTGAAATCTTCTCTGTTCCAGCTTGTACCTCTTGTTCCTTGGCTTATTACTGTGCACCACCCAAAAGAGCCTGGCCCCCTCCACTTGACACCCACCCCTCAGCTATTGATAGACATTGATCAGATCCCCTCTCAGCCTTCTCTTCTCCACACTAAACAGCCCCAGGGCTCTCAGTCTCTCTTCACAGGGGAGATGCTCAAGTCCCCTAAGCATCCTCCTGGCTCTCCCTTGGATTCTCTCCAGCAGGTCTCTGTCTCTCTTGAACTGGGGAGCCCCAAACTGGACACAGGATTGCAGCTGTGGTCTCAGCAGGGCAGAGTAGAGGGGGAGAAGAACCTCCCTACCCCTGCTGGCCACACTTTTCTTGCTGCACCCCACATAAACAAGATGAACCAGTTGCTTTTACTGTGGTGCAACACAAAAGATGTCAATACAAACTGAGAAAGACAAATTGTTGACAACAGTAGAAAAAAATTCATTCCAGGTAACCTGGGCAATATACATCTATTCTCATATTCTATTTCTTCTTGCTTTGTTACATTTATGTGCCATAAAGCTGCAATTCACCAGTGAAGAATGAAATGCTTTATTGAACATCTACAGAGTATTTACACTTTGTGCATCAGATGGCACTTTTTCATTGTAATGGGACATATTGGGAATCCCAGAGCTACAAAGATTTATGAACCTCTGGACTGCAGTGGTGAAAATATAGAGCACCGTGAGCAGGGTCTCACAATGAGCCCCATCTAATAAACTTTCATATTAATTAGAAACCTCTGGAGAGTTTAAGAGTAACAATTCATGTTAATGGGAATGTCATTCTCTCTCATCCATCATTCCTATAGGCACAGTAATAATGTAGGAAGAAAAAAAAAAGAAATTACAGACAGTGTCTGAGAAAGAAATTTTGAAATGCTCTAATCCTTTCAATTTAGAGGTTTCACCAGAAGTTGTGCCTTCCAGAATTTAGAATCAGGTCAGCTTGCAGGATTTTTTTTGGGGGGGTTGGGTTTTGTTTTTGTTTTTTTTTTTCCATGGCAATGACCTTTCTAAGAGGAAGAGCAATTTTCATTTAAATAAATAAAAATAAAGGACAAGAGAATGTTTCAGAGAACAGAATGCTTTGGACAGATTAAGGAATCTGTTGCCTTCTGAGTGCTGTTAGTGATTCAGGTCAAACTTCAAGCCAGTCTCTTAAAGGTATTTAGTTATAAGCTTACACATATGCGTGCACAGCCCCCTTTAGGACAGCAGGGCTGCTTGAGATGATCACAGAATCACAGAACCACAGCATTAACCAGGTTGGAAAAGACCTTTGAGATCATCAAGCCCAACCTATCACCCAACACCATCTAATCAACTAACCCATGGCACTGACTGCCTCATCCAGGCTCTTCTTAAACACTTTCAGGGATGGTGACACCACCACCTCCCTGGGCAGCACATTCCAATGTCCAATGTCTCTGTGAGGAACTTTCTCCTCACCTCAAGTCTAAACCTCCCCTGGTGCAGCTTGAGACTGTGTCCTCTCCTTCTGTCACTGGTTGCCTGGGAGAAGAGACCAACCCCCATCTGGCTACAACCTCCCTTCAGATAGTTGTAGAGAGAACCTCCCAGTGCAACCTGTTCCAGTGTTCCACTACCCTCATGGTAAAGACCCTGTTCCTAACATCCAATCTAAATATGCTCTTCTCTAGTTTGAAGCCATTGCCCCTCATCTTGTCACCACAGACCTTTCTAAACAGTCTCTCCATCCTTCTTGTAGGCCCCTGGAAGGCTTCTATTAGGTCTCCCCACAGCCTCCTCTTTTCCAGGCTGAACAACCCCAGCTCCCTCAGCCTGTCCTTGTAGCACTACCCTCTGGATATGATCATCCAGTCAATTCCTTATCCACTGAGCAGCCCACCCATAGAATAATCCTTGAGGTGCCTTCCAACCCTGACAATTCTATGATTCTCTGACTCTAAAATAAAATGGCATACAAAAGCAGGGTGAGAGGAAGAGCGTGGCCATGATATCGTTACTGAGAGAGGAGCATACAAAAAACAAAGCTGTCAGAAACATGCTGCTGCAGCTGAATGATGCTGAGCTCTTGAAAAAGAATGTGCTTGAATTTAACACCCTGATTTATTCTCCCTTTCTGTTTCCTCACTGATGATGTAACCATTAATCAGCTACTTTTACAGTGAGAAAAACTGGGGTTTGATTAGATTAATCATGAATACAGTCCAGAAATAGAGCTCTGCAAGTATTCTTTTGAGCAAACACTTCACTCCCACAGCTTTTCACAAAAAGCTCCACAGCAGATAAAATAAGTGGAAACATGATCTAAGCAAAACTATATTTAGCAATTGTCAAAACATTAGTGAGTAGATTTCCTCATTACCCACTGGCTCTGCTGGTATCTTCAGTCAGGGGGCAGATGAGAACAGAGACACATTTCCAGCTGGGCTGGAAACCTCTCTCTTCACCTTGGCATTAGGTACCTCTGAATTTCAGGGCCAGAGTTGTTTCTGGCAGTTTTCAAGAGGCAGAAAAGGAGACTGCAAGCCAAAGAATGGCTTTTGAAGCAAGAACAGAGTTCCTGAGAAAACTGTTTCCTTGCCTACATTGACTCTTTTATCTCAGGCCATAGGTCAGATCGAAGCTGCCTGACCTTTCATTACTAAATGACAAAGGCAGTTTTGTCCAGTGAAGCTCCAGGGTTTCACCTTCTCCCTGGATCAAAATCACTGATCTAGAGGGACTCCTGAACACAACTAGGAAAGGGAGACAACTAGGAAAGGAAAGAGCACATAAATACGTTACCTTTTGGGCCAAAATTGTGCTTCCTTAGTTCAAGAGGCTCCAGCACTGGCCTAAGATTAACTGTCACTACTAATTACATATTCAGATGAAACACCTGGTTTACAATCACACTGCCAACACATTATATGTGTTAAAAAACAACCACAAAACCCACTGTCTGAAAGATCTGAGGGTTTGCCTGGAGGGTTGTGTACAAGAGACTTTGAACAATTCTAAGTTTAACCAATATGCTATCAAAACAGAATGCACTGCACTCCATACCCTTGTCACTGGCAACAAGTTAAACCACACTGCACAATGAGCTACTTGAATGGGCTTGTGACCTACTTTTTAATCTCAGCTTTTGGGAAAGAAATGAAGTTGAATAGTGACTTAGAAGATTGTTATTTCCTGTAAATCATATTTTTGTATGACATTTACCACACTATTATACTTTTATGTTTTTTTTTTTTCCCACTGAGTACAGGTACAGATTGAGCTGCAGAATATTAGGGGATCACAGGTCCACAGGACGTTAGGGATTGGAAGGGATCTCCAGAAATCCTCGAGTCCAATCCCCCTGCCAGAGCAGGACCAGAGAATCCAGCACAGGTCACACAGGAATGCATCCAGGCAGGGCTTGAAAGTCTCCAGAGAAGGAGATTCCACAACCTCTCTGGGCAGCCTCTTCCAGTGCTCTGGGACCCTCACACTCAAGATTTTACTCCTCATGTTGAGGTGGAACCCAACTGTGAGAAGAGAAGAGAAGGGAAGAGAAGAGAAGAGAAGAGAAGAGAAGAGAAGAGAAGAGAAGAGAAGAGAAGAGAAGAGAAGAGAAGAGAAGAGAAGAGAAGAGAANGGAAAGGAAAGGAAAGGAAAGGAAAGGAAAGGAAAGGAAAGGAAAGGAAAGGAAAAAGAAACAAGCCAAGTGAAGTAAATTTAAGTGTTCTGGTGTTATGCACATCAAATGTGTAGCAGTTAACACCTTTGTATAAGAGGCCACTGTAAATGTGCACATCCATAGGACTGAAGGCTTCATCTGAGTAATAACTAACACATTGTCAATCTAGAAACCTATCTTTGGTAAGGAAATAACACATCCTGATTTCCCTGGGACATGTGAATTCCCTAGTGGTATGCATGGTTGCACTTGGCAGGGATAGAGAATTGTGAAGACAAGCTTCTTCCACTCCAGAGTACAGGGGTTACATTTCCACCTTCAGTCATAGTGAATTACCAATGAAGCAATCAAGCCAACAAGAGGTGTAGAAACTATAGAGATAAATTAATGAACAACTATTAACAAACCCAGAAAATCACAGCACAGAACAATTTATCTGAGAGCTGGCAAAGCAAGGTGAGATGAGGAAAACTTATCCCTTTTAGAGAGTCTCTACTGGGAGAAAGGGAAAAGTGGCAATTTTTAGGACAGCAACAGAACTGCTGTTAAAAAGAAAAAATATAAATAGTGAGGTGATTCCATGCAGAGCCTAGAGAATGTAAATCTTTATGTGTGGAAAGAAAGCCCAAAATTGTCACCTGAAAAGGTCACAGAAGACAACATCTAGGAGCCAAACTTGGGAGAAAATCATACAAATGCAAACTTTTCAGTTATGTTTAATGGGAGGAAGATTCAACTGTACAGATTATAGACTGCACGACCATGAACATACAAATCAAACAAGCCCCTTAGCTTTAGTGGCAGGTAAGCAGATAAAATAATTTAAGAGACTCTTACTAACCCAGTGTCCTTGCTATTTCATGGTCTGCAAAGCTTCAGTTAGAGGAAGCCCAAGCACATCTGTTCTTCAGGGGAGGGGACACAGTTATTCTGTCAGCCCCACTCTAAGTCGGAATCTTTTCTGACTGAATTATGAGAGGTTGTATTTGGACTTTTTCCACATTTGTGAGGTCAAAGTCATAACCAGCACCTGAGAGGAGACACAAACATTCTTTTATTCATGTTTTAAGAAACATACATATAAAGGTGCACATCAGAAGTTAGGGAGGAAATTAAAATGGATACAAACTGCAATGCAGAGACAGTTGAGATGATTTTTCAAAAACCTAGTAATAGTCAAGGACTGGCAGAACCTCTAGGTACTCTTCAGAAGAAAGGTGCCACTGCAGATTGAGAGCAGCCCTGAGGAGAGGGACTTGGGGGTGCTGGTGGATGAGAAGCTCAACATGAGCCAGCAGTGAGCGCTTGCAGCCCAGAGAGCCAAGCAGAGCCTGGGCTACAGCAAGAGAAGTGTGGCCAGCAGGGCCAGGGAGGGGATTCTCCTTCTCTA
>VXBD01014767.1:16455-28582 GCA_013399975.1 Indicator maculatus
GAGGATGAGCAGAGGGCTGGAGCTGCTCTGCTCTGGAGACAGCCTGAGAGAGTTGGGGTTGTGCAGGCAGGAGAGGAGAAGGCTCCCAGGAGACCTTCTGGTGGCCTTCCAGGATCTGCAGGGGCCTCCAAGAAAGCTGGGGAGGGACTTTGGAGGGTGTCAGGGAGTGATAGGACTGGAGGGAATGGAGCAAAACTGGAAGTGAGGAGATTGAGATTGGATGTTAGGAAGAAGTGCTCCCCATGAGGGTGGTGAGAGCCTGGCAGAGGTTGCCCAGGGAGGTGGTGGAAGCCTCATGCCTGGAGGTTTTTGCAGCCAGGCTGGATGTGGCTGTGAGCAACCTGCTGTAGTGTGAGGTGTCCCTGCCCATGGCAGGGGGGTTGGGACTGGCTGAGCCTTGAGGTCCCTTCCAACCTTGACAATTCTCTGATTCCATGATCCTTTCCTGTGATGTTTCCCTTCCTGGGTTTCCAGGAGGCTTTGGCTTGGCTGTGACCTCTTACTCTAGAGCTCAAATTATACTTCAGCCTTCTGAAAAGGTTTGTGTCACTCAAGGATTCTTCCTCCTTGTCATCTGAAATGACTTCAGGTCAGCCTTCCCTAAAAGCTCACAATGTGTAGGGAAAAGCAGAGTGAGCAGGGAAGACTGGGGGAGTTTGAATAACTCAAGTGAGGAAGAAGAGGAGAGGCTGAGAGCCCTGGGGGTGTTTAGTGTGGAGAGGAGAAGGCTGAGAGGGATCTGATCAATGTCTATCAATAGCTGAGGGCTGGGGGTCAGGAGGGAAGGGGACAGGGACAGGCTCTGCTCAGTTGTGCCCTGGGATAGGCCAAGGGGCAATGGATGGAAACTGCAGCACAGGAGGTTCCACCTCAACAGGAGGAGGAACTTCTTCCCTGGGAGGGTCCCAGAGGCCTGGAGCAGGCTGCCCAGAGAGGTTGTGGAGTCTCCTTGTCTGGAGCCTTTCCAGCCCTGTCTGGATGTGTTCCTGTGTGCCCTGTGCTGGATTCTATGCTCCTGCTCTGGCAGGGGGCTTGGACTGGAAGCTCTCCAGAGGTCTCTTCCAACCCTTGAAATCCTGTGAGCCTGTGAAGAGCAAAGAGAGCTCATCCTTTACTTCGACTTAATTTGTTGTCTGGGGAGACCTAACAGGGCTGGAGGTGTTCAGCCTCGAGAGGAGAAGGCTCCAGGGAGACCTAATAGTCACCTTCCAGTACCTGAAGGGGCTGCAAGAAGTCTGCAGAGGGACTGATCCCAAAGGCCTGCAGGGACAGGACCAGGAGCAATGGTTTGGAATGAGAGCAGAGCAGATTGAGTTTGGATGTGAGGAAGAAGTTCTGCAGCAGGAGGCTGCTGGAACACTGCAACAGGTTGCCCAGGGAGGTGGTTGAGGCCTCATGCCTGAAGATATTCAAGGTGAGGCTGGACAGGGCTGTGGGCAACCTGAGCTAGTGGAGGATGTCCCTGCTGAGTGCAGGGGGTTGGACTGGATGAGCTTTGGAGGTCCCTGTCAACCCAACCCATTCTGTGATTCTCTGCTCCAGCTCCTCTTGTCTTGTCATTAATGTAATCAGTTTCTAAGGCAGCCAACCACCAGCTGGCAGATCACCTCCCTTTGCTGTGCCTTCATCCTCCAGCCCCTCTGAGAAGCTCAGGCTCCTCTGCCGGCATGGCTGTGCTCCTGAAAACACCAAGAAATGGGCAGAATGGGGAAGGGGTGGAAAAAAAGAGAGGCTTTTGCCTTCCTTTGCTCTGTTCTTAGCCTCTAACCACTGAGAAGCTGAAGCTCCTCTGCTGGCATTGCTGTGCCATCAGCACAGAGGGCAGAATGGGGAGGGGGAAGAAAAGAGAGACTTTTGCCATCCTTTGCTCTGCCATTGACCTCCAGCCACTCTGAGAACCTCAGGCTCCTCTGTGCTCCTGAAAACAGCAAGAAATGGGCAGAATGGGGAGGGGGAAAAAGAAAAGAGAGACTTCTGCCTCCCTTTGCTCTGTCCTTAGCCTCTCACCGCTGAGAAGCTGAAGCTCCTCTGCTGTGCCATCAGCACAGAGGGCAGAATGGGGAGGGGGAAGAAAAGAGAGACTTTTGCCATCCTTTGCTCTGCCATTGACCTCCAGCCACTCTGAGAACCTCAGGCTCCTCTGTGCTCCTGAAAACACCAAGAAATGGGCAGAATGGGGAGGGGAGGAAAAAAAGAGAGACTTTTGCCTCCCTTTGCTCTGTCCTTAGCCTCCAGCCTCTCTGAGAAGCTGAAGCTCCTCTGCTGTGCCATCAGCACAGAGGGCAGAATGGGGAGGGTGGAGAGGGGAGGATATAAAAAGAGGCGTTGAAAGTTGCTGCTGAAGAGATTCCACTGCCTTTTTTTTGCTTCTTTTTTCAGTGACTTCCTGCTGCTGGTGTTGAAGGACCTCATGTCCCAGAGACCAGACCTGCACATCATCCTGATGAGTGCCACCCTCAATGCAGAGCTCTTCTCTCAGTACTTTCACTCCTGCCCAGTTATCAACATACCAGGTGAGAAGCAGACCTTGGCTGGTACCTTTGTACACAGGCATTGCTTTTTCAGGGGTTCTGTTCCTCACTTCAAGTGCCAAGAGGCTAATTTGCCAACATGTACACCAGAACCCTGATGCCAAGGTCTTGGAAGGAAAGAGCAAGGAGCTTTAGGACAGAGGAGACTTGGAAATGGAAGGGTTTGGGTGTTTTTTTTTCTGCTGTCTCTATATCAGCAGAATTTCCTTCCCTAAAAGACACAAATGTCATGGGCACCCCTCTGGAGGTGCACTCTGTCCAGCTCTGGAGCCTGTTCCAGGAAGGATCTGGAGGTGCTGGAAGGTGTCCAGAGAAGGGCCATGAGGATGAGCAGAGGGCTGGAGCTGCTCTGCTCTGGAGACAGCCTGAGAGAGTTGGGGTTGTGCAGGCTGGAGAGGAGAAGGCTCCCAGGAGACCTTCTGGTGGCCTTCCAGCATCTGAAAGGGGTTCCAAGAAAGCTGGGGAGGGACTTTTGAGGGTGTCAGGTAGTGACAGGACTGAGGGGAATGGAAAAAGCTGGAAGTGGGGAGATTCAGGCCCATGTGCAGGGACACCTCACACTCCAGCAGGTTGCTCACAGCCACATCCAGCCTGGCTGCAAAAACCTCCAGGGATGAGGCTTCCACCACCTCCCTGGGCAACCTCTGCCAGGCTCTCACCACCCTCCTGGGGAAGAACTTCTTCCTAACATCCAATCTCAATCTCCCCACTTCTAGTTTTGCTCCATCCCCCCCAGTCCTGTCACTCCCTGACACCCTAAAGGTCTGTCAGCTTATACATAGAGTGGAAAGTACCTATCCATGTCCTGGAGAGGTTGACATCACAGTCCACCTGTGACCACTCACAGCAGTCCTAGGAGACCTTTGGCTCCTCTAGGGATCCTGCAGGAAGGCTGCAGAGGGACTTTGGCTGAGGGTGTCTGGAGCCAGGCCAAGGGGGAATGGTTTGAAGCTGAGGCAGAGCAGGGTCAGACTGGAGCTGAGGGTGAAGTTCTGTAGCAGGAGGGTGGTGAGACTCTGGCACAGGCTGCCCAGGGAGGCTGTGGCTGCCTCCTTTCTGGGGGTGTTAAAGGCCAGGCTGGATGAGACCTTGATCAGCCTGGGCTGGTTGAGAGGTGTCCCTGCCCATGGCAGGGGGTTGGAGTGGATGAGCTCTGAGGTCCCTTCCAACCTGAGGCCCTGACAGGAAGGTGCAGCCTGATGGCTGTGTTCCTGTGGCAGCCCTTCTCTGGGGCCACGTTCCCAAAGCATCCACTGCTTTGTCCTGGACATAAACTGTGCTGAGGAGTGCAGTGTGGCTGAGAGCTGTGAAGAGCCTCAGCTCTGTGAACTGCTGAGCCTCTGCTGCCTGCTTTGCCTTTCCTGCCTGCTGGATGGCTCCTGGCTTTCCTCTGCTGTTTCCTTGCAGGTCGAACATTTCCTGTGGATCAGTTCTTTCTGGAGGATGTGATAGCAATGACCAGGTATGAATCTGCCAAACATTCTCAGATGTGCTTGGCCTGCAGACTGCAGGAATTCCCTGCCTGGGCTTAAAGATGGAATCCTCTCAGAACCTCCCCTGCAGTCTCTTGAGTTCCACTGAAGTGCTGACTTCAAACCCATCTCTTATGCTACAGAGGGGTCTAGGGTCTCATGCCAAAGCAAACCTTCCTGCATTAGCTACCACATCTCTGTGCAAGGAGAGGTGAGCTTGGCCATGAAGAATTTCTCAGTGCTTCTGCTTCTTTCAGTGGTGGTTAGACACTGGAAAGCAAAAGAAATGAGTGCAGACTTCAGCACTAAAGGTGGAAAAATGCAGGATGCTCAGCAGCTCCTTGCTGTAATTCCTGTCTTGGTGCTCAGGTACCAGACTCACAGCCTGCACTGGGTGGGGAGGGAGCCTCCAAGGGCATCTTGCCCAAGCCCCCTGCACTCAGCAGGGACCCCTCCAGCTAGAGCAGGCTGCACAGGGACACAGCCAGGCTGAGCTTGGATGGCTCCAGGGCTGGGGCCTCAAGCACAGCCCTGGGCAGCCTGTGCCAGTGTCTCACCATTCTCCTTGGGCACAACTTCCTCCTCAGCTCCAACCTCAAGCTGCCCTGCTCCACTTTCAAAGCCCTGCCCCTGGGCCTAGCACTCCAAGCCCTTCTCAACAGTCCCTCCCCAGCCTGCCTGCAGCTCCCCTGCAGACATTGAAATGCAGCTCTGAGCTCTCCCTGCAGCCTTCTCCTCTCCAGCCTCAACAGCCCCAACTCTCCCAGCCTGGCCCCACAGCAGAGCTTCTCCAGCCCTCTCAGCATCCCTCTGGCCTCCTCTGGACCCTCTCCAGCAGCTCCCGGTCTGTTTTGTGCTGGGGGCCCAGAGCAGGACACAGCCCTGCAGGTGAGGTGTGAGCAGAGCAGAGGGACAGGATCCTCTCCCTCCATCTGCCTTCCAACCCCACACAATCTGTGAGAGTCTGGAAGGACTCTCTTGACCTTGACAGCATCTCTGTGTTTGCAGTCCTCCCCCCCTTCCCCAAAGCCCCTCTGAGGTTTCTAGATGTGATTTTGGTGCCTGGGCTCTGTAGCTCACCCCAGGCAGGTGGCTGCCAGGCTGCTGTGCTCAGCACTCCCTGCTCTGCTCCTCCCCAGGTACGTGCTGGAGGACAGCAGTCCCTACAGGCGCAAGGCAAAGCAGGAGAAGCAGAGTGGGAGGCATGAGAGAACTGCCTTTGAAGAAGTAGAAGAGGACCTGAGATCTGCTGGCATGCTAGAGGGCAGTGACAGAGTTGTCAGAGACTCAGACCCAGACCAAAAACTAACTCTGAAGCAGCTCCTGACACGCTACAAAGGTGAAGCTCCTCCTTCGGTCTCCTGAGCGGGCACACAGCCTGTGCCAGCCAGCAGGGGAGGCTGGCATGGGATGGTGCATGGGGAGGGCACACACAGCTGGTGCAGAGCTTTGTCCTTTGCCAAGGCCAGCACCTCACTGCTTCTAGAGGAGGCCAGAAAGCTCCTGCCAGCCTGGAAAAGAAAAAGAGGGGAAAAAAGAGACCCCCTGGTTCTGGTAAACTGGATCCAGCATCTGGGCTGAAAGTGACACAGAACCACAGAGTGCCAGGGGCTGGAAGGGACCTCCAGAGAGCATCCAGGCCAAGCCCCCTGCCAGAGCAGGGCACCCAGGGCAGGGCACACAGGAACACAGCCAGGTGGGCTTGGAAAGGCTCCAGAGAAGGAGACTCCACAACCTCTCTGGGCAGCCTGCTCCAGGCCTCCAGCAGCTTCACACCAAAGAAGTTTCTCCTCATGTTGAGGTGGAGCCTCCTGGGTTCCATCTTGGCCCTGCTGTGCCTTGTCCTGTCCCTGGGCACCACCAAACAGAGCCTGGAACCTTCCTCCTGACCCTCAGCCCTCAGCTATTGATAGACATTGATCAGATCCCTCTCAGCCTTCTCCTCTCCAGACTAAACACCCCCAGGGCTCTCAGCCTCTCTTCACAGGGGAGATGCTCAAGTCCCCAAATCATCCTCCTGGCTCTCTGTTGGACTCTCTCCAGCAGGTCTCTGTCTCTCTTGACCTGGGGAGCCCAGAACTGGACACAGCATTCCAGGTGTGGTCTCAGCAGGGCAGGGCAGGGGAGAATGGCTTAGGCTGGAAGGGACCTCAGAGGTCATTGCTTCAGATTCCTGCTAGATAGTAACTACCTGAGAAAATGAAGGACATCTGAGTGTCCTCTTGAGCTGGTGTGAGAAACATTGGGGAGAAGAGGGAACTTGAGGAGGTAGTCCTGGAGGTGATGATGTGCAGGCTTTCAGCTTATCACTGCTGATTGATAGATCCAGGCTGTGCACAGGGCAGGTGTGAGCCCCAAGAAAGCATGAGAGAGGGAGGGGAGAGATGAAACAGAGGGAATGTGCCACATGGAGTGCCTTCCAGAGCTAAGCCTGGCCTAAGGCAGGTGCTGGTTCAGCCAAGGTGTGGTTGGGTGTGCAGCCAGCACTGCTTTGCTGCACCTGGCAGATGCTTTCCACCAGAGATGGACTCACTCTGTGTTTGCTTTCTTTCTCTTCAGGGGTGAGCAAAGCTGTGTTGAAAACAATGTCTGCCATGGACTTGGACAAAGTTAACCTGGAGCTGATTGAAGCCTTGCTGGAGTGGATAGTTGCTGGCAGGCATTCTTACCCCCCAGGTAATGCAGCTGTCCTTGAGAGGCAGAGGAGAGTAGATTCATGGAGGCTGTGTGCTTGCAGGCAGCCCACAGTTGATGTTTCTGGCTGCAGCCTTCCTGTCCTCACTGACTGCTGTGGAAGGGAAGTGATGCTCTAGCTGAGCAGCAGAGCCTCTTGCAGACATGGAATGGGGAGGCTGAGAGGTTTGTCTGCTCTGGAAAGCCTTTGGTGAGGGACTGCTGCAGCCTGCCTGCCTCTCTGGGGGGTTGTACAAGCACTGCAGAACACAGAAGAGAGACTGAGAGCCCTGGGGGTGTTTAGTGTGGAGAGGAGAAGGCTGAGAGGGATCTGATCAATGTCTATCAATAGCTGAGGGCTGGGGGTCAGGAGGAAGGCTCCAGGCTCTGCTTGGTGGTGCCCAGGGACAGGACAAGGCACAACAGGGCCAAGCTGGAACCCAGGAGGTTCCACCTCAACATGAGGAGAAACTTCTTTGGTGTGAGGCTGCTGGAGGCCTGGAGCAGGCTGCCCAGAGAGGTTGTGGAGTCTCCTTCTCTGGAGCCTTTCCAAGCCCCCCTGGCTGTGTTCCTGTGTGCCCTGCCCTGGGTGCCCTGCTCTGACAGGGGGTTGGGCTGGATGCTCTCTGGAGGTCCCTTCTGACCCCTACCATTCTGTGAGTGATTTTCTTTCTCTCTTTTGTTTTCCTCTCCCTGTGTAGGTGCTGTGTTGATATTTTTGCCTGGCCTAGCAGAAATCAAGATGCTTTATGAGCAGCTCCAGTCTAATGCACTTTTTAATAACAGGCACAGCAAGAGGTAAGGAAAGCAAAGCTCCAAAACCATTGGTCCTTGGGGGTGGCTTCCTGCCCAAAGGATAAATGAAGATGATCAATGTGTGGGACAGGTTGTGGTGTGAAGGGCTTGACTCCAGGCAGGGTAGCTCTCTTTCTACTGCTTGCCCTTTTGGTTGGGTTTTTTTTTTACCCCCTCCTCAGCTCAGGAAGGTTAATTGTGGAAGCTCTCAGGGTCCCTAGTGTTGGACATTCTCTCTTTTGTCCTTTGACATTCTCTCTTTTCTCCTTTGACATCAGCCACTGGACTGGGAAAACTTCACAGCAGACCTTGGTCTGTCTCATAATGATGAGGCACATTTGGTTGTGGTTCCTTCTCTAAATCTTTTCCAACTTGCTGTAGGTATCAGAGGCAGCACAGCCAGCTGTGGGCAAGGGAAGTGATTGTCCCTTTGCATGCAGCACTGGTGAGGCTGCTCTTGGAGGACTCTTGTTGAGTTTTGGGCCTCTCACTTCAAGAAGGACATTGTGGTGCTGGAGGAGGACTTAAAAGGGGGAAGGCAGAGAGCTTTGCTGGGTTTCTCTTGATTGGAATGAATGTTTTGACTGAGCTGATGGAGAGCAGCACAGGCAAAAAGGGACCTGGTGGTCAGAAGGATGCCCAGCAGCCAGCAAGGTATCCTGATGGCCAAGAAGGCCAAGGGAGCCCTGGTGTGGATCAGAAGGGCTGTGGTGAGTAAGTCCAGAGAGGTTCTGCTCCCTCTCTGCTCTGCCCTGCTGAGGCCACATCTGGAATATTGTGTCCAGTTCTGGGCCCCTCAGGTCAAGAAGGACCTCAGGGAAGTGCTTGAGAGAGTCCAGCACAGAGCCCCAGAGCTGCTGCAGGCAGTGGAAGATCTCCCTGGGAGGCCAGGCTGAGGAGCTCTGGGACTTGGAGCTTGGAGCAGAGGAGCCTGAGGCTGCCCTCATTGCTGGGGAGAAAGATGTGCAGGGCTGGAGCCAGGCTCTGCTCAGGGATGGCCAAGGACAGCACAAGGGGCACTGGGGGCAAGCTGGAGCAGAGGAGGTGCCACAGGAGGGAAGAGAAGGCAAAACTTTGTCAGTGTGAGGCTGCTGGAGGCCTGGAGCAGGCTGCCCAGAGAGGTTGTGGAGTCTCCTTCTCTGGAGCCTTTCCAAGCCCACCTGGCTGTGTTCCTGTGTGCCCTGCCCTGGGGGCCCTGCTCTGGCAGGGGGCTTGGCCTGGATGAGCTCTGGAGGTCTCTCCCAACCCTTAACACTCTGTGGTTCTGTGACTGTGGGCAGCCTCTGGTCCCAGGGAGGCAAAAGGCTGGAGGTGCCCTGAGCACACTGTCCTGTTGTCCTTCCAGGTGTGTTGTGTACCCCCTGCACTCCTCCCTGTCTAGTGAAGAGCAGCAGTCTGTGTTCCTCAGGCCTCCTGCAGGAGTGACCAAAATCATCATCTCTACAAACATTGCAGAGACCTCTGTCACCATTGATGATGTGGTCTATGTGATTGATTCTGGAAAAATGAAAGAGAAAAGGTACTGGGAATGAGTCCTGGGGGAGGGGGCTGTGGGCTGGCAAGCTGCTCTCTAAGCTTGCAGGCTGCAGCTTTCCAAAGAGCTGGGGAAAAACTTGATGGGATTAGACCTGCAGAGAGCTGCTGCAAGGTGGAGGAAGGCAAGTGTGCAGATGGCACCAGGCTGAGTGGTGTGGTTGGTAAGGCTGAAGGATGGATGGGAGCCATCCAGAGGCACCTGGGCAGGCTGCAGAGCTGGGCTGAGGAGAACCTCAGGAGGTTCAAGAAGGCCAAGGGCAAGGTCCTGCTCCTAGGGCAGGGCAACCCTTGGTACCAGTGCAGGCTGGGGGTGAGGAGATTGAGAGCAGCCCTGCAGAGAAGGACTTGGGGGTGCTGGGGGTGGGGGAGAAGCTGGACAGGAGCCAGCCATGGGCACTGGCAGCCCAGAGAGCCAAGCAGAGCCTGGGCTGCAGCAAGAGAAGTGTGGCCAGCAGGGCCAGGGAGGGGATTCTCCCCCTCTGCTCCACTCTGGGAGACCACACCTGGAGCTCTGGGTCCAGTTCTGGAGCCTCTGTTCCAGGAAGGCTCTGGAGGGGCTGGAAGGTGTCCAGAGAAGGGCCATGAGGATGAGCAGAGGGCTGGAGCTGCTCTGCTCTGGAGACAGCCTGAGAGAGTTGGGGTTGTGCAGGCTGGAGAGGAGAAGGCTCCCAGAAGACCTTCTGGTGGCCTTCCAGGATCTGCAGGGGGCTCCAAGAAAGCTGGGGAGGGACTTTTGAGAATGTCAGGGAGTGTGTGTGTCTCTTCCTCAGTGACACAGAGAGGGAGACTGAGGCACCCTCACAGGTGTGCAGATGGCACCAGGCACAGTGGTGTGCTTGGTAAGGCTGAAGGATGGATGGGAGCCATCCAGAGGCACCTGGGCAGGCTGCAGAGCTGGGCTGAGGAGAACCTCAGGAGCTTCCAGAAGGCCAAGGGGGGCAAGATGCTGCAGCTGGGTGAGGGCACAGCCTGTCCTGACAAGCTTGCTCACTCTGGATGTGCCTTGCTGCCCTGCAGGTACGACCCCAGCAAGGGCATGGAGAGCCTGGAGGACACCTTTGTGTCCAAGGCCAGCGCCCTGCAGAGGAAGGGGCGAGCAGGCCGCGTGGCCTCGGGGGTCTGCTTCCACCTCTTCAGCAGCCATCACTACCACCACCAGCTGATCAAACAGCAGCTGCCTGAGATACAGAGGGTGCCCTTGGAGCAGCTCTGTCTAAGGTGAGCTGTTGTTCCTCTGTGGCCTGGGAGAGCCACCCTGCAGGACGTCCTTCCTGCGTCGCAGGCAGCAGCTGGAGTGCTGCCCCCCAGGGGGCTTCATGTCCTCAGGGTTTGCTCACAGCCTGACACCAAGAATCTTGCTCTGCAGATCTGGGGCCACGTGGCCTGGTTGCTTTCTTCTTGTTATCACATTATTTCTGCAGCCAGAGCCCTGCTCTTCCTCACACCTTCCCTCCACAGTCCTTCTTCACAGTCCTTAGGTCTCATCCCATCCCAGGTCTCTCCTCTCCAGCTGTGGCAGCTGCATTCTTGTACCCCAGGCCCATGAGAGAGTCACAGATTCATGGAGTGGGTTGGGTTGAAAGAGACCTTCAAGCTCATCCAGTTCCAACCCNCTGTCCCACTAGGCTGCAAACTTTAGGTTAGACATTAGGAAAAACTTCTGCACTGAAAGGGTTCTCCAAGACTGGAGCAGGCTGCTCAGGAAAGTGGTTGAATGCCCATCCCTGAAGGGATTTAAAAGCTGTCAAGATGTGGTGCCCAAGGCTATGGTGTAATAACAGCCCTGGTAGAGGTAGATAATGGTTGGAGTGGATGATCTTAGAGGTCTTTTCCAGCTGTGGTGTTGCTGTGGTAGTGCTCTAGAGTCACAACCTGGATACTAAACCTTTTGATCATCCCTGCTGCACACTCTGCACCCCTTTGGGCAAAAAGGAAGTGAGCCAACAGCATTTATTTGGTTCCAGTAAAAGCTTGATTCCAAGCCCTGCTGTGCTCAACAGGGATCTATCTGTCCATGGGGATGTGGTGAGGCTGGCAGCCAGGCACCAGTGGTGCTCCTCAGGGCTCAGTGTTGGACCACTTCTGTTTCACATCTTGGTTGATGACCTTGCTGAAGACCCAGAGAGTGTCAACAGGAGGTTGGCAGATGGCACCAAGTGAGGTGGCAGTGTTGATCTGCAGCAGGACAGGGAGGCTCTGCAGAGGGACTTGGAGAGATTGGAGCCATGGCCAAGGTTACCAGGAGGAGCTGCAACAAGGCCAAGTGCCAGGGCCTGACCTTGGGCCACAACAACCCCAAGCAAGGCTGCAGGCTTGGGGCAGTGTGGCTGGAAAGCTGCTGGCAGAAAGGGACCTGGGGGTGCTGATGGCCAAGCAGCTGAAGAGGAGCCAGCAGGGTGCCCAGGTGGCCAAGAGAGCCAAAGGCATCCTGGCTGGCATCAGGAATGCTGTGTCCAGCAGGAGCAGGGAGGGGATTGTCCTCTTGGACTCAGCTCTGGGGAGGCCACAGCTCGAGTGCTGTGTCCAGCTTTGGGCTCCTCAGTGCAAGNGGCTATGGTTCAGGGGTGAGCCTTGCAGAGCAGGGGCAGTGGTTGGACTTGGAGCTCCTGAGGGGCTCTTCCAACATGAATGGTTCTGTGATTCTGGATGAAATATTCTGCCCCCCTCCCCCAGCTGTTATTTACGTGTTCCAGACCTTTTTCTAGGGAACACAGATTCATAGATCCATGGAATGGGTTGGGTTGGAAGAGGCCTTGAAGTTCATCCAGTTCCAACCCCCTGCCATGGGCAGGGACACCTCCCACTCTCTCCTTCAAAGCTTTGTTCCTGTTGGTTGCTGTGTTGGTCTGAGACATTGCTTTTTATGTCCTCCCTTTGTCATCAAGCTGCTTTGTTCTAATCTATATTTATTTTTCCTTTTTTTTTTTTTTCTCTCTCTCTCTGTTTTCTTTGTTGTTTTGTTTTGGGTTTTGGTCCTTTTTGGTTGGTTGGTTGGTTTTGTTTGTGGGGTTTGGTTTGGTTTGGGGGTTTTTGTTTTGTTTGGGGGTTTTTGTTTTGTTTGGGGGTTTTTGTTTTGTTTGGGGGTTTTTGTTTTGTTTGGGGGTTTTTGTTTTGTTTGGG
>VXBD01014776.1:1464-17086 GCA_013399975.1 Indicator maculatus
ACTCACCCTGGGGAGGTGAGCAGAACTCACACCTAGGGGAGGTGATTAGAACTCACACCCTGGGGAGGTGATCAGAACTCACACCCTGGGGAAGTGAGCATCACCCGGGCCCAAACAGAGATGGCCTCATTGGTGTGGAAAGACGCTGCAGTGGAAGGTTCTCTTCAGCTGCTACTGGCCATGCTGGTGGCCCCGGGTCTGGAGACCTTGCTCGTGGCGGGACGCCAGCGCTTGGAAAACACACTCTGGAGGGGAGGTGTGGGAGCTTCCTCAGCCTGTTTCCACCACCCTGGTCCCAAGGACATTCTGTTTCTCTCAGGACTGGGCAGACAGCACGTCACCAGCCAGGAGCCTGGCACCACAGCCCCTCCCAGGCCTGTGCCCCCCTCCCCGTGTCGCTTGGCAGTGAAGGATGCTGCAGGGCATCCCCCAGCGCGCTGTGCCGCCTGACCTGGGCACTGTGACGTCGCCGAGGAAAGGGTGGAGAAGAAAGGATGGGGGAGGTTGAGATTTTCAGCTCTGATGAAAAATTGCAACGGGCTTTGTGGGCTCAGGACAGGTTATTCAAGCCCAGCCAGCCAACGTCTTGTTCCTTCTCAGGCTTGGAGGGGAAAATCCTCCAACGCCTGCCCTGTTTCCGCACCCAGCTCCAAGGCACAGCCCTTCTGGAAAAATCTGCAGTTGCTAATCACTTGCCTTCTCTTTCCTTCTGAGGTGTTTTTTTTGTGAAAAAAAAAGCAAACTGAAAAAAAAAATCGTATTTCCTTCTTGTCTCTCAATGTGGAATTACTCAGGGGAGATAGCAGAGAGGCTGCTCTGTCTCTCCCCGGCCCCTGAAAGGCAGCTTTCAGCTGATACCAAGCTTGAAAAACATTGCAGTTCAGAAAGAGACCTTCCTCCCCTTTCAGAAAACAATGGGTCAGTGTAACAGGGCTCCAAACATGCAAGAGGAATGGTGAGATAACAACATCCTCATCACTCTCAACAGTTCCTGAGGGCCTGAACTTGAAGGGACAGAGTCTACTGTTTAATGCCCCGCCGGTCGCCTGCAAAGGATCTCTCTTACTTGGTGCTTTCCCCTGCCTCCACAGGGAGACTCATGTCATGTCATGACATCCACTTCAGAGAATCTCAGAATCAGCCAGGCTGGAAGAGACCAGAGAGACCATCAAGTCCAACCAATCACCCAATCCTAACTGAGTGCCTCCTCCAGGCTTTGCTTAAGCACCTCCAGGGCTGTCAGCCCCACCACCTCCCTGGGCAGCCCATCCCAATGGCCAATTACTCTTTCTGTGAAGGACTTCTTTTTAAGATCAAGCCTAAACACCTCCCTGCACAGCTTGAGACTGTGTCCTCTTGTTCTGTTGCTCATTGCCTGAGAGAAGAGACCAACCCCCACCTGGCTACAACCTCCCTTCAGGGAGTTGTAGAGAGCAATAAGATCTCCTCTGAGCCTCCTCTTCTCCAGGCTAAACACCCCCAGCTCCCTCAGCCTCTCCTCACTGGGCTTGTGTCCCAGACCTCTCCCCAGCTTTGTTGCCCTTCTCTGGACACATTATTTGAGTTGTACATCTCTTATCTGGTTACCAGCAGTGATGCACTTAAGCCATATCTCTGTGGGTACCCTGAGTAGGGACAGGATAAGGGACCAGATTCTGCATGAAGTCCTTCCAGCTGTCAGCACAGACATTGGCATGGCTTTGGCATGGACATGGTACAGGGGATAGCAGAGCTAAGAGATGTATCTGCAGACAGATCCCTGTTTGGGAGAGTTTAATTGTGGCAGTGCCAGGCACATGCTAAGAGATTGACCTTGATCTCTTCTACTTTCTAGCACTGATGTGAGGGGAGGACCACACTTTGTGCTTGGTGTTCTACAGCCACTGAGTGATGGGAAAACCACTTCCCCAAAGGGGTGTTTGCTACCCAAAGCTAAGCAGAGGTTTCCTTCATGCCTGCAGCACACCAAGGTTCGTATCCCAGGATGTGTGAGACTCGTGTGGGTTGCTCCAAGTTAGGAGAGGAGAGAGCTGGAGATGTCTGGAATAGAGCAGTCTCCAGCAGAGCTGGTGGCATGACAGACCCATGCATAATGGTTTTAGGATCTGTCAAAGGGCAGGGGTGACAAGCCCAGAAAACACAGCCTGTTGATCTATTTTTGTTGTTTGAGCAATCCATCTGGATGTCATGGCTGAAGAGAAAGCAAAATAACCAAGGAGCAAGAACTGTCTGCCTGGCGGTCTTAGCCACAGAGATGAGCCTGGGCCAAGCACAAAGACCATGCTGGGAAGGACCAAGAAACAGATCATGGTGATTTTGTTTAAACTTTACAGCCATGTGGTGTTTTAAGGAGGTATTTCACGAGAGAGAGAGTGGAGGAAACTTGCTGCATTGCCTGGTTTAAATGCCTGCACAAGGGCAATTGGATCTCTGCCGAGCTGAGTGCCTCCAAGTGCCTCATTATGGTGATGAGGCTCATTCTTCACTGACTTGCTTCCTGCTCCATTGCTGCCCTATCTCTCTCTTTTTTTTTAAATCTGTGATCCTAAAGGGAAAGATGGAAATTTGCATTTGGTTTTCCTAGCAGTTTGAGTACAGCCCATGAGATACCTGCCTGCCTCTCTCTCTCCTTTTCATTAGATAAACAACCCTTCTGCCTCCCATGCTCTTCACTCACTGCTCAGAAGCAAAAGCCATGGGACCAGGTGCATTCCCTCCCTGCCCTGATGTGACCTTACCAACTTTTGGATATGCTAACTTCCCATCTTCCCTTCTTATTCCAGTGAAGTGACCCTAAGTGCACTTTTCCACCCCTCTTCAGGACTGTTCTGCTTTTGAGGACAGCCCTTGTGCAGACTGCTGTCATTCCAGGTCTCCAGGTCACTGCTGTCTCCTCTTCTTCCATCATCACCAACTAGTTTCTGACTACAATTTGATGGGTCCTTATGTGAAAGGAACAAAACCCACACCATATATCACTTGCTTTGCTTGTCTAAAGGCAGGGAGTCTAGGGGGTCCAAGCAGAAGGTTCAGTTTTATCTTGTGCAATAAATCTATGGTTTGGTGAAGAGATTCTACATTTGCTGTGAGACAGGATCCAGCTTCCCTACAGTGGAGATCCCATATGAATTGCCTCCAGATATCCCAAATCTGACAAGAGCAATTTCCCTGGCAACTGAAACCATCTGTGTCAGACAACAGCAGTGATTTGGTTCTTCAAGACTATCAACTTGCTTGTACCTAGAGATAAGTGTCCTGCAACACTGGGTGAAGCTAAGCCATCCCCTGATCCCCACCAGAAAGGTCATGGCACAGATTTTTAAGGTAGTTACACTGAGAATTCTCATTAAACTCATGGCTGTTAAGCATGAAAATATCTTCTGGACATGAAGGTTCCCAGTATCATTCCCAGCATTGCATGTGGCAGCCATGAGGATCTTGACAGGCTTGAGAGGTGAGCCCGTGAAAACCTCAGGAAGTTCAACAAGGTCAAGGGCAAAGTCCTGCACATGCCTTGGGACAATCCTCAGTATTAACCCAGGCTGGGAGATGAAGGGCTGGAGCGCAGCCCTGTGGAGAAGGACTTGGGGGTGCTGGTGAGTGAAAAGCTGGACACAAGCTGACACCATGCACTCCCCTCCCAGAGCCAGCTGTGTCCTGCACCTGCAGTGCTGGAGCCAGCTCTGGAATGCTCAGCACAGCACAGACAAGGAGCTGTTGGAGCAGGGCCACAGGAAGCCACAGCAATGCTGGGAGGGCTGGAAGCCTTCTGCTGTGAGGCCAGGCTGAGAGAGTTGGGGTTGTTGAGCCTGGAGAAGAGAAGAATCCAGGGAGGTCTTCTGGTGCCCTTTCAGTACTTAAAGATAGCTTACAAGAGAATTGGAGAGGGACTCCTGGTCAGGGAGGGTAGAGAGAGGATGAAGGGTAAGAGTTTCAAACTGAAAGAGGGGAGATTTAGATTAGATATGAGGAAGAAGTTCTTCATTGTGAGGGTGGTGAGACACTGGAACAGGTTGTCCACAAAGACTGTGGCTGTCTCATTCCTGGACTTGTTGAAAGCCAGGTTGGAGGTGAGGAGAAAGTTCTTCACAGAGAGAGTGGTTGGCCATTGGAATGGGCTGCCCAGGGAGGTGGTGGAGTCACCATCCCTGGAGGTGTTCAAGAGGGGATTGGATGTGGCACTTGGTGCCATGGTTTAGATAGGCATGAGGTGTAGGGTGACAGGTTGGACTCGATGATCTTTGAGGTCTCTTCCAACCTTCTTGATTCTATGATTCTATGATTCTATGACTTTGAGCAACCTGCTCTAGCTGAAGGTGTCCCTGCCCATGTCCACAGGCAGGGCAGTTGGAGCTAGATGATCTTTAAGTCTGTCCAACCCAAACCATCCCATGATCCTGGGTCAGTATTCATGCCTGCCCTGAACTGCAGGACATGAGAACATTTTGTTGAGGTGATTCTTTAGAGGAATCTCTTTCCTTCCAGTAACAGCTGGTGACTTGCTCTTTCAGCTACCTCCACCTCAGAAAGGCTGTTGGCAAGAGGCATGAGTGATCTACCCTGGAGCAGTGTTTCACTGGGTGTTAATAATAACAACACAAGCTCAGACCACAGAAAAGCCAAGAACAGGAACAGGTGAACTAAGACCAAGGAAGACTGAAAAAATGGAGGTTGCTCATATGGAAAACAAAGCCAAGGAGACAAAAAATGCTCTGAGGAGCCCTATGAGAAAATGCCACAGTGTGAAAATCTTGACTGATAGCATGAAATTAAAGGATCTTTATCTGTTTGCATTATCCAGGAAAAACTCAAGTGAGCCTCTCATGCATTGTGGTGAAATGCAGAGGAAGCTGTTTCTGATAGCAGATGTATCTTTAATCCAGCCAAAAACTAATGCTTTGAAGTTTTAATAGCAAGCAACTGGGAAAAACATAATTGGAGATGTGAGTTCTTCCTTCTTACCAGTGTTGAGCTTCTGCTGAGTGTCTTTCTAAGCAGAAAAGTGGTTTTGAGTAATGAAGGAGTTGAAGGAATCATGGAAAGAGGTGCCTTGGGCTGCAGGACCCTGTAAAGGACAGGGGATAGTTGGGGCAGTCCCTTCCAGCCTGGAAACTGCAACTTCCATCAACAAACCCCACTGCAAAATGTGGTAGGTCTTGAACATGGAAGAGCTGTGAGAATCTTCAGACATGGTAAGTGCAAGAACTGTTTGGAAAACAGTTGGTCTGCTCCAGGAGATGTTTCATCTGGGACTTTTATTCCTGGCTGTTTAATTGAGAGCTTTATTCCCTGTTGTTTAATCAGGACCTTCATTCTTCTCAGCCAGATCAGAGCACTGGAGCAGGCTGCCCAGAGAGGTTGTGGACTCTGCTTCTCTGCAGACTTTCAAAACCCACCTGGATGCATTCCTGTGTGGCCTGCTCTGGGTGACCCTGCTTTAGCAGAGGGGTTGGACTTGATGATCTCCAAAGGTCCCTTCCAACCCTCCCCTCCATTCTGTGATCTTTCCCTGGGTTTGCTACACATGGGAGGGGATGTCTCCATTGCTGTGCATTTGGTCTGAATTAGAGGAACTGACAATGAGTCAAGCATGTGTGTCAAGGGGTTTAATTGAGTCTAATGAAGGCTTTGTCTGTTGGGGATCATGTCAACATTTAATTAATCACAATGAGCTACAGTGTTGGTAGTTGAAGTCAGTTGGTGTCTCCACACTGCCACATCCACAGCATCCTCAGTGGTGTGTTAGTAATTACCCAGAGCAAACAAAGCTGGGAAGAAACAAGCACCCACAGAGCATTTTCTGTGTCCTTCCTCTCAAAGCAAGATATGGCTGCCATGAGCTGAGACCTGAGCCAGCTTGGAGCAGATGGTTTATGCTGCTGAAGAAGTCAATCTGTGACATGTGAACACTGCTTTGAAGCTCTGGGGACAGCTGGTGGGAGCAGCCTGGGGTGTTCTTGTGCTGTGCTGTTTGGTGCCTGCCTGCCCTGACTTGTACTTGTGGGGCCCACAGCTGAACTAAAGGGGTTCTAAGGACTCCCAGGTGGTATGGAAGAACTGGGAGTGTCCTCCCATTGCACCTGGAAGCCCTAAATCACTGCACTTCACTGACAGCTGTACATGAAGTTAGGCTTCATTTGGTTCCAAAAGTGCCCACAACTGTGTGGCTGCCCAAAGCCTCATTTCTAGCACTGAGTCTTCACAGCTGCACTTCATATTCCCCAGAGCCCTCCAAGCTTGAAAGCTCAGATTAGCTGAGCTGTGCTTGCCCTGCTCTGATAACCTCCTTAATACCTCTTAGCAGTAACTACAAAGCACCAGAGTGCAATAAAATAATTAATAAAAATTTCCAAGGATCTGTAAGTGTAAAGAGATGGATTCTAAGAACCCCCAGTGCACACTGCTGACTGAAAATGATGCAACCTTGGAAACCTGACAGCTGCCATCTGATGTGGAAACAGTTTGTAATCAATGGAGACAGTCATCATAAGAGTCAGCCCTCACTGGAGGGATCTGTACTGTGAGGCATTTTCCCCCTTTGCATCTTCTGTATCCTGTGACTCAGGGGAAGAGGGCTTGGGAAGAGGCCAAAGTCCTCGGCCAGCTATGTTTGTTGGGCTGAGCAGCAGAGGAGATCAGGCAATAGAAGTTCTGAGGTGCTTCGAATTTATAAATCTGGGCATCTGGAGCATCTTGCAGTCCCACAACTCAACAGACTTGTAGCAGGGAGCCCTGAAGCAGGAGAAAATCCTTTCTGGAGCCAAGATGCTTCCAGGTTACTTGCGGTGGATCCCGGAGGCAAACCCTGCGTTAGCACAGAGCTGCCAAGGTTTTCACACTGCTGGTGGCATGGTAGGAAAGCCATGGAAACTTGGCATTGAAGGGGCTGCCTGGGAGCTGTGAGCAGGGACTGAAGCAGAGGTTGTTAAACCTGGGACGTTTCCGCTCGGTTTTCCAACTGGCGTGTTCCAACCGGCGTGTTCCAACCGGCGTGTTCCAACCAAATCCTCCTTCGGTGGCCGGCTTCCAGACCTGCTACTGGGGAATCTTCTCAGTTAGGCATCTGCTGAAAGGCTTCACTTTGGGCCACTGCACCCCAGAGCAGCACAAGTGCTTTGCAGATGTAGATGTGGCTGAATGCAGGCCACAAGCATTGCGATGGGAAGGTGGAATGAGACTGCTCTGCATCTGCTGCTGCTTCATGGTTGGCATTGGAGAGCACAGGGCCCTCTGCTGTGACTGCAGGGCTGAAGGAGAGGGGGAGAGGCTGCACAGGAGGACCTTTTCTTCAGCCCCATTTCAAACTTGGCCTAATGGTTTTCTTACCTTGTTTCTAACTCTTCCTTACTCAGGTGCCCCACCATTTCCCATCAATTTCATGCAAAGATGCCAATTCATCACCTGCAGGCAAGTGGCCAATTTCATAGAATGGTTTGGGTTGGAAAGGACCTTTAAGAATCATCTACCCCAACTAGAGCAGGTTTTTCAGAGCCCCAAACAACCTAACCTGGAATGACTCCAGGGATGGGGCATCTCCCACCTCTCTGGGCCTCCTGGGACAGGTCTCATCACTCCCAGCATAAAAAAATGTCTTGCTTCTCCCTAGTCTTAATCTCCATCTTTTAGTTTCAAACCATTGTCCTCTGTCCTGTCACAACAGACCCTGATAAAAGCTGTGTCCTTGCCTTTCTGGTCAGCTCCTTGAAACACTGAAAGGCCACCAGAAGGTCTCACTGAAGCCTTCTCTTCTCCAGGCTCAACAACCCCAACTCTCTCAGCCTGGCCTCACAGCAGAGGGCTTCCAGCCCTCCCAGCATTGCTGTGGCCTCCTCTGGCCCTGCTCCAACAGGTCCATGTCTGTGCTCAGCACTCCAGAGCTGCCCCAGCACTGCAGGTGGGGTCTCAGCAGAGCACAGAAGATGTGCAGATTCCCCTCCCTGCCCCTGCTGCCCACAGTGCTGGGGATCAGCCCAGGATGCAGCTGGCTCTGGGCTGTGAGCACTCAGTGCCAGCTCATGTCCAGCTTTTCACCAGCACCATGGTTATCAGGGCTGCTCTCCATGCCTTCATCCCCCAGCCTCTACTGACCTCCCATCCTGCCCTTGCCTAGGCTATTTAAATATGAAGAGGGTNCAGCCTCTACTGACCTCCCATCCTGCCCTTGCCCTAGGCTATTTAAATATGAAGAGGGTGAAGTTGGCTGACATGAGGCATTCCCTTGGGTTTTGGGTGACAAATGAGTCCAGATTCCAGGGTTGATCTCTGTCTTGAGGGAAAGGTAGGGAGGATTGTTGGAGTGACTGAAAGATTGCTCCCTGGAGGAGACCATGGGGTGAAAGTGGTCACTGCCCTCCTCACACTCTGGGACATCTCTGCTCCTTTGCTCCTTCCTTTCAGCCTCCCTTGGCTGGTTCCCTCAAGAGACTTCCCTGAGGAATAAGGNAGCACCATGGTTATCAGGGCTGCTCTCCATGCCTTCATCCCCCAGCCTCTACTGACCTCCCATCCTGCCCTTGCCCTAGGCTATTTAAATATGAAGAGGGTGAAGTTGGCTGACATGAGGCATTCCCTTGGGTTTTGGGTGACAAATGAGTCCAGATTCCAGGGTTGATCTCTGTCTTGAGGGAAAGGTAGGGAGGATTGTTGGAGTGACTGAAAGATTGCTCCCTGGAGGAGACCATGGGGTGAAAGTGGTCACTGCCCTCCTCACACTCTGGGACATCTCTGCTCCTTTGCTCCTTCCTTTCAGCCTCCCTTGGCTGGTTCCCTCAAGAGACTTCCCTGAGGAATAAGGAGGTCTGATATCAATTAGTTGCATGAGACATCTGGTTATAATCTGCTCTTTGATGTCCTGGCATGGAGAAATCCCTGGATGTTTCTTCTGAGAGGGAGGCAGCAGTTCTAGATTAGGAATTGTCTCTGCAGACTGCCAAAGTTCTCTTGGGACTTAGCCTGGGAACTCCATGGTCATGGATCTGCCCTTACCCCTCATGTCCTGTGGCACAGGTGTACCAGCTGTGGCCAATATGAGGAGGTCTGTGCCCAGAACCCCAGGGAGGGATTTTCTGGTAACACAGGGAAGAATTTGGCTCTCTGGCTGAGCCTGACTTGGTGCCTGGCCCCCAGTGCTGCTCCCATGGCCAAGTGAGCTGACAGCCTGCAGACCAGCAACGTCAAACTGACCTCTCCTGGTTGGATTTTGGGATGGCTCAAGGGTGACATCCTTCCTTGCTCTCTGCCACTGCCAGCAGCCTCTGACTTTCCTTTCAAAGAGGCCACTTGCTCCCTTACAGTGGCTTTTGGGATAGATGTAGACCCAGCAGAGTGCATTTCAGTCTGGACTCTGTTCTGCAAAGCTAAACCTAAAGACGGGTACACCCAGGAGATGCCATGCTTGTTCACAGCAGTAAGATCTGGCTGCTTTGTTAGCCAACCTTCTCAATCATTTCACACACAGAGACTCCCCAAAGCTTTCCAGGCTATCTCTCCTGACACCCTTCTCATAGTGCCTGCTGAAAAAAAAAAAAAGCCACCTGGAGCTATCCTAGAATCATAGAATTGTTTTGTTTGGAAGAGACCTTTAAGATCATTGAGTTCAACCTAAGACCACCATGGCCATTAAACCATGCCCACAATATCCCATGGGGTGACCCTGACTGCAGAGCATACAGACTGGTGGAGACAAAGACAATTTTTATTTTTTTTTCATGTAGGACAAACTCATCAAATTGTTTTGGCCACAGCAGGTGAGAGAAAAAGAGACTGTTTGAAAAACAAATGCAAAGTTTCAATATTGACACTTTTCTATGTAGAACAGTTTCCTTTTTGGGGTAGGGAGGAGGAAGCCAATGCCAAAGTAGTTTGCATTCAAATTTGCCTCTGTTTGTATTTATGAACCAAATTTAATCAAACCACAGGAGGCCATAGGACATCATGGGTCAGTTTGATAAAGAGTTTCATAGAATCATAGAATAGTTTGTGTTGGAAGGGACCTCAAAGATGATCCAGTTCCAACCCCCTTGCCATGGGGCAGGAACACCTCCCACCAGCCCAGGTTGCTCAAGGCCTCATCCAACCTGGCCTTGGACACCTCCAGGGAAGAGGCTTCCACCACCTCCCTGGGCAACCTGTTCCAGTGTCTCACCATCCTCTCTGTTTCTTCCTCATATCCAGTCTATATCTCCCCTCTTCCACCTCAAAGCCACTGTCCTCATCCTAGCACTACGAGCCCCTAAGGGGTTACAATGTCCCTCCCCAGCTTTCCTCTAGTTCCCATTCAGGTACTGGAAAGCTGCTCCAAGGTCTCCTGGAGCCTTCTCTTCTCTAGGCTGAACAGACCAAACTCCCTCAGCTTGTTCCCACAGGGGATGTTCTCCATCCCTCTGATCATCTTTGTGGCCTCTTCTGGACCCACTCCAGCGGTTCCAGGTGCTGCTTGCACTGTGGGCTCCAGAACTGGAGGTAGTGTTGCAGGTGGGGTCTCAGCAGAGCAGAGCAGAGCAGAGCAGAGCAGAGCAGAGCGGAGCAGAGCAGAGCAGAGCAGAGGGGCAGAATCCCCTCCCTGTGCTGTTGCCCTCCCTGCTTTGGCTGCAGCTCAGCACACAGCTGCCTGCTGGCCTGCAAGCAACCATTGCTGGCTCATGCTGAGTTTTTCATCAGCCAACACCCCCAAGTTTACTTTTCTTTTGCTGATCCAACAATTCTCTCCTTTTGCTAGATCTTAATCCTGCTGATAAAAGACATTATCACCCTTCTGGATCTCCCTTGGGTGAGCCAGCAGCCTCATCATTCAGCTTTTTGCTCACAACAGGGACAATCTAATGTGTGATATTCCTCTGCACATCTGCTGTGGACCACTTGTGATAGTCCTACAACCTAAGGATGCCCAGAGGTTAACAATTTTCACAGTGAAGCTCACAAACCTTTGGCAATAAAGTCTTCAGAGTGAGGGATTCCCATTTTGCAGTGGGAACTCCAGCTCCTACACACACGCTCCTGGTTGTAACTGCAGCACAAAGAAGTCTTTTTGTTGGTAGGAATAACAAATAATGACTTGTTCCCAAATGATCACATTTTTGCATTCTCTGTTGTTTTGATGTTTTGAGGTTGTTGGTGGTTTGGTTGGGTTTGTTTTATTTTGCTGTTTGCTAACGGGAAGAAAGAGCTCAGTTTGCTTTTCATTTGTAGGTCCTGTCTTGCAGGCTGTGGGAGGCATTCCAAGTTGAATGGAAACATCTGGTTAGTGGGAGGCTTTTCACACACACACAGAGGATCAGCCAGGTTGGAAAAGACCTCAGAGATCATCAAGTCCAAGCTATTACCTAATCCCTAACACCTCCTGACAACTAAACCATGGCTCCAAGTGCCACAGCCAAGCTTTTTTTGAACACCTCCAGGGATGGTGACTCCACCACCTCCCTGGGCAGCACATTCCATAGCCAGTTACTCTTTCTGTGAAGAACTTTCTCTTCACCTCGAGTCTAAACCTCCCCTGGTGCTTAGACACCTCCAGCCCCACCACCTCCCTGGGCAGCCCATCCCAATGGCCAATCTCTCTTTCTGTGAAGAACTTCTTTCTAAGATCAAGCCTAAACTCCTCCCTGCACAGCTTGAGACTGTGTCCGCTTGTTCTGTTGCTGGTTGCCTGGGAGAAGAGACCAACCCCCACCTGGCTACAACCTCCCTTCAGGTAGTTGTAGAGAGCTTGGCTCTTTCTCTGGAGTGACAAAGGGACAATTACTGCTCAGCACTGATGTCAGTCATGGTGGTTTCTGCCAGAATCTGCAGGAATCAGTCTCCAGTGTGCTGAAACCTGTCACAGTGTTTCTGGTTTAGGGAATGAAACAGAGCAACATGCAGTGATGGGGCTGTGGTTTGAAACTGGAGCAGGGGACATGAGGAGGAACTACTACAATGAGAGTGGTGAAATACTGGAACAAGGCTGCCCAGAGATCACAGGATCACAGGATGTTAGGCGTTGGAAGGGACCTCTGGAGATCTATGAGTCAACACCCCCCTGCCAGAGCAGGACCATAGAATCCAGGGTAGGTCACATAGTGTGGCTGAGGTAAATTCAGATTGGATGTTAGGAAGAAATTCTTCCCCATGAGGGTGGTGAGACACTGGAACAGGTTGCCCAGGGAGGTGGTGGAAGCCTCATCCCTGGAAGTGTTTAAGGCCAGGCTGGATGCGGCTGTGAGCAACCTGCTGTGGTGTGAGGTGTCCCTGCCCATGGCAGAGAGGTTGGAACTGGATGATCCTTGAGCTCCCTTCCAACCCTGACAGTTCTATGATTCTGTGATTCAAGATCAGACTTGATGTAGCCCTGGACAGCCTGATCTAGTTGGAGGTGTTCCTGTTGACTGTGGGGGTGTTGAACAAGATGACCTTTGTCCCTTCCAACCCAATGCAATCTGTGAATGACAGCCTAGGTAAGGAGAGAATCAAGGGAAAACTCGCCAGTGATGAAACTTTTCTGAGGGACCAGCCTTGCACCAGTAGAGATGGCTAAAGGAGGCATTCACAAGGGGATGGAGACCAACAGCCGCTAAACGAGGAAGGGTTCAACCTTGTGAAGGAAGGAAACAAGCTCTGAGTTCAAGGAACTGTGCAGGTAGCAGGGTGCCAACACCTGAATTCAGTATCTGTAGCAGGACACTGCCTGGATGGAGCAAAGCCTTGACTTGTCTGAGTCCCTTGGTGGAAAACTACCAAACCTTCCAGGAGGAGGTCACACTGTCCCCAGTGTGGAAGGACATTGAGGATCAGCCTGACTTAGTAACCCCTAAATAAAATAATACATGGTAGGATGCAGGACCAGAGGTTTCTGGACAGAAAGAACAAACAGCATTGAAGATAAATCATATTTTGCTGAGCTAAATGACAATAAAGTTAAAGCACATCTTCTGCTGAAGTTGAAATTGTAGCTTAGCAACAAATGGCTGAGGGCCAATCATGCTGCACTATAAAAGCCCAGTCCCATCTTAGGGAAGGTAGGATCCTAACACCCTTCCTATGGAGCATCTTTGAGTATTCCTCCTTTGAGTGAGGAAATCCTGGCTGGGTGCAGAGTGGGTTGAGTAGCCCTGAAGAAAAAGCCTTGGGGGTGTTGGTTGATGAGAAGCTCCCCAGGAGCCAGCAGTGTCCTCATGCAGCCCAGAAGGCAGCTGTGTGCTGGGCTGCAGCCAGAGGAGTTTGGCCAGCAGGGCAAGAAAGGGGATTCTGCCCCTTGACTCTGCTCTGCTGAGACTTCACCTTGAATACTGCCTCCAGTTCTGGTGTCTTCAGCATAAGAAGGACACAGAGCCATTGGAGAGAGTCCAGAGGAGGCCACAAAGATGATCCAAGGGCTGGAACACCTCTGTTATGAGGACAGGCTGTGCTCCAGACCCCTCCCCAGCCTCGTTGCCCTTCTCTGGACATGTTCCAGCAACTCAACATCTTTCCTCCTCCTCTCCTTGAATGCCAGCAAATCTGAAGCCTGTCTGCACACAAATACCACTGGGTGCTCTCCTGCCTCCAACATCCACCTGCATCCATAATTTGGATCTCCTCTGGGCCAGAAGTAGCATTGTGGTTTCTACAGCACCAGGCACTACAGGGGATGAAACCTCATTAAGGCTCTCAGGTAGATCAGGCTGCTGTACCCAGCTGGTGTCACTGGAAGAGAACCTGTGATTAATCCCAAATAACTCTGCTTTTGCAAGGCAGAAGGAAACTCTGGCATTTCCTCTTTCTTCCCCTGTCTCTGAGTGAGGAACACACACAAAGCACAGCCTGTGATGTGAAGTCATTCTGATTTGTCCCCCCAAATCCCCAGCCCCTGTGCAATACTGAGGGAGGCAGACAAGCCTGTGGCTAGCCACCAGCTCCACTTGACAACACATTCTCACAGCTTTCCAGATAATTCCTGTGGGATGGACCCTGGGAACAGAAAGAATCCATGGCTGAAAAACTTTTCTGGTGCAGTCTGTCAAGTGCCTCCTAGAGAACTTGGCTCAACAGGCAGAGGGTCAAGAGCTGGCAGCTGCTCTGAACCCAGCTCTCTGCTGGCTGTGCTCCAACAGGTCAGGGAGCAGCTGGTGATGTCCCCACTGCTGTGTTGTGCCTGTGTGTCTGCCTCCTGCCCTTCCAAACCCTGTTTCTGAAAACACAGCTGGGGTGGGGAACACACATGGCATGTGCTCTGCCTGGGATCCTGATCAGAGTGCAGGAATGGGCAGGAAATGACCCCACTGCCAGCTACACCTGGTCACCCAGGTGCTCCCAGGGGGCTCCAGGTTCCTGGAGTCTGGGGCCAGTGCCCTCCATTGACACTTCTGGGTTGTTTCTCAGTGATCTGTGAGGCTAGTCTGAGGAATCAGCAGCTGGAAGACAGCCAGAGATGAGATATGGAATGAGACCCTCCTGCTTCTTTCCTCCTCCCCTTAGTCTGTTGCAATGCCTGGCTCCAGACCATGCTCTGGCTGCAGGGAGGCTTCCTGCCCCTTTCCTGGTCCTGATACCCTAACCTCTTGGCTAATTGGACAAGATGACCTTGGAGGGTCCCCTCCAACCCAGTGGAGTCTGTAAAGAGCACTGTGCAATGAGGGTATCTCCATTCCTCGCTGCCTCTATGTCACAAACCAGCAGGTTTAGGCATAGAATAGAAATTTTAAACAAGGTTCTTTGCTACTTTTTCCCTATCTAAATCACATCCTTTGAAGGGTCTGGAGAACAGGTCTTGTGAGAAGCAGCTGAGGGAACTAGGGTTGTTCAGCCTGGACAAAAGGAGGCTGAGGGAGACCTTCTGGCTCTCTGCAACTCCCTGAAAGCAGGCTGGAACCAGGTAGGGGTTGGTCACTTCTCCCTTGTAACAAGTGACAGCACCAGAAGAAATGGCCTCAGATTGCACCAGGGGAAGTTTAAGTTGGACACCAGCAAAAATTTCTTGACAGAAAAGGTTCTCAAACCTTGGGCCAGGCTGCCCATGGCAGTGGTGGAGTCCCCATCCCTGGAGGGGTTTCAAAGCTGTGCAGATGTGGTGCTGAGGAGCATGGTTTAGTGGTGACCTGGCAGTGCTGGGTTCATGATGGGACTGGATGACCTTAAAGGTCTCTTCCAACCCAAACAATTCTATGACTCTGTGATTCTGAATGCTTTCAAAAAGGCCTTGTTTGTGGCAGAAGACCTGGACCAAGCTCCAGCAGAGTGAGGTGTGCCCCCAGCTCAGCATGTGCATGATCCTTGCATAGGAGATCTCTTGCAGGGCTCCCATACGTTAGGTTCTTTCCACATCATGGATATATTTTGGAGGATTTACAGCCTGTCTTTTCTCTTGGGCTCCTCAATGCTTGCAGCCTTGCCTGACAACAGGCATGCAGGGGGATGCAGCCAGTGATCCCTTCAGGACATTGGGCACAAGGCCTCCTGTGATCTGCTCCAGACTTTGACTCGCCGAGGGGAGCTGAGATCCCATTAACTGTGACAAACACCCAAAGTGCTGAACAGAAAAGGCACAGGTCTGATCCCAGGTCCTGGCACCCACCTCCTCATCTCCATACTGCTTCAGGCACACCTCTTGGGCAGGCTGGTGTTGGAGAGAGCTGCCTGGGGCCAGCCCAGCACTTGCTATCTCCTGCTG
>VXBD01014776.1:18086-33341 GCA_013399975.1 Indicator maculatus
AGCCTGGACAAAAGGAGGCTGAGGGAGACCTTCTGGCTCTCTGCAACTCCCTGAAAGCAGGCTGGAACCAGGTAGGGGTTGGTCACTTCTCCCTTGTAACAAGTGACAGCACCAGAAGAAATGGCCTCAGATTGCACCAGGGGAAGTTTAAGTTGGACACCAGCAAAAATTTCTTGACAGAAAAGGTTCTCAAACCTTGGGCCAGGCTGCCCATGGCAGTGGTGGAGTCCCCATCCCTGGAGGGGTTTCAAAGCTGTGCAGATGTGGTGCTGAGGAGCATGGTTTAGTGGTGACCTGGCAGTGCTGGGTTCATGATGGGACTGGATGACCTTAAAGGTCTCTTCCAACCCAAACAATTCTATGACTCTGTGATTCTGAATGCTTTCAAAAAGGCCTTGTTTGTGGCAGAAGACCTGGACCAAGCTCCAGCAGAGTGAGGTGTGCCCCCAGCTCAGCATGTGCATGATCCTTGCATAGGAGATCTCTTGCAGGGCTCCCATACGTTAGGTTCTTTCCACATCATGGATATATTTTGGAGGATTTACAGCCTGTCTTTTCTCTTGGGCTCCTCAATGCTTGCAGCCTTGCCTGACAACAGGCATGCAGGGGGATGCAGCCAGTGATCCCTTCAGGACATTGGGCACAAGGCCTCCTGTGATCTGCTCCAGACTTTGACTCGCCGAGGGGAGCTGAGATCCCATTAACTGTGACAAACACCCAAAGTGCTGAACAGAAAAGGCACAGGTCTGATCCCAGGTCCTGGCACCCACCTCCTCATCTCCATACTGCTTCAGGCACACCTCTTGGGCAGGCTGGTGTTGGAGAGAGCTGCCTGGGGCCAGCCCAGCACTTGCTATCTCCTGCTGATCTTCCTTTACTGACTGCCATCCGTGTACCCACTGCAGGTGGTGGGAAAGGTGTCTTGGACTTGTCTGGGACAGAGATTTCTCCCAGAAGGAGGGAGATTTTTTTCAGCTACTAAAGGGGCATGAAATAAGAAGTTGCATTTCAGGGTCCTGAGTGACTGAGCTATGAATTACCTCAGGTTGGAAACTTCCTGAGAGGAGGAAATGGCCTCTCTTTAGCCATTGGTTTGCTGCCACAGGACCTGGTGGTTTTCTGGCTCAGCTCTAAACACATTAGCTAAGGAGCCCTGTCAGAGAAAGGCTATTCATTAGGAGTAGCTAAAAAGCCACATCCTGTTCCAGCCACTCCAGTAAAACCATCCTTGGGCTCATTGCACCCATAAATTAAGGCACAGGGAGAAGAACAGTCCTCTGCTTCCATCTGACAGCTTCAGACAGCACCAACACAGACAGCAGGGCAGGCTGCTGTGTTAGCAATAACTGGAGAGCTATCAAGCGACCACAGGTCACAGGAGCTACCAAGTGCCTCAGTTTCCCTGGTGAAAAATCATAGAATCATAGAAAGTGTGTCCAGCAGATCAAGGGAGGCTCTCTCTGGCCAACCTGTGCCAGTGTTTCACCACTCTCATTGGGAAGAAGAACTTTCTCCTGATGTCCAACCTAAATCTCCCCTGCTCCAGCTTCAAGCCATTGCCCTTCATCCTATCACCACCTGCCTTTCTAAAAAGTCCTTCCCCAGCCTTCCTGTAAGGTCCTAGCAGATGTTGAAATGCTGCTATAAGGTCTCCTTTGGAGCCTTCTCCTTCTCCAGGCTGAACAGCCCCAAATCTTCCAGTCTGTCTTTACAGGAGAGGTGTTCCAGCCCTTTGATCATCATCTTTGAAGTCCTTTCCACCCTGATATTTCATGACTCTCTGATTCTATGCTGTATTAATTGGATATTTCACTACATACCTTCCATATCAGAAGCTCTGTACAGCATTGTTTTGCCCAACCTTCAAGCAAACCAACCCTGAAATATTTTTCACTGTCCATGGCAATGTCATGCTTCTGAGAGTGGCAATTCAGTTGCTTTCCTATGACTGCTTGTGTAGAGGATGGTAACAGCTGTATCTTGGCTTAGTGGGAACCAGTGGGTGTGTGAGGACAGGCAGACCACGGAGGAGGATCACCATGTAAAGGGCAATAATGGTAAGAGAGAACTATCCAATGGTGCCATGCACCAGAGAGAAACACCCAGGGCTAGTGTGGTGTTTTCCTGGTCTGAATGGATGGGGAAAGAGAAATTTCCAAGAACCTCCCCCCTGATTTCTCAGGCAGCTTCTGTCTTTATCAGCCACTTTGAATTCAGGAGCTGATATTTAAAAGCAGACATTGCTGCAGGCACCACTCAAAATCCCACCAGTGTCCTTGGAAAGATGGCTGCTGAAAATGGGATGTGTAAATCACAGCCTTTGCAACAGCTGATCCTGGACTTCAGCCATGGTAAAGATGTGGTTTTGTCATGCAGAGAACAAATATTTTAACAGATTTCCAGGTGCTTTGCTTTGCAGTGGGGGTTATGTGTTAAAGCTTCTCTTGTTTGACTCAGTGAACACTGATTTCCACTGAGCAAACAACGACTGGCAGGCAAGTTACACTGCATCCTATGGAATCAAACTGCCAAAGGACCCTAATGAGGTCTAACAAGGGTAAGTGCAGGGTCCTGCATCTGGCAAGGAAGAATAAACTGCAGCAGTACAGGTTAGGAGGTGATCTGCTGGAGAGCAGCCCTGTGGAGAAGGACCCGGGAGTGCTGGTGGGCAGCAAGTTCTGCCTGGGACAGCAATGTGCCCTGGGGGCCAGGAAGGCCAATGGGGTCCTGGGGGGCATTCAGAGGAGTGTGTCCAGCAGATCCAGGGAGGTTCTCCTCCCCCCTCTGCTCTACCCTGGTGAGGCCACACCTGAAATATTGCATCCAGTTTGGGCTCCCCAGTTCAAGAGGGATCTAATCCAGAGAGACCAACAGAGAGCTACCAGGAGGATTAAGAGACTGGAGCACTGCCCTGTGAGGAGAGGCTGAGAGCCCTGGGGCTGCTCAGTTTGGATAAGACTGAGAGGGGATTTAATAAATGTCTATAAATATCTGAGGGCTGGGGGTCTAGAGGGAGGGGACAGGCTCTGCTCAGTTGCACCCTGGGATAGGACAAGGGGCAATGGATAGAAACTGCAGCACAGGAGGTTCCACCTCAACATGAGGAGGAACTTCTTCACTGTGAGGGTCCCAGAGCACTGGAGCAGGCTGCCCAGAGAGGTTGTGGAGTCTCCTTCCCTGGAGACTTTCCAGCCCCATCTGGCTGTGTTCCTGTGTGACCTGTGCTGGATTCTCTGGTCCTGCTCTGGCAGGGGGTTGGACTTGATGATCTTTGGAGGTCCCTTCCAACCCCTAACATCCTGTGAGCCTGTGACCCTATGACTCACTGGTCAAGATGTGTAAAAACACATCTGCAAAACTTTGATTTCTTGTATTTAAAGGGGTTTTGATTTCAGCTCTGCTGTCTCTGCCAGCCCTGCTGCATGGAAAGGTGAAGTAACAGCTCAGCTGAGCTGTTCAGTGTCTCCTCACTGGTCACTGTGTGGCTCCACACATCACAAACTCACTCCTTCTGGCTCCTCTCTAGTAACAGGAGTCTTTGTTTCCTCATGGATATCAGAAGGTATTTAGCTCAGTAATGGCCAAACATTTAGCAAATACAGATACAGTTTCTGCTTCACAACTCTCCAGGGTGCTTTAGAGCCATTTTATGATCCCATCTACAAAGCAATGAATAAATATGTTTGCATTTTGAGTGTGGATTCCTGAGCCCCTGATGTCTTTGGACTAGAAGACCTCTGAAGGTCCTTTCAAACCCAACCCATTCTATGATTCCATGTTAGGAAGCACTTCACATCCTTGAAGTGCATACAACTATCAGCTCCCACTACAGCTGGCAAGACTGGTCCCATACAGAATCATAGACTGGTTTGGGATGGAAGAGACCTTTAAAGGTCATCTGCTCTAACCCCTTTGCAGTCAGCAGGGACATTGGCAACCAGAGAAGGTTGCTCAAAGCCCCATCAAACCTGGTCTTAAACACTTCCATGGATGGAGCATCCACAACTTCTCTGGGCAGCCTGCTCCAGTGCCTCACACCCTCACTGTAAAACATTTCTTTTTCATAGCTAATCTAAATCTCCTATCATTCAGTGTAGAACCAGCATCTCTTGTTTAATCACTGCACTCCAGGATTAAGAGCTCCTCTCTATCATACTTGTAGGCCCTCTTTAAGTACTGGAAGGCCATAGTAAGGTCTTGCTGAAGCCTTCTCTTCCCCAGGCTGAGCAACCCCAGCAGCTAACAGGACACAGTTGCTGGTATTGTGTTCCTGTTGCTTGTTGTGACAAAAAACAATTCCAAGCAAGCTGGTAGCAAGAGCCTAAACCACCACCTGGCATGATCTCACCAAAGAGCATCCCCAGCCTTTCCACTCAATCTTTGTAGCATCTCATTAACTACATTGCCAGGATGAATGAGAAAGTATTTACCCAAACAGAAATGAATGAAGATAGATGAGGCTAATGAAAAGCTCCTTCCCAGAATGAGGCAGTACAAAGCTCTGTGTGTGCAAGCACAATAAAACCTAACCCAGCTGAACATAGATGGGGTTTGGTGTGATCTGATGTAGTTTTGGTCTTGGTTCCTCTCTCCACTGTTGTGGAGAGATTTTATGAGGTTTTTACCCACAGTAGCTTTACATTTTTCAGGATCTGTTTTTTTCCCTTGTTTGTGGTGCATCCATTCCAGCAACTGTCTCCAGCTGAGTCAAGGCCCTCTGATATAAAAAGAGATATTGGCCCTCTAAATAGTTTTATTTGATGGTGTGGTGGGTGGACTGGAAGCAGAATAATCCCATACACAGGTCATGGGAGATCTGAGTCCTATTCATAGAAGAGAAAAAAAAAATCATAGAATCATAGAACCATTTGGGTTGAAAAAGACCTTTAAGATCATTAGACTGTTTCAGGGCTCAGCTTGACAGGGTGCTGGGCCAGAACATTACCCTGAAAAGTTGCACCAGATGATCCTTGAGGTCCCCTCAAACCTGACATTCTATGAATCTATGAATTTGTGAATCTATGAATCTGTGAATCTATGAATCTATGAATCTATGAATCTGTGCATCTATGAATCTATGAACCTATCAATCACAGAGTCCAACCATTCTTTACCAAGCCTGGTGCTAAACCATGGCCCCCAGCACCTCATTCCCAGTGTCTTCAGTGAATCAAGGCATTACTTTTGGCCAGGCAGAGACAAAGCACATGTTCAGATCTGGGTGCCCAAATCATTACCTGAGGTCCAGAATGCTGCAGCTCTGGCCCTCCCCACAGGGTGGTGGGTAGGAAGGGAACCACACACACTCCCTTGGGTTCCAATTAATTTGGGTTTGCTGGCTATTTCCAAACACACCTAGACTGTTTCCTTGGTGCTCTGCACTCTGCTGCCTGCTGCTCTAGGGCACAAGGAGTGAGCAAACCCTTGTCAAATGCTTTAGCTGCATAATTTACTCATGGGCTCATTATCCATGTGTCTACTTGTGATTCTCTCCTCTGCCCTTCTGCAGGATGTTGACATGTTCTCCCTGGAGAGAAATCCAGCTCACAGCTGCTTTTCCACAGCATTATCTCTAGACAGACACAAGCCATGCAGATGACTCCCAGCCAGGTCCCCTGTGCCTGGACTATTCCTCCAGTGGGCTGTATAAACCCATCTGGTCCTGTGCCATGCCCACCACTTGAGTCCCTGCTCTCATGTCCTAGGAGTGACATTCTGGTGGGCTGCAGCACAGCCCTGATGTCATTGCAGAGACTCTGAACTGGAAAAAGAGAAGCAGAAATCATAACTGAGGGCAGCTTAAGCAACAGTATAACTTGTTTGGGAAAGCAAAGCCTCTTCCCTGCTACAAGAACAGTCTGGAAGAACAGGTCAGGGTTGGTTTGGAGCCAAGGGAGCTTTCCCTGAAAAAGGGAGGTCCAGTCCACCCACCACACCACCAAATAAAACTATTTAGAGGGCCAATATCTCTTTTTATATCCCCTATGACTTAGTGAATTTATGCTAATTTGGCATGAACCTATTGGATGGAAACATCATCGAGTTGTAGACTGGGTTAGGTGAGAAGGGACCTTCAGAGGTTAGCTAGTCTGAAATGACCCTGCAGTCAGCAGGGACATCTGCAGCTAGAGCAGGTTGCTCTGAGCCCCAGACAACCTGACCTGGGATGGTTCCAGGGATGGGGCATCTCCCACCTTTCTGGGCAACCTGGGACAGGGTCTCACCACCCTCAGAGTAAACAATTTCTTCCCTCTCTCCTCTGAGATTCAGTCCATCACCCCTTGTCCTGTCACAACAGGCCCTGATAAAAGTCTGTCCCCAGCTTTCTGACTGGCCCCTTGAAGCACTGAAAGGCCACCAGAAGGTCTCCCTGGAGCCTTCTCTTCTCCAGGCTGGACAACCTCAGCTCTACCAGCCCGGCCTCACAGCAGAGGACTTCCAGCCCTCCCATCACTGTGAGTTGCTGTTCACCCACCAGCACCCCCACATCCTTCTCCACAAGGCTGCTCCCCATCTCCTCATCCTCCAGCCTGTGTTGATACCAGGGATTACCTCAACCCACATGCAGGACCTTGCACTTGGCTTTATTGAACCTGATGAGGTTCAGAAGGGCTCTCTTTAGCTTGTTCAGGCGTCCTGTGGTACAGAGCAGAAGAGAAGAACCTTGCTGAGAAGAATCTTGCCCCTGACCTCTGTGATGCCACATGAATCAAACTGGAGCCTGGTACCTAGAAGCTCTTGAGATTCTGTGTCTTTGCTGGCATGTTGAATGATGATGTGGAGGATCCTCTTGTGGAGGAGGATCAATAGGGGATGTGTGGCAGATGGAATAGTTCATTGCAATTTTTCTTCATCCAGTTTGATTTGATGCTCCAGGTCAAAGCAGTTGCCCATTCCTTTTTCCATGCTAATTCTGCCACTTCCACCATGAGGCAGAAAGTTTCAGGAGATGTGAGGCTGCCCTGACAATCAGAGTTACTGCATGGTCTATCTTTCATCCTCCTCCTTTTAAATCATATGTTTGATCAGAGCCTTCTGGGCATGATGAACCTAAGGAAGTTTGGTTTTCTGCAGCATTGTGCTTCATGATGGATTTTTAGTGATCATTTGCTGATGACAAACCAAGGGCTGAACTCACTCTGAAACCTTCCTTCTGTGGGGGAGAGTAGAGAAGTTCCTTCTCCTTCACCTCCTTCCCATTTTTGCAGCAAGTTGGTTTGTTGAGGACTTCCAGCACTTCCTCAGGTGTGATTGAGACTGATAAAAGAATTCTGGTTTGGGTCCAACCTAAACCACCCCTGGGTCAATTCCAGGTCATTTCCTCCTGTCCTATTACTTGTTACAAGGGAGAAGAGACCAACCCCCACCTCACTCTGACCTCCTTTCAGGGAGTTGTAGAGAGCAGTGAGGTCTCCCCTCAGCCTCCTTTTCTCCAGGCAGAAGATCCCCAGTTCCCTCAGCTGCTCCTCACCAGCCCTGCTCTTCAGACCCTTCCTCAGCTTTGTGCCCATCTCTGGACCTGCTCCAGCACCTCAAGGTCCTTCTGTGGTGAGGAGCCCAAAACTGAGCCCAGGATTAGAGGTGTGGCCTCACCAATACTGAGCACAGGGAAACAATCACTGCCCTGCTTCTGCTAGGGTCCAACCTAGGGTCTCACATTTTCTTTGCATGTTCTCCAGACACTGAGGAGTGGATGGGGAGCAGGCTCCATCCCTCCTCCTATTCTTAGTTCCTGTGGATCAGGTTTGACAAAGCAGGTGACTATCTATAGGTGTTCTCCAGGGGATTCTGGTTCCTTGACCCACTGCAGTGATGCCCTACTGAAAGGAGAAATCCAGCAGCTAACTTCTAGCAGGGTTTGCTGTTAGCAAAGGAGCCAGGGAAGCCTCTATGGTTGTGTGACTTAGGAGAGAGTTCCTCTGTCTGTTCTCTCTCTCTCTCATGAAAGCTTGACCTGACACAGGACCAAACTTTCTCTCACCTGGGCATCTCCCTTCCATTACACTCAAACCAAATCCAGACTAAGACACATCCTACCTCTCTGCAAACATCTAGAGTGTGGACATCATCAGCTGGTTAGTTGCTTCTGGCTGCTTCTGTGGGAGAGAAAGAGGCAGACTGACACCAGAAATCATCTCCTCCTACCTAAGGTGGATGTCCAAAATAGGCCATAGCCACACCTCCAGGCACTCCCCTTGGAAAGATAAAGGGAGCCTTGGGTGAAGATGACCTGGCACTGGTGTTGCTCAAAGAGGGAGTTAGACCTTCAGAGGTGCCTTCCATGACTAGCTCTGAAGGAGGTCCAGATGTCTGAGACAACCAAATGGATCATGTCCTGTAAAAGACCCTTCAACTTCTGGTCCACATCTCTGAGCAGCCTTCAGTTATGATCTCCTGACAGGTCTCTGATGAAAGAAGAGAGACTCTGGCATCAACCACACAACCACCAGCCAAGACCCCCAGTGAAAGCAGCTTGGTGAAGCTCTACTGCACACCTGGCAGAAGATATCACCCACCAAGAGCAATGTGGGTGACTGGGATTTCATCTCTTGTTGATCAACCAGCTGCTTAAAGAGCCTCATTAGCCTCAGACACTGATAATTGTGTTAAAGCTCCTGGTGATGACAGCCAGAAACGTTCAGGTTGGAAAAGCCCCTCAGGATCACCCAGTCAAACCCAGAACCCTGCTCTACAAGGGTCATCCCTAAACCATAGCCCCAAGCACCACATCCAAACCACCTTTAAACACATTCAAGATTGGTGACTCCACCACCTCCCTGGGCAGCACATTCCAATCCCTGATCACTCTTGCTGGGAAAATATTTTTCCTACTGTCCAGTCTAAACCTACCCAGGTGCAGCTTGAGGCCATTCCCTCTTCTTCTATCACTAATTACCTGTGAGAAGAGACCAGCAGCAGCCTCTCCACAATGTCCTTTCAGGTAGTTGTAGAGAGCCATGAGGTCTCCCCCCTGCCTCCTCTTGTTCAAACTAACCATCCCCAGCTCCTTCAGTCTCTCTTCATCAGATTTATTCCCCAGGCCCTTCCCAGCTTCCTTGCCCTCCTCTGCCCTGGATCCAGCACCTCCACATCTCTCCTGTATTGAAGTGCCCCAAACTGGACACAACACTCAAGGTGTGGCTCAGGGACACATGTCACAGCCAGGAGTGAGCTAAATCCCTCAGCTGATGAACAGACTGTGGAGGTATTTGGGATGCTGAGCAGTTCAAGCTGGTTTAAAGAATCTTTGTAGATTATTCAACACAGAGACCTGCTTGCCAGCATTTGGCAGGTACAGAGATCCTGCAGTCTAAAATTATTGCCTGTTTCAGCTTCTCAACACTGAATAAATTACTCTTGAAAATAGGATTCCTGTGTAACCAAGGTGGGAATTGTTCTGGACACACAAAGATGAATGCAAGCTCTCACCAACACTGGCAACAGAGCCCCTGCAGAAGGTTCTGATTGCTAAGTCAATGCCAAGCAGAGCTGGGGGTTTCCTTCCAGCCAACAAATTTACTTATCACAGTCACAGGTTGGGAGGCACCTCCAGACATCACCAAGTCCAACACCCCTGCCAAGGCAGATTCACCTAAAGAAGGTCACACAGGAACACATCCAGGTGGGTTTGGAATATCTCCAGAGCTGGAGACTCCACCATCTTCCTGGGTAGAGCACTCTTCCAGTGCTCTACCACCCTTAAAGTTCCTCCATGTTTAGAAGGAACTTCCTACGTTCAAGTTTGTGCCTGTTCCCCTCGTGCTGTCACTGGGCACCACTGAAAAAAGCCTGGTCCCATCCTGACACCCACCCTTTAAGTATTGATCAGCATTGATGACATCCCCCCCTCAGTCTTCTCTTTTCCAGCCTAGAAAAAGCCCAATTCTCTCAGTCCTGTCTCACAAGAGAGATGTTCCAGTGCCCCTCAGCAGCTTTGCAGCTCTTATCCCTGCAAAGTCTAATGAGACAACAGTTGGTCCGCAGTGTGAATCAGCCATGACCTCTGGCAGATTCACATCAGACAGAAACAAGAAAGGCTTTTGGGGTATTTTCAGGAGAAAACAGATGACTTGATTGTTTCATTTTAATGAGACAGCTCATTCTGAAATGCACCTGAGTGCTCACTTCTTACTGATCTTCCACTCATTCTTAAATTGCAGCAAGGTGTTTCACTTCAATTGATTTTTCTTTCTCAGAAATGTTTTGCTTTCATGTAAATCCAGGTGTCCATGTCGTTTCCAGTTGGACCCAAACTACTTCACAGAACTTTGTCTAACAAACAAATCCAGAAGCTGCTCACTTAACCATTTCCAGTCTCCTTTTCACAGATTCACAGAATCTCAGATTGCAGTGGGTTGGAAGGGACCCACAAAGATCATCTTGTCCGACCTCACTGCACTCAGCAGGGACATCTCCAACTAGATCAGGCTGCCCAGGGACACATACAGTTTGATCTTGAATGTCTCCAGGGATGGAGCTTCAACCACGTCCCTGTGCAGCCTGTTCCAGTGTTTCATCACTCTCATTGTAAAGAATTTCTTCCCTATATCCAACCTAAACCTACACTGCTCCAGTTTCAAACCACTGCCCCACAACCTGCTCTTTTAAACAGTCCCTCTAGGTCCCCTTCTGATATTGAAATGCAGCTCTGAGGCCTCCCTGGAGCCTTCTTTTCTCCATGCTGAACAACCCAAACTCTCCCAGCCTGTCTTCATAGCAGAGGTTCTCCAGCCCTCTGATCATTTTTGTGGCCCTCTTCTGGACCCTCTCCACCAGGTCCACATCTCTCTTGTGCTGGGGACCTTGGAGCTGGACAGAGTACCCCAGGTGAGATCTCAGCACAGCACAGCAGAGGGGCAGAATTTCCCTCACCTTCTGCTGGCCACGTTTCTGGAGATGCAGTCCAGGATGCTATCAGCCTTCTGGGCTGCAAGTGTCCAGCTCACGTCCAGCTTCTCATCCACCAGCACCACCAATTCCTTTTCTGCAAGGCTGCTCTCAATCTCATCATCCCCCAGCCTGGATGTGTCTTGAGCACAAGCCCTATGAGGAGAGGCTGAGGGAGCTGGGGGTGTTTAGCCTGGAGAAGAGGAGGCTCAGGGCAGAGCTCATTGCTCTCTACAACTACCTGAAGGGAGGTTGTAGCCAGGTAGGGGTTGGTCTCTTCTCCCAGGCAACCAGCAACAGAACAAGAGGACACAGTCTCAAGCTGTGCAGGGGAAGTTTGGGCTCGAGGTGAAGAGAAAGTTCTTCACAGAAAGAGCAATTGGCCATTGGAATGTGCTGCCCAGGGAGGTGGTGGAGTCACCATCCCTGGAGGTGTTCAAAAGAAGCTTGGCTGTGGCACTTGGAGCCATGGTTTAGTTGTCAGGAGGTGTTAGGTATTAGGTAATAGCTTGGACTTGATGATCTCTGAGGTGTTTTCCAACCTGGGTGATTCTGTGATTCTGGACTGATATCAAGGGTTGCCCCAACCTAGGTGCAGGACCTTGCACTTTGCCTTTTTGAACCTCATGAGATTCTCCTTAGCCACCTCTCCAGCCTGGCCAGCTCCCTCTGGATGGCACCATCTTGTCCTTCAGCCTTTTCAAGGAGAAATGTTTCAGTTTGTGGATTTCTAGTGAACTTTGCTGATTTCTCTTTCTCCTGAGCTGGAAAATCAGAGATCAGACCTTGCAGAAGTTCCTGTTCTCCTTGCAGTTAGTGCTGAATGACTCCCAGATTTCAGTAGGAAAAGGCAATTAATAAAAAAAGGCAAGGGGGAGGGGAGAGTGGGTGTGAGACCACAGGCAGCATGCTTTGTAGTCATAAAATAAATGAACTTCTGCTGTGTTTATGTTGTAGGTATAATACAGCAGGAAGCATCCTTCACAGCCTTGTTTATAAAGAACTTGGCAAGTTGTGTGCATGGGGGGTGGTAAATGGGCTTGTGGGAGGTGCCTAAGGCATGAAGTTTGGGTTTTTAGCTGGTGGAAATCAGTGTCTCTCCCTTCACTCAGTGATTTACATCAGTGGAGAAGTTGCTCCAAGGGTTTCAAGGGAGAACAGATATAAAATACTTTCATTTTTTTTTTTCCCCCCTGCTGGTATTTGCTGAAGTTTGTTCCCTATCTGCAAGTACCAGGAATAACTCAGAGGAACAGGATCCTAATTCCCAGTTTCACTCTTGCTGTAAGTATTAAAGGTGGGAGTGAGGTTTGGAGCTGGTTCCTGCCCTGCTGCTCAGCCAAGGAAGCCAGTATCAGACTGGGGCTTCTCAACCTTTGAGGCCTGGCACCTCAGAGCCAGACAATTCCCAAACTATGTATTAGCAGGCTACAAAAATCCCCCAATGCACCTGATTAATGACAGGGAAGCTGAGGCATGGTCAGCCAGGACAATTCATCTTGGGTCTTCCAGTGAGTGAAGTTCACTGCAGCCTGTCTGCTCCCTGCTGAGCCCTATCATGAACTTCCCTGCTCACACAGAAGGAAAACTCTTCACAGCAGCAATTTCATCTCTGCAGAGTACTGAAACTCACCAACCACTACCCTCACCCAGAGGGAGAAAGTGAAGAAAAGAAGTACCAGACAGCAGCGTGGTGGGACCAGGCACCCTCAACCCTGATCCACCACATCAGGGACACCTCAGCTCTCAAGGCAGCATCAGTCCTGGTGAGCTATCCCGTTGGTGGGGATTGAGAGAACTTAATGGGTGTCTAACAGCCTTGGGCTCCAGATGACCCCAGGGGGATAGCCACAGAGCTGGAGGGAGATCAAAACCTCCGCAGGTCAAAACCAGTCCTGTGCTCATGCTGCTGCTTTCATTGACTCGAGAGGCAGCCTCGAGTGAGAGGATTTGAAAGATCCTGAGAAAAAGTGCAGACCTAGCTGTAAGGTTTCTCTGGCTGCAGGGTTGGCTGGACATGTGTCCCTGGTGGGCTGTGGGACACATGGGTCCCCCCCAGCAGATGGCTTGACAGACCTCTCTGCTTTGCTGAACTTTGCACAAAGGTCACCATCAATATCCTGAAGCTCTTTTGACCTCTCTTTTCCACCCTAGGTTTAGCTGCACCTCTCCAGAGGGTTAATCAGGCCCTCTGAGCTGGGTGCTGTTGTTAGATGAGGTGATGACGAAGAGGCTTTCCGCCACCAGTAGCCCTGCACTCCATGGGTAGTACTGGTGCTGGAAGGGGATGCTGCTTTGGACATCACATTTCCCTGCTGGGCTCTGTGCCCACTCAGCCACCTCTGCACGCAGGAGGCTGCATCGCTTCCACCCACACAAGTTGCCAAACTTTAGAGTACAACCCATTAGACAAGTCCCAATGAGCGGGCAGTGACACAAGTGCCGTGGCAGTGTTAGGAGCTGAGGACATAACTCCTGGGGAGCTTGGATCACACTTGGGAGATCACCTAGGACCATCACCCTTGTAGATAAGACCTGGTTCTGCTTCTGGTCCCTGCACAACGTTGACATCTCAGGAAGACAGTGAGACTTATGCTTCAGACTCTGACAAGCTCCCTGAGGGGCATCAGACCTCACTCATCTCCAACATCATCACCAGCTGGCAACAGAGGTGGGAGCCCTGGGTCCACAGAAGCAGATCTGGGTGCCCATCCCCCAGACTGGGAGGAAGTGAGGCAGAGAAGAGGGATGGCAAAGCTGTTTGGAAACCACTGTGCATAATTACAGCCTGTTTGAAACAGAGCTGCTTCCTCCTTAGCCTGAACTACATTAATTAAACTGCTGCGTGCAGAAAGGAATTAATTAAACCAATTATTATGCTGCTAGTTTATCCATTTGCTATTTACTTTGGTTGATTACTTGGCTCTGATTAATAAATATTGAAAAAGTGCTAATTAATTGAATTAATTCACTGCTGGTTTGTTGACTGATCAGTTACCTACCCCTCACCTCCACGACATCACTTGTGCCCTGCAAGTTTGTCCCCAGGAGCAGATCTCCAGGGGCTCAGCCATGGGCAGTGGGGCAGGTATGGGGCGTGGGGGTCACTTACCAAAAGGCAGGACAAAGAAGAAGGGGAACCAGCAGAGGATGAAGACACCAACGACGATGGCAAGAGTCTTGGCTGCCTTCTTCTCACGGGAGAACTTGAGGAGCCGCACGGAGAGGGAACTCCTGAAGTTGTTGGCCTTGCTGCGGCTGCTGGAGAGAGGGTCCTCCAGCACGCTGCGGCAGTGGATGCGCAGCACCACCTCCATTGATTTATTCCTCTCCTTCTTGACCCCTGCCTCCAGGCTCCGGGTGGTCCGCCTGGCCACCACGTAGATCCTGAAGTACATCACCAAGATGACCATGAGGGGCAGGTAGAAGGAGAAGAGGGAGGAGAACAGGGCATAGCCTGGCTCCTCCGTGATGCTACAGATGCTCTCGTCGGGCGGCGGCGGCTCCTTCCAGCCCAGCAGTGGCCCGATGGAGATGACCATGGAGGACAGCCAGACCACCACGAGGATGACCCCCGCCTTCCTCTCGGTCATGATCGTGGGGTACTTGAGAGAGTACTTGACGCCGATGTAGCGGTCCACGGAGATGATGCAGAGGCTCATGATGGAGGCGGAGCAGCACAGCACATCCACCGCTGCCCAGATGTTGCAGAAGATGCGCCCGAACACCCAGAAGCCCAGCACCTCCAAGGTGGCTGAGAAGGGCAGCACGGTGGTGCTGAGCAGCAGGTCGGCGATGGCCAGGTTGACAATGAAGTAGTTGGTGACTGTCTGCAGGTGCCGGTTGCAAGCGACTGAGAGGATGACCAGGATGTTCCCCACGATGGCTGAGAGGATGAAGACAGCCAGGAAGACCCCGACGCCCACTGCTTGCACGTCCAAGGCGAAAGTCAACGTGGTGCTGTTGCCCTCGGGGATCTCCTCACCTTGCAGCCCCCAGGATCGGTTGGTGCCGCTCTGGCTGCCTTGTCCTGTCCGATTCCCACTCAAGCTGCCATTGCTCAGCTCAGGGAAAGTCATTGTAGAAAAAGTCCGGGCTCCATGGAGGGCGAGGAGAAAGTGATGCCGAGGTGCAGCTCCCCCGGCATGATCCCTGCAGCGCCCTCCGAGACTGTTCAGCACCTTTCGGGGCAAGTCTTGGTCCCCCCAGCCGGGATGGAGCGCAGGAAGGTTCCTCACCGCAGCCGGGATTGAGAGCAGGAAGATTCTTCACTCTAGCCGGGATAGAGGACAGGCAGCTCCCCACCACCCCAGCCTTCTTCACACCGGCCAGCCCCGCCGCCCCCTTCCCCTTCCCCGCCACCGCCTC
>VXBD01014776.1:34500-69521 GCA_013399975.1 Indicator maculatus
GGGACGGGACAGGCTAGAGATGGAGGTGTGCCGGGAGGGGACAGGCTAGAGATAGAGGTGTGTCGGGAAGGGACAGGCTAGAGATGGAAGTGTGCTGGGAGGGGGCAGTCCAGAGACGGGGCTGTGCTGTGAGGCTTGCAGGTACTTCCAGACCCAGCATCCCACGAGGACTATGTCCTGCAAGGCTGGCACAACACTAACAGTGACGTCCTGCAAGGCTGGTAGATCTCCCCAGCTCTAGCATCCCACACGGAGAGGTGTTCTTCAAGGCTGGCAGGTCCCTACCAGCCCCAGCATCAGCCCAGCAGGGATGTCCTGCAGGGCTGGCAGGTCCCCTCCAGACCCAGTATTCCACCAGAAGGTTGCTCTGCAAGGCTGGCAGATCTCCCCTCTTTCCCCACATCCAGGACTTCCAGCTAACCCTTTCCATGCTAACCCTGCTCCTCCTGTCCTGCCACTCCAGCCCAGGCATCCTTTCAAAAGCAGCCTCTGGTGTCCAGGGATAGGATGTGATCGGCAGCTCCACGTCTGGGACTTAACCCTGCTGCAAGATTTGGAGAAGGCAGCTTGGGACTAAAACATATAGGCACATATTTCTGGCTAATTTAAACAGGGTTGGTTCTTTTTCCCACTGACAAAAGCAGATCCTGTTTACACTGGTTTCCTCCCAGTGACCCTACTCTCCAGCCTCCATACATTGCAATGGGGACTGACCACAGGGTCTCTCCCTCAGCTCCTTTCTACTGTACACAGGAAATATTTCCTTGGAGTTTGTTTATCCATGGGTTTTTCAACTTTCAGTTTGAATAAAATGCTTTTAAAGGGCAGTGCAAGTGGACAGTGAGGTGATTTAACTTGAGCTCTGTCAGAGCTTGGGGGATTTGGTGGTTCACTGAATGTGAGAGTGAACAACAACAACAAAAAAATTAAATACATAAAACTGTACATTTATTAACTTCTTTGCTTTGACAATCCTCACAGGAAATGACACAGTTTAGGCTTCCCTTATTTCTTTCTCTCTTCCTCAGGATTTCACCCTCTTTCCCAGAGCTGGGTTTGTGACCCTGCTGGGAGCAAGCAAAGCAGAGCAAACAGGACCAAATAGAAGGGAAATGCTCTAAAAGATGGTTCTGCTTAAAAAAAAAAAAAAAAGAAAAAAAGCCCCAGCACCCACCAAATCCTTTAATTATTCTTTTACTCTAAATCGAATAATAATAATTAATAATAATAATAAACCAAACACCCAACCCTGGAGGTCAGATGACTCATTTTTCTTCTGTTTTGATGAAAACAAACATGTCAACCACCCAAATGAAGTATCACTTCTTCCTGGGCTGCTAAACTCAGCATGGGATGATCTCAACCCCTGGAATTTTGTAGCTGTATCTTTGCAGCTCCACAGATTGCTGTCTAGATAAATATATCTCCTCTAATCTAGCCAGTGACAACAGAGATAAAGAAAGCACATGCCCTTTCCCACAGTTAAGGCTGGAATCTGCTGCTTATGCATGCTGGGATTGTAACCACCTTTTTGGTCAGAAAAGGAAGATTTCTCCGCAATGACATGGTAGGAAATGCTATGAAGATTGCATCTGCCCTGCCTCTTGCCTGCCTCCCTGTGTGACCTGGAAGACCTTTCTTGACATCTCCAAAGACAACTGCAGCTGGGTTGGGGCAATCCCAAGCTCTGCCAAGGCTGGGCAGCGACTGGCTGGAGAGCAGCCCTGAAAAAAAGGACTTGGGGGTGCTGGTAAATGAGAAGCTCAAGAGGAGCCAGCAGTGTGCACTTGCAGCCCAGAAAGCCAATCACATCCTGGTGGCATCAAGAGAAGTGTGGCCAGCAGGTCCAGGGAGGTGATTCTCCTCCTCTACTCTGCTCTGGTGAGACCCCACCTGGAGAACTGCATCCAGTTCTGGAGCCTCTGTTACAGGAAAGATCTGAGGTGCTGGAAGGTGTCCAGAGAAGGGCCACAAGGATGAACAGAGGGCTGGAGCTGCTCTGCTCTGGAGACAGACTGGGAGAGTTGGGACTGTTCAGTGTGGAGAAGAGAAGCCCCTGAGGAGACCTTATTGTGTCCTTCCAGTACCCTCACAGTGAAGACTTTCTTCTTAATATCTGACCTAGATCTTCCCTCTTCAGTTTAAATGCATCACCCCTAGTCCTATAGCTGTGCTCCCTGATTGAGTCCATTCCCTTCTTTCCTTTTGGCTCTCTTTAAGTACTGAATGAAGGTCTTCCTGGAGCCTTCTCCAGGCTCAACAACCTCAACTCTCCCAACCTGTCCTCACAACAGAGGGGTTCCAGCCACCTGATCATTTTTGTGGACCTCCTCTGGACCCACTTGATGGGATAGCTGAGGTGAAGATGCACCTTTTGGTGGGGGTAAGGTTGGGCTCCACCTTCTCAAGAGCTGCTCAGGACTGATGGACCTGCTCTGACCTTGCAGAAAACCTTAGAGACTCTCCTGATGCCTTTCATTCTCTAGCCAGGGCAGGGAGACAGCACATCCTGTGCTGTCAGTGCAGCTCAGCTAATAACCAGCAATTCATTACCACCCAGTTGTCTCATTGCTCTGCAGCTGTCTCCTTGCTTCAGTCTAAGCCAGGTCTATTATAGTTAATTTAGGCTAATGAGGAACAGGTTTATCCTAATGTACTTAAATAAAAGTGTTTGGGTAGGTCTGTGCAGAGGAACTGAAGGGCCTGGGTTGAACACCCACAGAGATCTGTGAGCACCTGGGACCTTGCCAATCTGTAGGGTAATGAGCTGGAAGGAGGTACAGCTCCTGCCCCTCTGAGAATCATACAGTCACAGAGTGGTTTGCATTGGAAGGGACCTTTAAAGGTCACCCAGCCCCTGCAGTCAGCAGGGACATCTGCAGCTAGGGCAGGTGGCTCAGAGCCCCAAGCAACCTGAGCTGGGATGGTTCCAGGGATGAGGCATCTCCCACCTCTCTGGGAAGCCTGGGTCAGGGTCTCACCACCCTCAGGGTAAAAAATTTCTTCCTTCTTTCTAGCCTGAATCTCCTTTTAATTTAACTCATCCCACTCTGTGTCATTGATGAAGATATTAAACAGCTCTGGTCCCTCTTGACATATTGAATCCCTTTCCTCCCTCTTTTGCACTCTTTTGGGGCAGAGCTTGCACCTTAGGACTTGGGTGGCATCAATAAATCTTAAGACACATACACCTGATGTCACACTATAATTCTGTGTTACATCTGAGGAAAGGGAATTTTTCAGTGCAGAAGATCACAGCTTAGAGAATTTTGATCAACATCTGAAGGACTCCAGGTTTCGAAGAAGAAGAGCCCTGGTTGCACCCTTGCTCTGTGAAGAAAGATCAGCCATGGGGCAGCTGCCTGCAACATCTCCTGGGCTGGAGCTGGGGGAGCTGGATCCTGATTGTGTTGACTGCAGAACAGTGTTGAAATCACAGAATCATGGAATCACCTGGGTTGGAAAAGACCCTAACATCATCAAACACCACCTAACATCTCCCTGTACACAACTCTTACACCATGGTCCTGAGCTCCTCATCCAAACATGTTTTAAACACCTTCAAGGATGGTGTGGACCACCACTTCCCTGGTCAGCCTGCTTCAATGCTTAAGGAATGGTGATATTTAAGTGACTGCAAAGATGGGCTTGCCTTGTCTTGACCAGGACAAATAAAATTCCTCTGGGAAGTCAGGATAGGTCTTTGCTGCATGCCCTTCTGAGGCTGTGTCCAGCTGGGGCCTCCTGTGTCCAGCCGACCCCAGGTCTTCAAGTATGAAGTTTAACAAGCACAAGTGCAAGGTCCTACATCTGGGGAGGAATAGCAACAGGCACCAGGACAGGTCAGAGGCTGCCCTGCTGGAAAGCAGCTCCACACAGAAAGACCTTGGAGTGCTGGTGGACAGCAAGTTCTCCATGGAACAACAATGTGCTCTTGTGGCCAAGAGAGCCAATGGGATCCTGGGGTGCATCAAGAAAGGTGTCCAACAGGGCTAGGGAAATTCTTCTACCTCTCTACTCTGCCCTGCTGAGACCACAACTGCAATACTGTGTCCAGTTTGGGGCTCCCCAGTTGAAGAGAGAGACCTGGTGGAGAGAATCCAAGGGAGAGCCATGAGGATGCTTAAGGGACTTGAGCATCTCCCCTGTGAAGAGAGACTGAGAGCCCTGGGGCTGTTTAGTCTGGAGAAGAGAAGACTGAGAGGGGATCTGATCAATGTCTATCAATATCTGAGGGGTGGGTGTCAAGTGGAGGGGGCCAGGCTCTTTTCACCTCGACATGAGGAGAAACGTCTTTAGAGTGAGGGTGACAGAGCCCTGGAACAGGCTGCCCAGGGAGGTTGTGGAGTCTCCTTCTCTGGAGACTTTCCAAACCCACCTGGATGCATTCCTGTGCAGACTACCCTAAGTGATCCTGCCTTGGCAGGGGGGTTGGACCTGATGATCTCTTGAGGTCCCTTCCAGCTTCTGAGATACTGTGATATTAAAATATGGTCTAGATTTGCTTGCAAGGGATGATTCAAACCTCTTTTGCTGTCCCTTGAGGTGCCCAGTGTGGGACTCTTGAAAATTCCAGATTGAGAACCATAGCTGGAAGAGGTAACAGGCAAAACATGGACTAGCTCTTGTCAGAGAGCATTGGGATTTGAGGGAATTTCACTTTGAATTGTGGTTAAGGGATGAGAGGTGGAGTGTCCATAACTTGTGTACCTTTCTTGCTGTTGTGATGATGTCATTTTGACCTTGGGGTGGGGAATTCTTTTGTTGTTGATGTAAGAGAAGTCTGTGAAAATGTCTTTTGCTGATACTGTGGTGATTTGATTTGAAGTTTAGGCAACATCAGGCTATGCTTTGAATGTTTGTGTCTTAATGAGGCAAGAAGTATAAGGAGAGGAAATAGCTTTTGTTAGCTGATTGGGAATGGTAGAGGAAAAGAAAATCAGCCAATCCTCTTATGACATCTACCACAAACTGCCCAGACTAGGCTATGATTCTATGACATGCCTGTGAAATGGGCATTCCAGGAGGAGCAAACCTCCACCCCAGAACAGCCTAATGCAGTGGTTAGGAGCCAAGGAAAGAGGCTGGAAATGGGCATTCCAGAAGGAGCAAACCTCCACCCCAGAACAGCCTAATGCAGTGGTTAGGAGCCAAGGAAAGAGGCTGGAAATGGGCATTCCAGGAGGAGCAAACCTCCACCCCAGAACAGCCTAATGCAGTGGTCAGGAGTCAAGGAAAGAGGCTGGATGGGGGGTTTTTTTGTGTGTGCAAAGAGACCAGCTCTGAGTGCCACTCTGGTAACTGGGCAGCCAAGGCAGGTGGGATGGGTACATAGAACAAGAAGATAAGTGTGGTTTATAGGGCTGCTTGGAGATGTTTGTTATTTCAGTGGGGATGTTGATGTGTTCAAAATGAAGCATTCCTCAGGGATGTTCTTTTCCTTTTCTTTACTTTTTTTTTTTTCCTTTATCTTTTGCTCTAACAGCTTCATGAGAGGAAACCTCCTTGTGGCCTTCCAGTATCTGAAAGGGACCTACAAGAAAGCTGGGGAGGGACTTTTCAGGGTGTCAGGTAATGATAGGACTGGGGGGAAGGAAGCAAAATTGGAAGTGGGAAGATTCAGATTGGATGTTAGGAAGAAATTCTTCCCCATGAGGGTGGTGAGACACTGGAACAGGTTGCCCAGGGAGGTGGTGGAAGCCTCATCCCTGGAGGTTTTTGCAGCCAGGCTGGATGTGGCTGTGAGCAACCTGCTGTAGTGTGAGGTGTCCCTGCTCATGGCAGGGGGGTTGGAACTGGATGATCCTTCAGGTCCCTCCCAACCCTAACAATTCTCTGATTCTCTGACAAAATGCTTCAATATCAAGTGGAACATTTCAGATCCATATTTCAAAAAATATATATATATAAATTTTTTTTCCCCAAGTCCAAATAAGCAAAACAAAAGGCAAATCACTTTGGCAATCACTGACAGAGTTACCAATTAGCAGAATCACTGCTAGTGATGATGTCAAAGAACCAGAGCAGCCACTGCTGGACAGAATGAAACAAAGAGCAGCACAAAAGATAAATCACAGCACAACCCAATACAGAAATAAAAACGCTCCCAAAGGTCAAAACTGCAGCAAAAGGTTTCTCTGTTATCACACGGAAATATTTCTGTTGGCAGGTTTGTTTCTTTGGGAATTTTCACTTCCCCCAAGCATCAGCATTTGTTTGCCACTGATGTATTTTGTTTCCTCCCAGTCAGAAGTTCAGACCCTCAGCTGCCTCAAAGGGTAGGTGTGGCTAAAGCCCTGAAATTTGGCTTCTGAGGGTCTGCTTCTCAGCCACCTGTGGGTAAGGACATGTGGTGGTACAGGTAAAGCATGACCTGAGGATGGTTCGAGGTGGAAACCTCACCTGGAAGAAAATTTTATCTTATGTTAATATCATCAGCCAACAACTTTGTTTCTTCTCACATGCAACAAGTTGTGCCAGGGGAGGTTCAGGCTGGAGATTAGGAGAAATTTCTTCCCAGAAAGGGTTCTCAGGCACTGGAGCAGGCTGCCCAGAGAGGTGGTGGAGTCCCTATCCCTGGAAGAACTTAGAAGACATATGGCTGTGGTGCTTAGGGACATGGTTTAGTGGCAGTGGCTTAGTGATAGTGGTGGGATTGTAAAACCTCACTTGGAGTATTGTGTCCAGGATGTGGACCTGATGCAGCAGGTCCAGAGGAGGGCCACAAAGATGATCAAAGGGCTGGAGAACTTCTGCTATGAAGACAGGCTGAAAGATGATCCTTGAGGTCTTTTCCAACCTTATTGATTCTGTGATTTGGGGCTGTTCAGCCTGGAGAAGAGAAGGCTCCAGGGACACCTTAAAGCAGTATTTCAATATCTGAAGGGGACCTACAGGAAGGCTGTGGAGGGACTGTTTAAAAGGTCAGGTGGCGATAGGATGAGAGGCAATGGTTTGAAACTGGAGTAGGGGAGAATTCTGTTGGACATTAGGAGGAAGTTTTTTACCATGAGGGTGGTGAAATACTGCCCAGTGAGGTATTTGAGACCCCACCCCTGCAGACATTCAAGGTCCAACTTAACAGGGCTCTGAACAATCTGCTCCTGTTGGAGGTGTCCCTGCTAACTGCAGGGGGGTTGGGCAAGATGACCTTTGAGGCTCCCTGCCAACCTGATCCATTCTGTGATTCTGTAACATAGCCAAAGTTATTAAAAGAAGAAGAGAACAACCTCTCCAGCTGCTGGGCTAAATGTTGCAGTCTGCTACAACCTACAGAGTTAAAAGTGATAATGAATGTAGCAGCAGGCGCAGCAATGGGTGTGCAAAAGCATTAGCCACTCCAAGGTGCTGAGGATAATGCTCTGGGGTGAAGTTTTTTGCTATGCTATTTCTGAAGCTGGAACTTTCTGAGATACCACCTGGTAACTGCAGCATATATCTGATGTCCTGGTCTTGCAGGCAGGAGGGTGGGAGATCCAAACCCCAGATGTGCAATCAAGTCCCTGGTCCCACTTGTGAAGGGCTCACCTCATTTCCTGTGTCCTTCCAATTGCACATCCCAGCTGGAAGGATTGGTGAGGGATACATTTCAGAAAGATCTGACATTTTATCCTCCAATTAAAGACAAGGACACAAAGGCATTAACCAAGATCTTTCAAGGAAAGGAGCCAAATTTTCTGTCTCCAGTCTTAGACTTCCCAGATCACCATGGTCCCTGGTGAACTGGGCTCAGTTGCCCCAAAAGCCTGCAGGCTGCAAAGGCTGAGAGAGTTGAACTTCATTCTGAGGACATCTTGGCAATGCTCATCATGCAAACAACTACCCTTGTACCCTTTGCTTGGGGCTATCTCATGTAGCTTCTCCCTTCTTCCTTTTTGAGCACTTCCTTGGATATCAGAGGGTCCTTGTGGTGGGGACACTGGCAGAAGGATGTCACACAACATGCCAGCAACTTGCCAGGTGTCCAAATAAATACTTCAGAACACTTTGTAGGGTTGTGATTTACTCTGGTGATACATTGATGTCTGTATGCACTGCTGCCTCTCAAGAGCAGCTGAGGGCTGACATGCAGGTCAGCAGCAAACTCCCAGAAGGTTCTATCCAGCTCAGCCTTCCTCATCTTGGATATTAGAGATCCTGATATCTAATGAATCAGTCAGGCAGAAGACTCCCAAAGGCTCATGGAAATGACTTTGGAGAAGACAATGAATAATCTTTGTGCGTCAGGCCAGCTAAAGAACTAAATTTAGGTCGAGGGAGATCAGTCATTATTAAACCTATCATCATTATTTTTAGGAGGGGACTAGAATATCAACACACACACAGAGGAAAAGGAGAAAAATACACCTCCAGAAGAGTGTGTGTTGTGAGCAGCTGGGCAGCCAGTGGGAGAAAAATGGCACAGATTTCAGTGGCGGGAGTCTGGAAAGTGAGGCAGAGACAGGTTAGTAAAGACACATTAAAAACAATAGGAACCCAGTGCAGAGATTTCCTCAGCTCTGTTCCAGGAAGGAAACAGGATTTACTGTTTGCTGTGCAATGTGTGGCTGCAGAAGCATCCCTAAAACCCCAAAAGATGACTGCTGTAGAAGTGACGTTGCAGCTGGGGGAAGCCTGGAATGGTTTTGATGGCTGCAGCTGCTTCCAGCTCCTGGGTTGGAGAGGTGGCTGAGTGCACACCATGGTGCAGGAGGGAAAAAAGGAAAGGGCAGTAATCTAATCCAGATGTTTCAGCAGTCAGTGAATCCTTGGGTTTGACAGCAGTCCTCTGGCATTCAGGAAATTACTGTGGTCAGAGATTAATGCTTTCTACTGCTCCAGTTTCCTTCCAGGATGGGGGGAAATGAAACATGAAATATGAAGGCAGAAGTTATCAACAGCTGAGAGGTGGTCTTAGAGGTTGGGGTTTTTTTCCCCTCTATGTTTACAGCCATAATTGCTGAAGAGCAGCTTTCAAGAGCAGACCCAAGACTGAGGCAAAGGGTGTAAAAAGGGTGTAAAGCTCTTCTCTGAAATCTGCCTTGGTCATCCTCCCTTTTCTGGCTGCAAGTGTTATATTTTCCCATAATGATTGGTTCAGCATCACCAGGCTGGTTAATGAACTGGAACAATGTCATGAGAGATGAACCCAACCTGGAGTTCAGCCAAGAAACACAAATGCTTCAAGCACTTGATTAGGAGATGAGCTTAAGCCAATCTGCAAGCAAAAGCAAGGTCTGTGGGATTTAAGTCAATTCTTATCCTGGTCATCATCTCAGGACACCAAATGTAAAAGAGATGAGTCTGCATGTGGCTGGCAAAGATGAGAAAATGTGTTGTTTCCTTCTCATAGGATAGACTTAATTCCTCAGTATCTGCTGGACAGCTTGAGTGCATTCTTTGCAGTGCTGACTTTCCCAAAGCCATGCTGTATCCTTCAAAACAGTGTACTCAAAGCCACATGCTCCTATCAAGAAAAAAAAACAAAACACAGAGCTGAGATATTTGCTTAATTGGAGCTTGCTTGCAGGAACTAGGTCAGCTCCACAGTAGCAAATCACAGTGATGGTCATTTAACTGAAATGGGCAGCCAGAGCAGGGCATGCCAGGCAAGAGCTGTGCAGGGTGTGATAGGTATTCAGGTTTCTGGGACACTCGCCCAAATGATTGAAGAAGCTGAGCAGCCCTGAATTTGCTGATTTGTTTTGTACATTTCCATTGAATGCTTGCCTCTAACTCTTGGCAAGGAAAAACCACGAATCGTGACAGACAGAACCACACAACCACAGAATTCACAGAATCCTAGAATCCTGGAATCCCAGCAGGGTAGAGTAGGAAGGGACCTCTGGACATCTTCCAATCCACCCCCCCTGCTAAATCAGGGGCACCCACAGCAGCTTGCCCAGGATCCCAGTGTGCAGGTGGGGTTGGAATCTCTCCAGGGAAGGAAACTCCACAATCTCTCTGGGCAGCCTGCTCCTGGGCTCCAGCACCCTCACAGGAAAGAAGTTTTCCCTGATCATTGATAAAATCAGTTTCTCCTCTATGGCTAATGCAGGAAATATATTTAATAATGTGTTTATAAATGTATTTGCATATTTTTATATGAAAATTTTGTGCATATGTATGCAACTAATGTGTTTATAAACTTATTTACATTTTTATATTTATATATATANCATGTAGTTATTTTATATAGAATAACTATATATATAAAATAACTACATGTAGAATTACTAAATATATATAATTTTTATATCTTTAGATAGAAATACATCTATTTTCAATATCTATTTTACTAATAATATACTTAGTGAGGAAGTTACTAAAGCAGGAAGGCTGCATGCATGCAGTGGAAGGGGAAACACAAGAACAGTGCTGACCATGTGAAGGATGTCTGTAAGTCTCATAGCCTGACCCAGCACCAAGAAATGCTCAGACACGGTGGTGGTGAGCACCACACAGATGAGCTTGCACAACAGGAGAAGTCTCCAAAGAGATAACCCAAACCAATCAGTCCTGGTCACCTTTCAAGTCTATTCACCTTTCAAGCCTATCCAAACAGCAGGCTCCAACCAATTTTGCTTTGATTGTTCCCCAGTCAGCCGAACAAAGAGCCCTAAATTAAAAGAAGCTAAGTGTGAAAAAGCTTCCAGTTGAAGCATTAAAAGAAACTTCCTAGAGGGTATTAAAATTCCTTAGAATCAGCTCCTAGAGGAAGTACAAAGCAAAGAGATTCAAGCACTAATTAAGCAGACAAATAAACCACAAAGACCATAAACAACCCAGCCAAGAAACTGGGGGAAAAAAACCCCTCCTCTGTGTAGAGCTTTGCTTGGCCACAGTCGATGTAAATCTCTGCATCCAAGAACCACTGTCAGGCTGGATGCTGGAGCTGGAACAGTCTTTGGGCTTCCTATAAAGCTAGGGTAAAAATAACCCCAACAAACACTGCAGTGATGGCCCAGTGCTGTGGAGAGCAGCCTGTCCTGCTGTGTGCACCAGCTGGCTCTGTGTTTGATTTGGTTTTGGTGTTTATGAGAGATCTGGGAGTGGGTATGCTAGTGGAAAGGTCTCTTGCCTTGCAACATTCCACTCCTTTGCCAAACACAGAATGCTGGGGGTTGGAAGTGACCTCTGAAGATCACTGAGTCCAACCTGCCTAGTAAAGCAGGGTCACCTAGAGCAAGTCACCCAAGAACACTTCCAGGTGGGTTTTAAATGCCTCCAGACACAGACTCCATGACCTCTCTGAAGAGTCTGCTCCAGTGCTCTGCTATCCTAAAAGGGAAGAATTTTTTTCTTTCTGTTAGTGTGGGACTTCCATTGTTCCAGTTTGTGTCCACTGCCTCTTGTCCTGTCACTGGACAATACTGAGAAGAGGCTGGCTCCATCCTCTTGACATTTCCCTTCTAGATATTTCTAAGCTTAATGAGATCCCCCTCTCAGGCTGTTCTTCTCCAGGTTAAACAGCCCCAGGTCTGTCAGCCTTTCCTCTTTAAGGAAGATATTCCAGTTCCCTCACCATCTTAGTGTCTCTCTGAGGGATTGTCTCCAGTAGTTCCTTGTCCTTCTTGAACTGGGGAGCCCAGAGGTGGATGCAGTATTCCAGGTGAAGCCTCTGCAGAGCAGAGTAGAGGGGGAGAAGAACACAGGATATATCTTTGTCCTGTGCCAAAACCATCTTCCAAGCCTCACTGTGAATGATTTACTTTACAACTTTTAATCAGTTTCTGGAAAATGAACAGAATTAGTCACAGTGCTACCTATTGGTAGCACCTGGGGGATGTGGAAAGGAAGTTCTTTGACCCAGACCTGTCTGAGAAGAAGAGTACAGTAGAGTATATAAAGAACCCAAATGCCTCCTGGTATTAATAAACATAAATATTTGATGGGCAACTAAAAAAAAAAACCTCAACCAAAGAGAAGAGGAAATGTTGTGACTTTTAATAGAATAGATAGGAATGGACTGAGAACATGAAGGTAGAGGACAGAATGAATGGGGTCAGAGTAAAAGAAGGCAAGATGTTGATAATGGCCTTCAGGAAAAAAAAAAAGCATTTCCTCAAATGGAAGCAGTTCAGACCCAGGAGGGAACTATTTTAAGGGGAAAAATTGTGGAGAGCTGGCAATGCCTTAAGAAACTTCTGTTAAAGGAAGACATACAGCATGGAAAATGTCTTCAGAAAGTTGCAAGAAACTTGCTTGGCCAAACAGACCATTAGGGATCTCAGAGACAGACAGGAAACAGGTTCCAGAAACTTCATCAAAGTGCAGGTTTATTAGACAAGCACAAATATATAGGGGCAAAAAATCAGGTAAGGAAAAGAGCTACCAAAAAATGCATCTGATAAGTACAAGAAGAAGGAGATGAACATCCAGGACAGAGCTGCTCCTCATCTCAAAGGAGAGGGAGATGTCAGTCAAAGACATAAAAAATAACAGTATCTCAAAAGTGATTAACTTTCCTGAGAACAAATGAGAAGTCAGGTTATAATGGGAGAAAAAAAAAGGTAAAGAATCTTAAAATAATAGAATTATTGATTTCATAGAATTATGGATTCATTGAATGCCAGATTGGTTTGGGTTGGAAGGGACCTTGAACAACATCTAGTTCCAACCTCCCTGCTGTGGGCAGGGACAACTTCCACTAGATCAGGTTCTCAAAGCCCCATCCAACCTGGCCTTGAACGGAGGGAGGACTTCCACAACTTCTCTGGGCAACTGGTCCCAGTGTTTCACTACCTCACAGTGGAGCACGGAAGGGTTTCAAATGATCATAGAATCATAGAATGGTTTGGGTTGGAAAGGACCTCCAAAGGGCATCCAGTCCAAGCCCCTCTGCAGTCAGCAGGGCCATCCCTGAGTAGATCAGGCTGCCCAGAGCCCTGTCGAGTATCACCTTAAATATCTCAACTACCTCCCTGGGTGTCCTGTTCCAGTTTGCATCTGAACTGGAATACATTCACCTGTGTGTATCCTGGGAGGCAGCTGAGCAAACCTACAGAGATAGGGCATTGCCCTTTGAGAAGAGGGGATGGGGGCTGAGGTGGCAAAAGACCAACACTGTGCCAGTCCTTGGAAAGAAGGATGGGGTGATGCAGAGAGTCAACATCATTCCAGCTTTCAGAATGTTGTTGAAGCAACTACTCAGTGTCTAAGTGTGAAGAAGGCAGCAGAGGGATGAACAGCAGCCAAAGGATTTTTATTTTTCTTTAAAGAGCAATGTATGTTGAGGAGATGGGTTTAGTTTTTTCCCTACAACAAGGCAATAGGCTTCCAGGACAGGAAAACAACCACAGATGTCAAATACTGTGTGACTTAAGGTCTGGACATGATTGTGCTAGATAGTCTCCTAAGCAATTTTTGGAAAGAGGGATTAGATAATGATGCTATTTATTGTACTGGAATTTGACTGGAAAACAGCAAAGCATTAATAAATATTCCCTGAGAAGTATCAGACCAGAACGATGGATTAAGAAACAAAAGCTTAAGTCTGCCCTAGGACAAGGATGAGTCAATGTTTATTATTAATGACTTTGAGATCCTACAGACTGATGGTGTTCACAATCCAGCAGGAGGATGAGGCTGAAATCCAAAATTGTCTCGACAGATTAAATTAAAAAAAAAAATGATCTGGGAAAACAAAAAATAATTGCAATTTCTTCTGGTCAGATATAAAATTCGAGTCCTCAGAAGGAATAATCAGTTGTGTGAGGCAGAGGAGCGGATGAGTGGAAGCAGCCAGTGGAGGAGAACAGGGGCAATGGCAGGGATATAAGGAACATCTGTCAGGAAATCAGAATGCTGTGGACAAGGAAACTGCCCTGCAGAGTGGGAATGCATCAGACTGCGAGCAGCAGTCAGGCAAGTTGATAGCAACTCTTTTTCTCATGCAACCCATTCAAATATGAACACTCTAAAAGTGTGTGGAACCATGTGCTGTAAATCCATCAGAAAACAGTATCATTTCCCCCCCATTCTATGATTTTTCAGGATTTGGAATATCCTTATTATGTCTTATCACACTTTTAATTGGGATGCTAACTGCAAAAGGACCCAAGAGAGACAATGAGGAGGTCATCTAATGACCTGGTCATGACTAAGAGTGATTGTGTGTCCACAGTAAGTTTGCAGATGACACCAAGTGCTGGAACACATCCAAAGAAAAACAAAATATCTGGTGAATATCTGCAGAACAGGTCTTGTGAGGAGTAGCTGAGGGTTGTTTAGCCTGGAGAAAAGTGAGACCTTCTCATTCTCTGCAACTCCCTGAAAGGAGACTGGAATAAGGTGGGGGTCAGTCTGGTCTCCCTAGTAACAAGTGATAGGACAAGAGGAAAGGGACTCAAGTTGCCCCAGGGGAGGCTTAAGTTGGACCTTAGGAACAATTTCTTCCCCAAAAGAGATGTCAAGATCTGGAATAGGCTGCCCAGGGCCCACTGGTGGAGTCCCCATCCCTGGAGGTATTTAAAAGTGGATGTGGTGCTGAGGGTCATGATTTAGTGGTGGACTTGGCAGTGCTGGGTTAACAGCTGAATTCAGTGATCTTCAAAGGTCTTTTCCAATTAAAATGATCCAATGATTTGGGCACAGAAATCCTGATAGCTTTAGTCTACAGAGAGTTTGTGGCTTGTGATGAGCTCTGCTATTACTTCAGAAAGGAGATGATTTAGGAGTGTTGATGGCAATGGCTGACCCATGGCTCAGTGATGTTGACAGGTCAGCTGGCCTCCAGATTCTGGATACTGTCACTCTTCTCTGAAAGGAACTAGAAATGGCTTCAAGGTGAAGAGGGATTTAGAAGTTAGACACTCTGCCACACTCCCATAACTATATTTTAAAGGTTCTTACAGCCACTCTGCTGGGAATGAACGTGTCTGGCCAGTGTACTGATATGGAGTTCAGCTGGAATTTCACAGAATCACACAATCAACCAGGTTGGAAAAGACCTCAGAGATCATCAAGTCCTAACACCTAACACCTCCTGACAACTAAACCACGGCTCCAAGTGCCAGGTCCAATCTTTTTTTGAACACCTCCAGGGATGGTGACTACACCACATCCCTGGGCAGCCCATTCCATGGCCAATTACTCTTTCTGTGAAGAACTTTCTCCTCACCTTGAGCCTAAACTTCCCCTGATGTAGATTGGGACTGTGTCCTCTTGTTCTGCTGCTGATTGCCTGGGAGAAGAGACCAACCCCCACCTGTCTACAACCTCCTTTCAGGTAGTTGTAGACAGCAATGAGGTCTGCCCTGAGCCTCCTCTTCTCCAGGCTAAACACCCCCAGCTCCCTCAGCCTCTCCTCACAGGGCTGTGCTCCAGACCCCTCCCCAGCCTCATTGCCCTTCTCTGGACATGTTCAAGTATCTCAATGTCCTTCTTAAATTGAGGAGCCCAGNTGCCCAGAAGCATACCATCAAAGTTTAGGTTGAAAGGGGTCAATTAGTCCAACATGCTTCTCAAAAAATGATTTCACTGGATTAGGTTGCTCAGGGCCATGCCCAGTTGACTCTGGAACACCTCCAAGGACACAGTGTCATTTTTATCACTTGAATTTATGGTTTTTCAGTGTTTCTTAGAGGGACTGAAGGGATGAAAATGAAGGGAGTTCCAATCCTATGAGAACTTCAAAAGACAAAGATGCAAGCTGAAGATGCTGGAAAGGATGAATTCCAAGTGTAAAACAATTTAAGCACAGAAAGGAGAAGGATGGGAGGGGAAAAGAGTGAATTCCTGGTTTGTGTGGATTGCAGTTCACAGAGACAAAGAGATAACAGGCTGCTAACATCCCAAATTGTCTCCTGTTTTGTTTGGCATGGACAATGTCAACCCCTCAGCTATAGTTAGAGTTTGTTCTGCCGTGTCCAGACAGCTCTGTAAAAATGGAGAGCTTTGGGGAGTGGTGGATCCTGCCAGTGCTTACCCAGACATGTTAAAGTGCTGAGTCCAGCACCACCACTTCAGTGATGAAAGGTTTCCAAGAGAGTGTGCCAGGCTTGTCCCTTAAACAGATTCAGGCTGTGACCCTTGGGCAGCAGCCTTTTGAAAGCATATCTGATTCCCAGGCCCTTTGGAACCCTTACCTGGCATTAATTCCATTTGAATTTACAAATGTTGGGAATTACAGGTGCCACATGGACTGATAGCCTCAAGAAAAAAAAAAAAAAAGAAAAAAGAAAGACTCTTGTTTTTCATACCCTATGAAAAACAAGCCTGCTTCAGGGCCAGGAAGCTTGATTTCCCATTTGGAAGAATTTAAAGAATTAATGATTTGGCAGAGCCAATGCACTTGTAAAATGAAGCATCAGAAGACACTTTGCCCTCTAAAACTCTCAGATAAACCAACTTACCCCAGATGCATAAATCACATACACCAGCTGTCTAGCAGAGCAAAAAGAAAAGAATGCTGTGGATTAATGAGTCAAAACTCTGGAGTTTGAAAGGGAGGAAGCAACCTCACAGGATCACAGGATGTTAGGGGCTGGAAGGGACCTCTGGACATCACTGAGTCCAACACCCCTGGCGGAGCAGGACCATAGAATCCAGCACAGGTCATACAGGAATGCATCCAGATTGATCTTGAAAGTCTCCAGAGAAGGAAACTCTACCATCCCACAGTGCTCTGTGACCCTCAGAGTGAAGAAGTTCCTCCTCATGTTGAGGTGGAACCCCCTGTGCTGTAGCTTACATCCATTGTCCCTTGTCCTATCCCAGGGTACAACTGAGCAGAGCCTGTCCCCTCCCTCTTGACCCCCAGCCCTCAGATCTTTCTAAACATTTATTAAATCCCCTCTCAGTCTTCTCCTCTCCAGACTAAGAAGCCCCAGGGCTCTCAGCCTCTCCTCGTAAAAGCCTGAGTTGCCTGAAATATCTTTTTTGATCCAGAGACAATTAAAAAATATTTGAAATGTGTTCTTTTTTTGTCTTGTTTTTGTATGTATTTTTTTCCATGATGCTCCAACCCAGTGTGCCTTTGAATACATGAGAGCTATTCAGAGAGAGTTTGGTGAGAATGATGTACAAGCATCCACTTCTGATCCAGGAGTCCAGGAAATATCACAAATCACTTGGCAGAACTTGCATTCATTAAGGAGCACTCCTGCTCTGCACCACCACACTGAAAAAATCCCTCAAAGCAGATCAGAAGGATTTGTGTTCCTATTTATATAGATTTGTGCATAAATGCAGTGACAATAATTGTTGCTTTAGATTGATGGACAAGAGATTGCCCCAGGCAACAGAATTCTTTGTGAAACTGGGGGGGAAAAAAAAGGCAGAAGAGTGACTAGAATTTGCTGAGGCCAAAACCTCTGGCATCCACATCACATTTTGGAAACACTGAAGATTCCAAAAAGACAAATAGCTGCTCATTTCTGGGACTTGTCACCCAGTTTATGGAATTCCAGAATCCCACCATGGTGAGGTTGGAAGGGACCTCTGGGGGCCATCCATGCCAATCCCCCAGCTAAAACAGGGTCACCCACAGCAGCTTGCCCAGGATCACAATGGCCAGGTGGATTTGGAATCTCTCCAGAGAAGGAGACTCCACAACCTGTCTGGGCAGCCTGCTCCAGGGCTTCAGCACCCTCAAGTTTCTCCTTGTGCTCTGAGTTCCAGCTTGTGCCTGGTGCCCCTTGCCCTGTCTCTGTGCACCAAGGAAGTGCAGTTGCCACAGATCTATCTAATCTCACAGGTGCAGCAGATATATTTAACAGCAGAGGAAAGCTTCCAAGCAACCACAGTGATGAAACCAGATATATTAGACTGCTTGATTTGTGATAGATCTCTGACCTGCCTGAAGCTGCAGGAGATGACACACTGCCTATAGCTTTTACTTACAAAGCACTCTTGGACCACCAAAATGAGGACTATATTTAGATGCAGATCAATGCATCAGTACCCAGAAGGTCTTCTCACATCTCATTCTAATCAGAGTGGTTAAGAAGGTAAGGGTAGATGAATCAGGTGCTAATATTATCTGCATTGTGATTACTGTTTGGTAGTTTGGAATTCATTTACATCATCACCCAACGTCAGCCACGCCACGATGGCATTGACAGAACTCAGACCTTGGAATCATCTCCCAAGGGAAGCAGTGGAGACCCCTACACTGGGCAATTTTAAGACTCAGCTTCACAGGGTGCTGGGGCAGCTCATTCCAACTACACTATCACCTAGAAAAGTTGGGCCAGATGATCCATGGGGTCCCTCCCAACCTGGCATTCTGTGAGTCTGTGGTTCTGTGACCAGCTGACTGAGCTGCTGCAGCAAAACACTTTTGTTGGGGAAGACTCCTTCCAGACATGGGTCACACTGAAATGCTTCACAGTGTTAAAGTCAGAGGGAAGAAGAAAGTGAAGCATAGCTTCCCTTGAAGGGCTTTATGCTTTACCCCATAACTGGCCATGGGGACGTTTTAAGTGCTGCTAGCAGAAACTTGCTGAAAATGAAGTGGTGGGCAAGAAGGTGAAGCCAAGGGGGAAAAACAAAAGGTGACAGTCCAGGTTTTTATGCTAGCAATGAGAGCTTTAAGAACCTGAGGAGTTAAAAAAAGCCCTCTGAAAGCATGGAGAAATCTTGGCACCTCTAAGCCCATAGTCTGGATAGAGATAGTGAGGGAAGGGCAGAGGGCATGACAAAGAGAGGAGAATTTAAACCTGTAGCTGCATTGGGGGGAGAAAGAGAAAGGGGGAAGGAGGAGAAGGAGACTTGCTTTGTGGAAGAACAAAAAGATGAGGACAATCACAGAGTGTTTCTTTCAGACCTGACCTCTCTCTCTCTTTTTTTGTTTTTGTTTTTGTTGTTTTGCAAAATTTAGGATGCTTCTGCAAGAAAAAGAAAAGAATGTCTTTGGGCATATAAAAGGGTTTATAGTGGAGTTTTTTTATAAAGAAGTTACAAGATGCACTCAGAAAATACAAATGGGGACAGTTAATAGTCTGGAAAATACAAAAGAACTGCAAAACATATTTGATGCTGCATCAAACTAAGAGATAGAGAATAAAAAATGAGAAGAAGCTTCTTCCTTTAGTGTACTGCCTTACATTGTTGGATTGTAAATCAAACTATCCTCTCTGTAGGGATCCTTATGTGTATGTTTTTAAGGCCAGGCTGGATGTGGCTCTGAGTAACCTGATCTAGTGTGAGGTGTCCCTGCATGTGGCGGGGGGGGGTTGGAACTGGATGACCTGGGGGTCCCTTCCAACCCTAACAATTCTGTGATTCTGTGTAAGTGAAACCCATGAGAGGTGGTAAGGGAGAGACTAGACTAGACTAGGAAGAGAAGAGGAGAAGAGAGAAGAGAAGAGAAGAGAAGAGAAGAGAAGAGAAGAGAAGAGAAGAGAAGAGAAGAGAAGAGAAGAGAAGAGAAGAGAAGAGAAGAGAAGAGAAGAGAAGAGAAGAGAAGAGAAGAGAAGAGAAGAGAAGAGAAGAATTATTATTGTGGTTTTGCAGAACAGCACTGCAGACAACATCTGGATCTCCCAGGAGTGGTGAAGCTTCACCCAGCATCTGGCACCATGAGAGCACTGCTGGCAGCTTGCTGCTTGCCAGAGGATTAATTTGTGTGCCAATGTGGTAGCTTTGGCAAGGATCACCACGAGGGGTGTCAACAGCACTGATCTGCTAAACCTCCCCAAAATTCTGTGAGAGGGAGGGAGAACAGCCTTCCAGATCAGGCAGGCTGTAGGAGGCAGAAGCAAGTCACTGGGGTTTTACAGGTCAGTCTCACTTGCAAAGGTGTTACTCTGTTGCTCTGATTTCACTCCATGGGCATGTAGTTTAATTTGCCCATCTGTAATTGTGCCAATATTAATTATCTATAATGAGTCAGTCATGCAAAGTAAAACCTGGCCAGCAGGGACATATTAGAGGTGATGTACTTATTGTTTTTTTTTCTTTAATGTGCATATTAATCTGCTGACTTCCAATCCAAAGAACATTGTTCAACTCAAAAGGCACTCATTATCAAAAGCAGGCTGGAAGTCAGAAGGCAGGAAAAAAAAAGTGCTGAATGATCTCATGTGGCAACAGTGATTTACAACTATTCCTTACTGAAAAGAGAGAGATTGTGCTTCAAGAGTTTAATTATTCTGTAAATAGTCTCTGGTTAACTTGCATTAGTCTTCTGTTTGCTTGTTTTCTTGACCTGTGTGAGCTGCAGAGGGATTTATTAGCATTTCTCATTTCCATCCATTTAGCAGGGATGTCAAGGTGACAGAGTATCTGTGGTCACAGGGTTGGGAGGGGAAGAAATGAGGGCCAGGATCTACTTAGCAGAGGGTATTCAGGCTAGGCAAGGCACTGTGAGCTGCAGTCAGAAAGTGTATATCAGTTATGGAGTGGCTGAGGGAGCTAGGGTTGTTTAATCTGGAGAAAAGGAGGCTGAGAGGAGAGCTCATGCTCTCTACAGCTCCCTGAATGGAGGTTGGAATGAGGTGTGGGTTGGTCTCTTCTCCTTCATATCAAGTGATAGAATGAGAGGAAATGGCCTCAAATTGTGCCAGGGGAGGTTTAGGTTTGAAAATAGGAAACATTTTTTGCTTTGCTGCAACAGTGGTCAGGCATTGGAACAGGCTGCCCAGGGAGGTGGCGGAGTCACCGTCCCTGGAGGTGTTCAGGAAATGTGTGGACATGGTATTTGTGGACATGGTTTAAAGGCCATGGTGGTGTTGGGTTGACAGTTGGGCTTGATCTTGGAGGTCTTTTCCAACTAAAACATTCTATGATTCTGTGATTCTATAATTCTATGATTCTGATTCTGTGGTTCTGTGATTCTGATTCTATGATTATATGATTTTGTGATTCTGTGATTCTATGATTCTATGATTTTGTGATTCTGTGATTCTATGATTCTNGTGATTCTATGATTCTGTAATTCTGTAATTCAGCGATTCTGTGATTCTATGATTCTATGATTTTGTGATTCTGTGATTCTATGATTCTATGATTCTGATTCTGTGGTTCTGTGATTCTGATTCTATGATTCAGCGATTCTGTGATTCTATGATTCTATGATTTTGTGATTCTGTGATTCTATGATTCTATGATTCTGATTCTGTGGTTCTGTGATTCTGATTCTATGATTCAGCGATTCTGTGATTCTATGATTCTATGATTTTGTGATTCTGTGATTCTATGATTCTATGATTCTGATTCTGTGGTTCTGTGATTCTGATTCTATGATTCAGCGATTCTGTGATTCTATGATTCTATGATTTTGTGATTCTGTGATTCTATGATTCTATGATTCTGATTCTGTGGTTCTGTGATTCTGATTCTATGATTCAGCGATTCTGTGATTCTATGATTCTATGATTTTGTGATTCTGTGATTCTATGATTCTGTGATTCTATGATTCTTTGATTCTATGATTCTATGATTCTGTGATTCGATGATTCTGTGATTCGATGATTCTGTGATTCTGTGATTCTGTGATTCTATGATTCTGTGATTCTATGATTCTTTGATTCTATGATTCTATGATTCTGTGATTCGATGATTCTGTGATTCTGTGATTCTGTGATTCTGATTCTATGATTCTGTGATGATTCTATGTTAAGCTTGCCTGACATGGCAACATTTCTCCAGTGTGCTGTCAAGCACATCATTCCACTAGTACTGAACACATGATTGTTATGTTGATGAGTAATTAAGCTAAGCAAACTATATATTTGCTGACTTCCAGCTATGTGAAGATCCCCCAGAGAAGAATGAGATAAGGCTATCATCTGAAATATTTCAGGAATCTGTGGCTGTGTGCTTAGATTGGCCTAAGGGATAACTATATTTGGGTTCTGAGCTTTATTTCCTGAGCAAATCTGAGATAACCCTCATGTCTCTGCTCACCAAGGAGAGCTCTCAGTCTAATCCATTCCAAAACTGACTGTGCCTTTCACTACCAATCATAGAATCATAGAATGTACTGGTTTGGGAAGGACCTTTAAAGATCATTTAGTCCACAACCCCCTGCAGCAGTGCAGCTTGCTCAGAGTCCCATCAACCCTGACACTGAATGTCTCCAGGGATGGGCCATCTACCACCTCCCTGGGCAGACTGAATTCAGCTCTGCAATGTGTAACCAGACCCTCATGTGAAGAGTCTCAGGTACCTAATTACCTGCCTACAAGTGACCTGAGTGTTTCTAGGAGCAAGGTGGAACCTGGCAAGTCCCTGAGACTTCACATGTGCTTAACAAGTCCATGGCATTTCAGGTTGGTCTAGGAGAGACAGAAACACACCCTCAGACTGTCAACACTTGGGTTCCCTGGGGTGTGGACCAAGAATCTCCATGAGATGTCTGAGAACGTGGGGCTGGATTATGGCTGCAGTATGTCAAGCTTTGAAGTTCAAGCATTACATGGTAGACCAAACCCTACATGTTCTACACATTTGGAGGATACCTGAAACACCTCAGGCTTCAGTCATGTCAACCAAAATATATTTTTGTTCCAACAGAAGAATCATAGAAACATAGAATTGTCAGGGTTGGAAGGCACCTCAAGGATCATCCAGTTCCAACCCCCCTGCCATGGGCAGGGACACCTCACACTACAGCAGGTTGCTCACAGCCACATCCAGCCTAGCCTTAAACACCTCCAGGGGTGTGACTTCCACCACCTCCCTGAGCAACCTGTTCCAGTTTCTCACCACCCTCATGGGGAAGAATTTCTTCCTAATATCCAGTCTGAATCTACCCATTTCTGTTTTTACTCCATTTCCCCCAGTCCTATCACTACCTGACACCCTAAAAGTGTATTTTGAAAGACAGCAGAGCCCACAGCATTCACTTTGCTGTTTTAAACAGTTTACATGCTCAACATCATGGAGCAGCTGAGGACCAGGAGGTGGTATTCACACTGAGGTCTCTTTTGGAGGGTTTCACCCTTCCTGCACTTCCAGAGGAGCCCAGAGCAGAGCAGACCCTGTGTCTGAGTAGACCCCAAAGGGTCAATGACTGGTTGCATCAAAAAGCCAGGAAAAGAGCTGTGTGCCACAAAGCCCTGAGCTGTACTTAGTAGCTGTTAGCTTCTGGAAAATGAGCCTAATTATTCAGATATGCTGATAATGATTACCCCTGAAATAGATTCCATCAGCCAGTCCATTGCAAGCTTTGATATGTTCCCAGAGCTCTTTGTCCCTTCCCTCAGCCATCCAACTTAGCAATCATGACTGTGTCTCTGACAGCTTACCCTTCCACAGCAACACAAGGAAATGGCCAGGCAACAAGAATGTCTCCAAGCCAGCCCCTGAACTAAGCACAGGCTCCAAAATTTGTTGCATTAAAATTCATTCAAGCACAGTCACAATATTTTATTGCTTTTTGTGTAACTAGTGCCCTATGGTGCAATGATCTCTGTGTCCTGTCAGGTTCTGCCTGTGAGCAGGGACTCAACATGAGCTGGCAATAGTTGCTTGCAGCCCAGAAGCCAACTGTATCTTCAGCTGCATCAGAAGAAGTGCGACCAGCAGGATGAGGGAGGTGGTTCTGTGCCTCTATTCTGCTCTCTTTTGACTCCAACTGGAGCACTGTGTCCAATTTTGGTGCCCCCCAACACAAGAAGGGCTTAGAATTGCTGGAGTGGTCCTGGAGGAGGCCACAAAGATGATCAGAGGGCTGGAGCACCTTTGATGTAGGGACAGGCTGAGAGAGTTCAGCCTGGAGAAGAGAAGGCTCCAGGGAGACCTTGGAGCAGCCTTCCAGTACTTGAAGGGGGCTACAGGAGAGCTGGGGAGGGACTTTTGACAATGCTTTGCACCTACAGAATGAAGGGAAAGAGGTTTTAGCTGGAAGAGAGGAAACTTAGACTGGAGATTATGAAGAAATTCTTTAGAGTGAAGGTGGTGAGACACTGGAACAGGTTGCCTGGGGAGGCTGTGGATGCCTCCTCCCTGGAGGTGTTCAAGGCCAAGCTGGGTGGTTCTTTGAGCAACCTGAGCTGGTGGGAGGTGTCCCTGCCCATGGCAGGAGGGTTGGAACTGGATGATCTTTAAGATCCAATCCAAACCATTCTGTGATTCTACCACTGCTCTGGAAAGGGCAGCAGAAGTTGGGCAAGGAGGCTTGAAAATGACCTTGGCTTAGGCACATATGCTCAAGCCCTCGGGGAGATGACCTCTCAGCCTAAATAGCCACAACAAATGTTTCATGCACCATGCAGGTGCTGATGAGTCACTGCACACTTCTCCTGCAATTTCCTCTGCACCATGGGGCAAAAATATAATCTGGCAGCTGGGTGCTGACTGGCTTTGGGCTGTGTGGCACAGCAGCACAGTCGCCCACTTTATTTTTAGTCTGCTGCTGACAGCTCTCTCGAGGAGGCTTTCCTGCTTGTTTCACCCTGTGCCCACACTCATCCCACTTAACCTGCCATGGAGGACACAGTAAAGAAAATCAACCCAAATTTTGTCACACAAGGTCACTTTGCTGCACTTTAGAGAAACATTTATGGGCACTTCAAGCAGAGCATGGGGAGCAATCCATCCCCGTCTTAAATACACTTGGGTTGGCTCTGAAACTCTGCTTGTCACTTCTGTGCCTCCCATTTAATCTGCCTCCCACTGCCCAGCATTGTCCATGGTTATAAATAGAGAGGGACAGCTCAGCTAGAACAAGGCTTTTAATGCTTCCAGTTATCTGTCAACAGTCTCTTACAAATGCAGCAGAGCTCTCTCCCAGAAGAGAGGGACACTGGGTTTACTGGTGGTCTGTGTTAGTCTCCCTCTCCTCTACAGGATGAGAAAATAAAGACAATATGTGGTTTTGATTTCCTTCCCCCCCTCTCCCCACCCCCACCCCTTACTTCAGCAGGTTCTAGAGGCAGAAATCAGATGTATAAGACTCCCAGTTCTGCTCTCTGCCAGCTCCTTCACAGCATCACAGAATGTTAGGGGCTGGAAGGGACCCTGGAAGGGACCCTGAAAGCTCATCCAGTCCAACTCCCCCTGCCAGAGCAGGATCACCTAGAGCAGATCACACAGGAACACATCCAGGCACGTTTTGAGTATCTCCAGAGAGGGAGACTCCACAACCTCCCTGGGCAGCCTGTCCCAGTGTTCTGTCACCCTCACAATAAAAACCTTGTTCCTCATGTTTCCATGGACTTCCTTGTAGTCACTCCTAAACAACAAATCCTGCCTCTCTGATTTTGGGCTGGCCACCTTTTTAAGGTAGAGATCTTGAGGCCTTAGCTGAAGTTAATGAAAAACTCCTCGTTGAAGAGTCCATCACCAGCACAGGCTGAAGATTGCTCTGCATTGCTACAGGCAGCCAGGACATGTTCCAGCCCCCAGAGCATGCCTCATCCCTGCTCTGTACAAGGAGCTGGTTTAGGACTCCTATTATGCATCAGTGGATTACACATATCAGAGTCCCAAAAGAGTCCCAGGGCACAGCCTCCAGCCCTGGCTTACCACCATGGACATCTTGGTGTGCCTTAACCCCATGTTGGTGTTTTCTGAGACAGCACACTTCCAGGGGGTCATAAAATCATAGAACCACTGAATGGTTTAGGCAGGAACAGATCTTTAAATGTCAGCTAGTCCAACCCCCCTGCAGGCAGCAGGGACATCTGCAACTGGAGCAGGTTGCCCAGAGCCCCAAACAACTTGACCTGGAGTGGTTCCAGGGATGGGGCATCTCCCACCTCTCTGCAACCTGGGACAGGGTCTCACCACCCTCAGGGCAAAAACTTCCTTCCCTTGAGTATAAATCTCCCACTTTTAGTTTCAAACCATCAGCCCTTGTCCTGTCACAACAGGCCCTGCTCAAAAGTCTCCCCCCCAGCTTTTTTCTCCAGGAGTCTTCTCTTCTCCAGGCTCAACAACCCCAACTCACTCAGCCTGGCCTCACATCAGAAGACTTCCAGCCCTCCCAGCATTGCTGTGGCCTCCTCTGGCCCTGCTCCAACAGGTCCCTGTCTGTGCTGTGCTGAGGACTCCAGAGCTGATCCCAGCACTGCAGGTGAGGTCTCAGCAGATTGCAGCAGAGGTGCAGAATCCCCTCCCTGCCCCTGCTGCCCACACTGCTGGGGATCAGCTCAGGACAGGTTGGCTCTGGGCTGCAAGTGCTTGGTGCCAGCTCATGTCCAGCTTTTCACCAACCAGCACCCCCAAGTCCTTCTCCACAGGGCTGCTCTCCAGCTGTGCTGATACCAGGGCTTGCTCCTGAGGTTCACACAGGCTCACTTCTCAAGCTTGTCCAAGTCCCTCTGGATGGCACCCTGTCCACCAGATGTGTCACCTACACCACTCAGCTTGGTGCCACCCTTCTTTACTACTAATGCAGCAAGTGGCATCTGTGGGCAACATGTTGGTCAGCACTGGGTGATTACTTTTGGGCTGGGGGTTTCCTTGACTTCATGGCTCATTGGTAGATGTCTCCTAGTTCAGACTCCGGGCAGCATGTCTTTTTGGTTTGATTTTCTACACTTCAGTGAACAAAGATGAGTTGAGATGCCCAGAGTTATGGTGGCCACTGTAGGACTTGGTCTTGAGCTTATTTAGTAAGAGCTGTTGGAGTGAGTCAAGAAGAAAACCACAAAGATGATCCAAGGGTGGAGCACCTCTGCTATGAGGACAGGCTGAGGGAGCTGGGGGTGTTCAGCCTGGAGAAGAGAAGGCTCCAGGGAGACCTAATATCAGCCTTCCAGTACCTGAAGGGGGCTACAAGAAGGATGGAGAGAGACTGTTTACAAAGGCCTGCAGTGATAGAATGAGGGGCAATGGCCTCAAACTAGAGAGCAGATTTAGATTGGACAGTAGGAACAAGTTTGTTATCATGTGGGTAGTGGAGCACTGGAACAGGTTGCCCAGGGAGATAGTGGGGGCCCCATCCCTGGAGATAGAATCATAGAATCAGCCAGGTTGGAAGAGACCTCCAAGCTCATCCAGTCCAACCTATCACCCAGCCCTAAGCAATCAACCAGACCATGGCACTAAGTGCCTCATCCAGGCTTCTCTTGAACATCTCCAGGGATGGTGACTCCACCACCTCCCTGGGCAGCACATTCTAATGGGCAATCACCCTCTCTGTGAAGAACTTCCTCCTCACACCCAGCCTAGACCTCCCCTGATGCAGCTTGAGACTGTGTCCTCTTGTTCTGGTGCTGGTTGCCTGGGAGAAGAGACCAACCCCCACCTGGCTACAACCTCCCTGCAGGTAGTTGTAGAGAGCAATGAGGTCTGCCCTGAGCCTCCTCTTCTCCAGGCTAAACACCCCCAGCTCCCTCAGCCTCTCCTCACAGGGTTTGTATTCCAGACCCCTCCCCAGCTTTGTTGCCCTTCTCTGGACAGCTTCCAGTCCCTCAACATCTCTCGTGAATTGAGGAGCCCAGAACTGTACTCAGTATGTTCAAGGTGAGGCTGGATAGGAGTCTGTTCAACCTGATCTAGTTGAGGATGTCCCTGCTGACTGCAGGGGGGGTTGCACTAGATGACCTTTGGAGGTCCCTTCCAACCTAGACCATTCTATGATTCCATCTCCAAGCAGAGGAGTTCAGGACAGAGGTAAGAAGCCTTCCAGCTCAGCTCTGACCATCCAGTGGTTTTTCAATATCTGAAGGGGATCTACAAGAAAGCTGGGGAGGGACATTTTAGGATATCAGGTAGTGATAGGACTGGGGGAATGGAATAAAGCTGGAAGTGGGGAGATTCAGGCTGGAAGTGAGGAAGAAGTTCTTTACTATGAGAGTGGTGAGAGCCTGGAATGGGTTGTCCAGGGAGGTGGTTGAGGTCCCAACCCTGGAGGTGTTTGCAGCCAGGCTGGATGAGGCTCTGGCCAGCCTGCTCTAGTGTGAGGTGTCCCTGGGCATGGCAGGAGGGTTGGAACTGGCTGATCCTTGTGGTCCCTTCCAACCCTGACTGATTCTATAATTCTATGATTCTATGATTCTATAATTCTATGATTCTATGATTCTATGATTCTATGATTAGGGCAGCTACAGCTACACTTCCTACTTTAAGAGTGTTGGCTCAGTCTGCACTAAATTCACAGCCACCTTCTGCATCTCAGTTTACCCAGGAGCAAAATGGAGAGCATCCCAGGGTGCAAGGAGCATGCACAGCTGGCCTGGCCATTAGCAAGGTTGTTCTGCTTTGGGGACTCTCCAAAATTCTATCACTGATTTTCCTGCATCATGCAGCAAACGTTTAGGGCAGCTCGGGAGCGTTTGAAGCCCTTTCATGCTTGGAAGAAAGCATAACTGTAGGAGTCCCATCCACAGCAGAAAAGAAAGGGGCTTGGAAACCACTTACAATGAAAATGGAACTTTGAGAAGGGGAAACCTTTCATTTCATCTCCTTGTGTTTTTAATTTGCCAGACGGAGTACAACTGAAGTGCTGAGAAAGCAGCATGGATCATAAGGCAAAGATGAAAGCCACCCTCTCCTCCTCTTCCTGCTTCAATTTTCCTTAGCCTTTAGCTCACATGATGGTGTCTGTAAGCAGTTTTGCCACTCTGAGGTGAAAAGGATCAGCAGCAAATAAAAGCTCTTGTTCCTTAAAGATCAGTTGTGGTGGTGTGGGTGGAGAGCATCTTGCTCAGCTGGACCAGAGATACAAAGAGGGAGCCCAGATAGTGCCCAGTGCTTCTGAGTGAATAATATCTGGTATGAAACAAGCTCCAGACTCCCTCTGTCACATCACAGAGGCACTGGGGATCCTTTCCCACCTAGTATTTTGTTGAAATCTGTCACCATGACATCTTTCAGACTTTTTCCTGCTTGTCAGATTTGGTTAATGCTGTAAAAAGGGTTAAAATAGTTTAGAGATGGCAGAGGAAGACAGATATCACACATTGGGTGGCTGCAGGCTTATTGCCTCAGGAAAGCAGCCTGAAAACAAGAGACCTGGCTTCTAGCACTTTGTTCTGGGGTGCATTAAGAAGATTGTGGTCAACAAGTTGAGGAAGGTTCTCCTCCCCCCTCCTACTCTGCCCTGGTGGAGCTAAACTTGGAGCACGGTGTCCAGTTCAGGGATCCTCGAATTTAAGAGGGAACTACTGGAGAGAGTCCAGAGGAGGCTGCAAAGATGCTGTGCCGGTGTGAGTTGAAATTCCCCCCCCACCGACAATAACCAGGCTAGCCCAGTCTGGAAGCAAATGAAAGCTGTATTTACAAGCAGAATCTACAATCTACGATGAAATGCAATGAATATGTACAAATATACAAAATTCACAACATTCACAAATATATACAATCAACAGAAAAATCACAACCAATCTCCCTTTGCTTCCCCCCAAAGGGAACCCTTCCCGAAGGAGCCTCCCTCCCAGGAGCTTCCCCCTCAGATCCCCCTGGACAGAAAGCAAAGTTAGTTAAGCAGAAAGGTTGTTAACTTAACTGCCAAGGTCAGTGTGTTATCTTCGGCGAGAAGAGAAGAAGGAGAAAAGGGAAACCGCAGTCACTGCAGAACGCAGAATGACCAGAGTGTCCCACTTTGTTTTGGGTAATAGTTCTTAAACATTTCTATCTATCCAATGGAAGTGTTTAGAACAATCAGTATTTTGATTTCTCACACCCAATAGTGACTTATTTACACTCTTTCACTTTCTCTGTTTTGAACTTTGCAAGGAAAAATTAAAAAGACAGTTTCAAACCATCACAGATGCTGAGGATATTTGAACATCTCTGTGAGGAAGAAAGGCTGAGAGCCCTGGGGGTGATGAGCCTGGAGAAGAGCAGACTGAAAGGGGATCTGAACAAGGCTCAGCAAGAGCTAAAGGGTGGGGGGCAAGAGGATGGGGCCAGACTCTTGTCAGTGGTGTCCAGGGAAAGGCCAAGGACCAGTGGGCACAAATTGGAAGCCCAGAGGTTTCACCCGAAATTAAGGAGAAACTTCTTTAGCATGAAGATGCCAGAGCCCTGGAGCAGGCTGCCCAGAGAGGTCATGGAGTCTCCTTCTCCAAAGACATTCCAAACCCTCCTGGACATTGTGGTCCTGGGCAAGCTGCTGTGGGTGACCCTGCTTTAGCAGTGGGGTTGTATGTGATGATCTCCAAAGATCCTTTCCAACCCTCAGTGTTCTGTGATTCTATGATTCCTCAGTTTCCCAGCTCCACAGGGATTCTATAAGACATCCATCTTTTTCTAGAGCAGTGAATACAAATCCCCTGCCACCTCAAGCCCATGCCACTGATCTGGACTTTTATTTTATTTGTTCCTTTAGCAAAAGAGTGATGCCTGTGCCTTACTTGAGAGGTCTGTCTCTTTCCAGATGAAGGAAGGCTCTGAGGAGACCTTCTTGTGGCCTTCCAGTATCTGAAGGGGGCTACAAGAAAGCTGGGGAGGGACTTTTTAGGGTGATAGGACTGCGGGGAATGGAACAAAACTAGAAATGGGGAGATTCAGATTGGATGTTAGGAAAAAGTTCTTCCCCATGAGGGTGGTGAGACACTGGCACAGGTTGCCCAGGGAGGTGGTGGAAGCTTCATCCCTGGAGGTTTTTGCAGCCAGGCTGGATGTGGCTGTGAGCAACCTGCTGTAGTGTGAGGTGTCCCTGTCCATGGCAGGGAGTTGGAACTGGATGATCCTTGAGGTCCCTTCCAACCCTGACAGTTCTATGATGCTATGATGCCGAGCTGGTAAGAGGAGTAGAATGGGAAGCAGAATATAGGATTTGTACTCCCGTGCCAATATTGTTGCTTCAGGACTTTTCCTGCACACAGAGGTGACCATCAACTACATAAGAACTCCCACCACAGGAGTTCAGATGTTGGTGAATGGTCTCCTTTTTCAGCTGCCCATAGTGGAGCTGCATCAGACATCATCCTCCCCTGCTTGCTGAAACAGAGAAAGAGCAGTTGTTGCCACCTAGGCTTTGCCTGTTGGCATCATAGAATCATTCAGGTTGGAAGAGATCTTTAAGATCATCAAGTCCAACCATAACCCAAAAATACCAAGTCAACCACTAGAACATGTCCCTCATCATCACATCTGTGCAGGGGTGGGGAATCCACCCCTGCACTGGGCAGCTTGAAACCCTTTTGGGGAAGAAATGTCCAACCTAAACCTTCCCTGGTGCAACTTAAGGCCTTTTCCTCATGTCCTATCACTTGTTACCAGGAAAAAGAGACTGACCCCCACTTGGCTTCAACCTCCTTTCAGGGAGCTGTAGAGAGCAATGAGGTCTCCCCTCAGCCTCCTTTTCTCCAGGCTGAACACCCCCAGCTCCCTCAGCTGCTCCTCCCCAGCCCTGATCTCCAGACCCTTCCCCAGCTTTGCTGACCTTCTCTGGTCAGGGTCCAGCACCTCAACGTCTTACAGACACCCCAAGAGTACATATTGTGAAAACAACTTAAAGGAGGTAGCAGTGGAGGGAAATTTACTGTTCCAGGAACCAAATGTCTAACACAGAAGGGAGTAGGCAAAGCATTTGTGCATGGAAGGGGTGACATTTCAGTTAGGAGGTGAAGATTAAACAGTAACAGGGAGAGCAAGAGGCAAACACACAACTGACAGCAGCTAGCATCAGAAAACAACAGCAGTAGATATCTGAATCCCAGATTTATCACTTCTTCTGGGGAGTTTTCACACCCCCAAGGGAAAACCAAAGTGCTCCCAGAGTGTCCCAGGGCATAAAGTCCAGAGCTTGCCTGTTGCTGCAGGAGTGCAGCTCTCTTGCAGTGCTCTAGGAAGAAGAAAGAAAGGAGCCATCCTCTGCAGTGTCCTGGTGAGCTAACACTTCACCAGAGGCTACTGCTGGATTTTCTCACTCTGCACTTTCCCGAGTGCAGAAGTCCTCAGTTTTTTTCTGGTTTGCAGGTATCTCCACGTTTTCTACTGAGCAGCAGGTCCCTGAAGAGCCAGCTGCAGCTCGCTGACAATAGTCTTGATTTCTTAATTACTTTTCATGGGCTCAGAGACTACTTTTCCACCTGAGATTTGTAGACAACAGCCTGAAGGCAACTGATAAGTTTATTAAAGTATCTGCTGTTACTTTGAAGCCCTGGGGTTCCTATTAATAGCCCAATGGTGCTGCTTATGTGCTTAGAGGGAGGAAATTGCCCTCCCCCATCATCATCTGCTCTTGAATAAGGCTAGTGGGACTCTGAGGCTGTGGAGGATGAGGCATTGCAGCCCTGAGCGTGGTTGCATGCTGGTGTGGTTGAACCATGCTGGTTGAGAAGGTGGACAGCTTGTGTCTCACCAGCCTGGACTAGAGTAAGAGCAGTTGTGTGACTGTTTATCCCAGAGATCCAGCCAGTTCTGCAGTATTTAATCACAAAAGGCAACATCATGGTGAGCTTAACCTCTAGCTAACATCAGAGAAAGGACTTCCTCTGTTGATTTTGGAACTGAGTACCAGGCATTTGTTTTCTTAATCAAGTACTTCCAGCCACATCATTCAGGCATGACAGCAAGGCTTCAGGAGTCAGGAAGGCTATTTGCCATGGCCCTTTAAAACATTTCTTTAATTCATAGTATCACAATATATTAGAGGTTGGAAGAGACCTCAAGAGATCATTGGGTCCAACCTATCACAGTATATTAGAGGTTGGAAGAGACCTCAAGAGATCATTGGGTCCAAGCTATCACAGTATATTAGAGGTTGGAAGGGACACCAGGAGATCATCAAGTCCATCCCGCCTGCCAAATGAGGGTCACCCAGGGTAGTCTGCACAGGAATGCATCCAGGTGGGGTTTGAAAGTCTCCAGAGAAGGAAACTCCACAACCCCCCTGGGCAGCCTGCTCCAGGGCTCTGTCACCCTCACTGTAAAGAAGTTTCTCCTCATGTTGAGGTGAAATCTTCTCTGTTCAACTCCTGATGTTAAAAAAAAAAAATAATAAACCAAGCCTCACTCCAAAGCTCCTGTTTGAACTCCAGGACCTAATTACGCATCCTCAGAGAGTAAAAGGATAGGATCAGTGTCTTCTCTCTGATAATGTAAGAGCACATCCAACATTCTGGTGCTCACCTTCATTTGGACTGAGAAGTGCTTTCAGATCCAAGGGGTGAATTACTCAGGCTCTGCAACCATGTGAATAATTTGCTCCCTCACACAGGAACTCTGTTCTCTCAAGAGCACCTTGTGCTTGCTTTTCCTCCTCCACTCTTCCTGCCTGGGGCATAGATCAGCACCAGCCTCAGTGGGTCAAAGCAACAAGCAGCACACATGGGAGAGGAGCGAGCAGGGCTGTCCCTGGCTCTGCTCTCTGTGTCAGATCTTCCACTTCTTTGCACCTGGAGCACATCCCAGCTTCATTTACAGGGCTGCAGAGCAGCTGCATTTGTGGGGTTGATGTTACCCTGAGGAGGCTCTGAGCAGAGGCTATTCCATCAAGGACCCTGAGGTGCAGCAGCATCCTTTGGTGTTTGGGCACAAACAGCTGCAGAAGGTACAACAAGGAGCCAAGTGTGGCTCATAGGATTTCAGTGGTGGGTGCCTCTATCAGTAAGATCTTCAGACAAGCTGAGGAACTGCAAAACAATGTATAGAGCTGGGAATTTCTGCCCCAATTAAGTTTGGTAACAGAATTTAATAACTGAAGGGTCCAAAGGGCTGCAGTTGAAAGGAGGTCAGATTAGCAAGCCCTAAAAAAAGAATCTTATTTCCTTAGGCTGTGGCTGGTGTCACAGATAGCATCTTTCCCTAGCCTCAGCTATTACTGGATGGCTTAATGAGAAAGAAGCTTTCAGGAGCTGGGAAATGGACTATCAGCCATAAACATGAGCTGTTTTTTTTTTTTTTTTAATTTGTTTTCCAGCTACACCAGGAAACCTACTCAAAACCCATTGCCAACGCTTACAAACCTTGCCTTTTCTATGGCCATTGCCTGCACTCACAGAATCATAGAATCACCTGGGTGAAAAGACCTTCAGCTCACTGAGTCCAGCCATAACCTAACCTCTCCCTGTACACAACCATTAGACCAACTTCTACCATCTATTTGTCAAATATCATAGAATCAGAGAACAGTTTGGGCTGGAAGGGACCTTTGAAGGTCATCTAGTCCAACACTCCTGCAGTCAGCAGAGACATCTGCAACTGGAGNTAGAGAAAATAAGAACCTAAAGCTGCAAGCTCCATCCTTGCCCATGAAGGTTGTGAGCTCTTGTTTTCTAAAGCAAGCAAATGCAGAAGGATGATATGGTTATGAGCTGTCCTGAGGACATTCTTCCCCCCTGGAGCTGCTGTGCAGCTTTACTGTGTATAAATAGACCACACACAAAATCAAAATACTACACTGTCAGTTTTCAGTTTAATGGTGCCTGACCATTTCGAGTTCCTTCTTAAAAGGAGGAAATTCCTTCAAGTGGAATGTTCAGCAACTGCACCCAAAATAGGACCTCTTTTTTTTTTTTTTTTTTCNATGGACTATCAGCCATAAACATGAGCTGTTTTTTTTTTTTTTTAATTTGTTTTCCAGCTACACCAGGAAACCTACTCAAAACCCATTGCCAACGCTTACAAACCTTGCCTTTTCTATGGCCATTGCCTGCACTCACAGAATCATAGAATCACCTGGGTGAAAAGACCTTCAGCTCACTGAGTCCAGCCATAACCTAACCTCTCCCTGTACACAACCATTAGACCAACTTCTACCATCTATTTGTCAAATATCATAGAATCAGAGAACAGTTTGGGCTGGAAGGGACCTTTGAAGGTCATCTAGTCCAACACTCCTGCAGTCAGCAGAGACATCTGCAACTGGAGCCTGATCCAGGACCCTAGCACCCTCAAAGCAAAGAATTTTCTCCTCATGTTCAGATGGAATCTTCTGGGTTCCAATTTGTGACCACTGTTCTTTGTCTTTTTGCTGGGAATCACTGAAAAGAATCTGGCCCCATCCTCTTGTCTTCCATATAAAACTGGGGGTGTGGGGGGTGTGTGTGAAATAAAAACAGCTGAACACTGTTGTGTGAGATTGAAGGCACACAGTTTAACATTTCAGAAAAGACTGATGATCCCAAGAAGATCTTCAGCAGTAGGAGTTGGTAACCCTAGAAGCTTGGAAATCCTCTTATCTATTCCCTTCCCTTCCCTTCCTTTCCCTTCCCTTCCCTTTCCTTCCCCCCCCCTTCCCCTTCCTCCCCCCC
>VXBD01014776.1:77502-90972 GCA_013399975.1 Indicator maculatus
GAAAGAACCAAAGCACTATAAGAAGCTGGAGACCAAGTGTGTGATAGTGATGGAACAGGAGCAGATCCACTAGCTGTGGTTTCACCCAAGGTGGGCAAGGTGAGCATTGCTCAGTCAATTTACAACCCACTCAATGTTGTCTCTCCTTAACAGCTTCTGCTTTGACCATTTTCCTCTTGTTTTCCTTCCTGTTTTAAAGGATGAGGCCATTTGCACATAGGGCTGGAAATCATCTTATATTTTGTGCCATCCCAGTATCTGTGAGCCACCAGACGTTTACTCAGGTGGCCAAGAAGACCAACAGCATCCTGGCCTTTGTCAGCAACAGTGTGACCAGCTGGAGCAGGGAAGGGATTGTCCTCCTGTACTCAGCAGTGATGAGGCCACATCTTGAATACTGGGTTCAGTTTTGGGCCCTGCACTACAAGAAAAGCTTTGAGGTGCTGGAGTGTGTTCAGAGAAGGGCAACAAAGCTGGTGAAGGGTCTGGAGAACAGGGCTGGTGAGAAGTGGCTGAGGGTACTGGGGTTGGTGAGTCTGGAGAAGGCTGAGGGGAGACCTTCTCACCCTCTACAACCACCTGAAAAGAGGTTGTGGTGAGGTGGAGTTTGGTCTCTTCATCAAGGTACAACCAACAGGACAAGAGGAAATGGCCTCAGGTTGCAGCAGGGGAGGTTTAGATGGATATTAGGAAAAAAATTTGTACTGAAAGAGTGGTCAGGCACTGAAGCAGGCTGCTAAAGGGGTGGAGTCCCTGTCCCTGGAGGTATTCAGAAACTGTGTAGACATAGCCCTTCAGGACATGGTTTGGTGTTTGTGGTGGTGTTGGGGTGACACTAGGGCTTGATGATCTTGGAGGTCTTTTCCAACATTAATGATTCTATGATTCTGTGCTGGGTTCATTATTTGGAAACTACCTTTGCCCAGTGAAGGGGAGTCAAAGGGCTGCAGGTGGTGACTCAGGGCAGATGAATCAGACTGTGATTCTCCCACATTCCCCATTCCAAGAAACAGTTCTCTTTCACAAACAACATGCAATCACTACCTGCGTTTGTTAACTACCTGCAGCAGACTCTGTCAAATATCCCCAAGAAGGGATTTTCTTCAGAAAGAAATTTTCTGGGGATAAATAGAATTATATATGTATTAAAAAATGAATATATTTTAAACTCTCTTTTTCCACTTCAGGAGCCCCAGTGGTAGAAGCAACGATGCTGTGTGTTGCAGTCACTGTAGTCTGGCTGCTTCAGAACAAAGATGTTAATTTGTTTAGCTTGTGCTTCAGGGGAGTCTGAGGGAGAAATCCTCAAATACCCTCCAGCTTCCCTCACTCACACATTTTTCTTCCAAAAAACCAGGCAGAGCATTTGGCTTTGTGCCACATTCCCTGCATTCAGACCTTTGGAAGTATAAACACCGAGCTGTGCAGAAAGCTGTGGACTGCGCTGGTACTTCGAACCTGCCAACTCGACCACCTAAACTATTGACCATTCCTTGGGTGACATTGACCCTGGCTGCAGTGCAGCTCTGCAGCAGAGCCTTGTCTGCCTGTCAGCTGTGCCTTCCTGCTGCAGTGCTGTGTTGAATAGCTGTGAACACAAAGGACTACACGAAAGCAAACGATGAGATCTTTCCTGACACAGCCAAGGAACGCCGGCCAAGTCTGCTGACGTTGAACCAGAGTACTATCAGCTCGCCCCAGCTGAGCATCTGGATGTTGTGGTTTCCAACCTTCTCCTGCTTGAGCAGCTGTAAAATTGCCTTAGTGGAGTGAAAGGCATCTGGGTTATGAATTTCAGCTTACTGACAATAGGTAAGGATCTTTCCCACGCCCGCCGGAGACATCCATGGAGCGCAGTTGGAGACCACTGGCAAGTCAAGACCAGTGGTTCTCTACATTCCCTGACATCAAACACTGATCCAGACTAATGGAAGACTTCCAGTTTTGCCTGGAGTAAACCAAGGGAGACACCAAACCCTGTTATTTCCCATGGCTCTTTGTTCACAGAGTATTTGTAGCCCAGTTGATGATCTTTTTGTGTGTCTGTTAATTAAATACATTCATCAAAATGAGGAGCCCAAGGAAATTTCTGTGTTGTTCCAGCATGTCACCTCCTTGCACACCAGTTTGGACTGTCACCCTGGGAATCCAGGCATGGGTTTATTATTCATTACTCAAGAACCAATAATGAACAAAAAAATCATCACATCCCTTTCTCAGTTCTGGGACTAAAACTCTTCCTATTCACAGTCGCTGCAGCTCCTTTCCACTTGTGACCAACAGGGAAATGCGCAGGAGAAGTACAGGGAGGAGCCAGAACATCTGCTTAACAAAAATTCCTGTACTTCCAGGATGCATTTATGATACAAAAGGTGCTTCTTAGGCCACTTGGTACTTGTCAGACTCTGTTTCAACCCCGACTCCAGTTCATCTGTTCTGCAGGTGGGTTACAGAGGTGATCATGTATTTCATGATGCTCCTCAAATCTCAGACTCCTGCTAAGAGAGAGGGAGAAAAACTCTCTGCCTGGGTCTGAGGCAGAAGGAATGCGTGGGAAGAGAATGGGAATGTCTGGAGGAAGATCAGGAAAAGCAGCTAGCCAACGGAGTGAAGTATACTTGATCTTCCCTCGTAAATCTACACCAGAATGTTTACAAAGAGGTGAAGGACAGACACTATGTGATGTGACCACAACTGCAGACTGTGTCTGTGGTAGAGTTTGTACTGCCCCTCATCCCAGAGTGGTGTTTCCACATTCACACAATTGATTGAACATATTCCTACTCATCAATTCAATGGACCAGATGAAGCAAGTCCTATGTGTCAGGTACATAGGGAATTTCCCTGCTGGTCTGACTACATCAGATCCCAGAAGGAAGGCAAGGGACACCACAGCTGGGCAGTAGAGTTGCCCCTGGCTTATTACCACTGCAGTTTCCAGGTTCAGCCTTGGAGAGCATCACTGGATAAAATGAGAGGTCTACATTCAAAGGGCTTAAATCCCACCTAGCTCAAGCCCATGGGCCCTTCACCAAACTGGCTTGGGGCATTACTAACAAAAAATAGCCAAAGACATCTTTTGACTTTGAGAAGTCTTTTTTTTTTTCCCCTGAAAAATAAATTTTAAAGCTCTAAATCATGAAGACTCATCTCATTTCTCTAGACTGTGATGCTTCTGAAGCAGTGGCATATGAACTGTGGCAGGAGAAGGAGTGAGAGACTTCACTTAAGCATGATCTTGCTGACTCCAGTGCATCCATGGAGCAATCCAGACTAAATCATCCTCCTTTTATTAGTGTTTTTAATCTTGGAAGCCAGAAAGCCAAGCAACAGCACCAATGTTCATGTGTTTGAGGGAAGGCACAACATTTACTCTCTCCTGAGCTTAACCTCTAGGCTGTTTGGAATTCTGAAGTCACAGCCTGGCAAAGGGCCAGCTCTAAATAATAGCTCATCACTTGAGTTTGTTTCCAAAGAGAGTAAAAAAACCACCAAAATAAGCAAAACAAGAAAGCTCCACCCATCCTCTCCAGGCATTGAAATATTCAGAGCTGGATTCTTCTCCAGACTTCCTAGCAGCGATTAGAACACAGCAGACAGATGCAGAGGGGACCCCAATGCTGTTTGCTCTTCCATGTTGCCTAGTAACTTAGGGTTGTGCACAAGAAGATGTAAGGGTCTCTCTCTTCCTTTTGCCTCTGGTGGATGATAAAAGCACAGCATAAAGCCCAGCTCCAGGCAAAAAATGTTCATTTTCAGCTCATAAAATTGTTACCTCTTAGAAGATAGAATCACAGAATTATAGAACCATAGAAGAGAGACATGGTTTGGTGACAGAGCTTTAGATGTCCCCACTGCATGCTTGAGAGAACCTCTCTGTGCTGTCTGAGTGTTGCATGCTCAGCCCCACAGCTTTACTGTTGGGCTAGCATTGCCTTTCTGTGAGCAACAGAGAACCACAAATAGAACTCTTTTGGTTGGAAGAGACCTTTTAGGACCATCATGTGCAACTGTGAACACAGCACTGCCAGGTCACCACTAAACCATGGCCCTCAGCACCACATCTCTGCATCTTTTGAACACCTCCAGGGGTAGGGAATTCAATGACCTCCTGGGGAGCCTTTGAGAACCCTTTCAGTCATGAAGTTTGTTTCTAATATCTAACCTAAATCTTCCTTGGTACAACCTGAAGTCATTGCTTCTTGTCCTCTTGTTACAGGCAGAAGAGACCAACTCCACCTAGATCCAGCCTCCTTTCAGGGAGTTGTAGAGAGCAAAGAGGTCTCCCCTCAACCTCCTCTTCTCCAGATTAAACAATCTCAGTTCCCTCAGCTGCTCCTCACCTATCCTGTTCTCCAGACCCCTCACCAGCTTCATTGCCTTTTTCTGGATCTGCTACACAACCTCAATGTCCTTCTTGAAGTGGGGGCCCCAAAACCTCAATGTTCTTCTTCAAGTGGGGGCCCCAAAACCTCAATGTCCTTCTTCAAGTGGGGGCCCCAAAACCTCAATGTCCTTCTTCAAGTGGGGGCCCCAAAACCTCAATGTCCTTCTTCAAGTGGGGGCCCCAAAACCTCAATGTCCTTCTTCAAGTGGGGGCCCCAAAACCTCAATGTCCTTCTTCAAGTGGGGGCCCCAAAACCTCAATGTCCTTCTTCAAGTGGGGGCCCCAAAACCTCAATGTCCTTCTTCAAGTGGGGGCCCCAAAACCTCAATGTCCTTCTTCAAGTGGGGGCCCCAAAACCTCAATGTCCTTCTTCAAGTGGGGGCCCCAAAACCTCAATGTCCTTCTTCAAGTGGGGGCCCCAAAACCTCAATGTCCTTCTTCAAGTGGGGGCCCCAAAACCTCAATGTCCTTCTTCAAGTGGGGGCCCCAAAACCTCAATGTCCTTCTTCAAGTGGGGGCCCCAAAACCTCAATGTCCTTCTTCAAGTGGGGGCCCCAAAACCTCAATGTCCTTCTTCAAGTGGGGGCCCCAAAACCTCAATGTCCTTCTTCAAGTGGGGGCCCCAAAACCTCAATGTCCTTCTTCAAGTGGGGGCCCCAAAACTTCAATGTCCTTCTTCAAGTGGGGGCCCAAAACCTCAATGTCCTTCTTCAAGTGGGGGCCCCAAAACCTCAATGTCCTTCTTCAAGTGGGGGGCCCAAAACTGAACCCAAGTACTACAGGTGTGTCCTCACCAGTGCCAAGCACAGGAGATGATCCCTGCCCTGGTCCTGCTGGTCACACTTTTGCTGACACTGGCCTCACCAGTACTGGGTACAGGGGGACAATACACATCTTATGCTGCACTGGTGAGCATGATATGAAGGGTGTCAAGAAGCAGGGTAGGTAGAAAGGCATGAATTGTACATTATGTTTTATACCTTGAAGGACCCTGGATGTATTTTGCAAGCTGTGAGCAGTGCAGAAATAGCAGCCACCCCAGGCTGCACTCCAGACAAGAAAATGTCAGAAAAACCAATCCAACTAAATCCCAAGCTTGAGGATGGAAGAAGAAAATATCCCACAGTACAGTGAGGTTTGCTTTCATGCTGGAATGTGTCCAGAGAAGGGCCACCAGGATGATCAGAGTGCTGGAGCTGCTCTGCTCTGGAGACAGACTGAGAGAGTTGGGCTTGTGCAGTCTGGAGAAGAGAAGGAAGGCTCTGAGGTGACCTTATTGTGGCCTTTCAATATCTGAAGGGGGCCTACAAGAAAGCTGGGGAGGGACTTTTTAGGATATCAGGTAGTGATAGGACTGGGGGGAATGGAATAAATCTGGAAGTGGGGAGATTCAGGCTGGAAGTGAGGAAGAAGTTCTTCAGCATGACAGTGGTGAGAGCCTGGAATGGGTTGTCCAGGGAGGTGGTTGAGGCCCCGTTCTGGAGGTGTTTGCAGCCAGGCTGGATGAGGCTCTGGCCAGCCTGCTGTAGTGTGAGGTGTCCCTGGGCATGGCAGGGGGTTTGGAACTGGCTGATCCTTGTGGTCCCTTCCAACCCTGACTGATTCTATGATTCTATGATTCATTTCAGACTAAAGTTGTAGGCAAAAGGTGGGTGTTGAATGGGTCTCCTGGTGCCACTCTGCATACAGTTCTGAGCTGTAGACTGACTTTGCAAATTACAGGCTAGCTGTAGCAGAGGAGGAGTGATGGCTCTGCTTATCCTTGTTTCAACCTTCAAAAGTAGCTACATGTATGAAGCAGCAGTTGTTTTGGTTTTGGCATGGAAGTTTGTTCCACATGAGAAAACATACAGTGAGTTAGGTTGGAATGGACCTTAAATATCATCCAGTTCCATCCCCTGTGCCATGGGCAGGAACACCTCATGGAATCATAGGATTGTCAGGGCTGGAAGGGAGCTCAAGGATCATCCAGTTCCAACTCCCCTGCCATGGACAGGAACATCTCACGCTACAGCAGGTTGCTCACAGCCACATCCAGCCTGGCTGTAAAAACCTCCAGGGATGAAGCTTCCACCACCTCCCTGGGCAACCTGTGCCAGTGTCTCACCACCCTCATGGGGAAGAACTTCCTAACATCCAGTCTGAATCTACCCACTTCTAGTTTTGTTCCATTCCCCCCAGTCCTGTCACTACCCAACACCCTAAAAAGTCCCTCCCCAGCTTTCTTGTAGCCCCCTTCAGATACTGGAAGGCCACAAGAAGGTCTCCTCAGAGCCTTTTCTTCTCCATACTGAACAGTCCTAACTCTCTCAGTCTGCCCTCATAGCAGAGGTGCTCCAGCCCTCCCACCAGCCCAGGTTGCTCAAGGCCCCATCCAACCTGCCCTTGAACACCTCCAGAGAAGGGACATCCACAATCCTCCTGGGCAACCTGTTCCAGTGTCTCACCTGCCTCATTGTAAAGAATTTCTGCCTAACACAGCAGTGATTCTTCTGGAAGTATTAAAGATGGAATGTGTAACATCACACCTTTTTCCTCTTGTTTTCTCACAAATTTTCTGTTTAAGAAACAGGCAAATTACTGAAATCAGGTGCTTCCTGTAAACAGTTTTGATTGCACCAAATTGGTGTACTCCTGAAAGGAAACCATAAATAGCTTTAGTTTTATCCAGTGGGGTTGCTGCCTGTCAAAATTTGATCAGCTGAAAGGTGGAATAAAGAATCAGAAAAAAACCAACCAAACAAACAAACAGAAAGAAGCCCCAAAAAACCCCAAACCACCAGAACCCACTCAGTTTTGTGGAGAACAAAATCCTGCTTCAGCAAGCAATGCCCAAGATGAATAAGTTTATAAAATGGTTTAGTTCAGTTCCTATCATTGGTGAGTTAGTTGAGGTCATCAAGGAGGTATCATCCACTTTGAAGGAGCACAGTGGCCTCAAGTTGCACCAGAGCAGGTTTAGGTTGGATAATAGGAAAAATTTCTCCCAGGGAAATGGTGGATTATTCATCCCTGGAGGTGGCACTCTGGGAGATGGTCTATTGAGTGTGGTGGTGGGCTGACAGTTGGACTTGATAATCTTAGAAGCCTTTCCAACCTTAAAGATTCTATGACTCTGTAATTTCTTGTCCTTACATTTATGGATTTCCACCACCCATCCATGCTTTCCTTCAATGGCTTTATGCTGCAGTTTGGGTGGTTGACCTTTGCAGAGGCCTTTATAGGTCATTTTTTGAACTACTGCTAGGCAGCCAGGGAGTAGTTTGTGGAATGGAGGTTGGCATAACTTGCGGCACAGAAATGACCTGTGCAAGGGCATGGGTGGGCCAAGCAGGGCTGTGATGAACTTGAAGAAGTTGGGCAGGTTTACCTCAGGCTCCTCAGGATGAGGTGGTAGGGGAACAAGAGAGCACAGGATCACAGAATCACAGAACCAACCAGATTGGAAAAGACTTCAGAGATCATCAGATCCAACCTATTACCTAATACCTAACACCTCCTGACAACTAAACCCTGGCTCCAAGTGCCACAGCCAAGCTTTTATTGAACACCTCCAGGGATGGTGACTCCATCACCTCCCTGGGCAGCACATTCCATGGCCAATTACTCTTTCTGGGAAGAACTTTCTTCTCACCTCCAGCCTAAACTTCCCCTGCACAGCTTGAGACTGTGTCCTCTTGTTCTGGTGCTGGGTGCCTGGGAGAAGAGCCCAACCCCCACCTGGCTACAACCTCCCTTCAGGTAGTTGTAGACAGCAAAGAGGTCTGCCCTGAGGAGACTTGAGCAGCTAAGATGTATGAACAAGGAGGAATATGGCTGGGTGTGCAGAACAGGTGAGTCAAGAGGATATGACAGTATTAGAATACTCTTGTGATAGTGAGACCACTGCTCACTGGAGGCAAGAATCTGCATTAATGAACCCAAGAAGCACTCTCAGGTCTTTTAGATAAGATTGGATGTGGCACTTGGTGGCATGGTTTCGTAGCATCATAGAATTGTTAGGGTTGGAAGGGACCTCGAGGATCATTCAGTTCCAACCCCCCTGCCATGGGCAGGGACACCTCACACTACAGCAGGTTGCTCACAGCCACATCCAGCCTGGCTGCAAAAACCTCCAGGGATGAGGCTTCCACCACCTCCCTGGGCAACCTGTGCCAGTCTCTCACCACCCTCATGGGGAAGAATTTCTTCCTAACATCTAATCTGAATCTACCCACTTCTAGTTTTATTCCATTCCCCCAGTCCTGTCACTCCCTGACACCCTAAAAAGTCCCTTCCCAGCTTTCTTGTAGCCCCCTTTAAGATACTGGAAGGCCACAACAAGGTCTCCTCAGAGCCTTCTCTTCTCCAGACTGAACAGCCCCAACTCCCTCAGGCTGTCCTCATAGGAGAGGTTTAGCTGATGTCATGGTGTTAGGTTATAGGCTGGACTTGATGATCTCAGAGGTCTTTTCCAATAATTCTGTGATTCTGTGAAAGGTGGAAAGGGAATATCAGAGGGATTTAGAAAGGCTGTGCAGAGATGGATATATGTGCTTGCATCTCTATATCTGATTAAGATAGGAACAGAAGGTCAGAAGGTGCAAGAGGGCAGTGGGGGCCAAATGGGAAAAAAAAGCATTCTTATTTGGTTCAGAAAAATAATTGCTGGTTGTTAAAGCTGCTGCCTGCTTCCAAATCCGTTCTAGCCTTCAGGGGTGTGATGGCTCTCTCTCATCTGCTTGCTCTGCTGCAAATCATGGTATCTCCTCTTGCCTTTCCAAGATCCCATCAGAAGGCCCAGATGCTTCCTCTGGCAACTGCAGCAATACTAATGCCAGTAAGGACAAGCCTCAGCTTTCTCCACTGAGCAGTTCCTTGTGTCTGCAAGAACAAAGGTGCAGCACCAGCTTTTGATTCTCCTTTTGCACCTCTGCCCTGGTAAGGCCAGGGAATATTGCATCCAGTTTTGGGCTCCCCAGTTCAAGAGGGACAGGGATCTGATGGAGAGAGTCCAAGGGAGGGCTACAACAATGCTGAAGGGACTGGAGCATCCAGGCAGGTCTTGAATATCTCCAGAGAGGGAGACTCCACAACCCCCCTGGGCAGCCTGTTCCAGTCTTCTGTCACCCTCACAGAGAAAAAACTTCTCCTCCTGTTTCCATGGAACTCCCTATGCCTCTACTTCCATCCATTGCCCCTTGTGTTGTCACTGAGCATCACAGAGCAGAGCCTGGCTCTGTCCTCTTGGCACTCACCCTGCACATCTTTACAGACATGAATGAGGTCACCTTTCAGTCTCCTCTGCTCCAAGCTAAAGAGCCCCAGCTCCCAGCCCCAGTTTCCATGGAACTTTCTATGCCTCTACTTCTACCCATTGCCCCTTGTGCTGTCACTGGGCATCACAGAGCAGAGCCTGGCTCCATCTCCTTGGCACTCACCCTTTACATCCCTATAAACATGAATGAGGTCACCTTTCAGCCTCCTCAGCTCCAAGCTAAAGAGCCCTCAGCTCCCTCAGTCTCTCCTTGTAAAAGAAGCAGTGTTGTTTTTTTCACTTGCCACATCTGAAGGCTATTTTCTTTCCTTTTCTTCTCCTTGTCCTTCCTCCTCCATCACCCCCTGAATGTCTAGAGTGGAGCTAAGGCAGTTCAGAGGGACAGCTGTGTGCTGTGGGTGATGGTGTGGGTGTGCTAGCTGTGTCCCACACAGGCAAAGAGGGAGATAAAACATAGTCTAAACCAAAGCACTGATAGACTCCTTTTGTAGTCTGCTCCATTGTCCCATCAGACAACTTGGTAAAATTATTCCACAGAATGTTTGACATCAGTTTGATACACATTGCTACCATGGCAACAGGTGTTTCTCACACTTTTGGCTTTGTTTTGGTTCTTTTCTTGAAACATCTTGTTCTTCTTCAGGAGCTAACATTGTCTCAGGGATGCTTAGCCCCTTCCTAAAGCTTTCCAGAGGAATTTCAGCTAATTAGTGGAAAAAAATCTTGGCCAAAAGGATACCACATTCTCTCCTAGTTTTCCAGTGTTTTTTTTTTTTTTTAATTTGACAGTGAGAAATAAAAAGACCAAAATAACAAAACCAGTGTTCATGTCTGAGTGCATAGAGGGGAAGATCTCACAGAAGCCCACGTGCAGAGACAACACAACATCACAGAATCACAGTGTATCAGAGGTTGGAAGGGACCTCAAGAGATCATCAGGTCCAACCCCCTGTCAGAGCAGCATCACTTAGGGTAGTCTGCACAGGAATGCATCCAGGTGGGGTTGGAAAGTCACCAGAGAAAAAGACTCCACAACCTCCCTAGGCAGCCTGCTCCAGGGCTCTGTCACCCTCACTGGAAAGAAGTTTCTCCTCATGTTGAGATGAAATCTTCTATGTTCAAGTTTGAACCCATTGTTCCTTGTCTTATCACTGTGAACCACCCAAAAGAGCCTGGCCCCCTCCACTTGATACCCACCCCTCAGATATTTATACACATTGATGAGATCCCCTCTCAGTCTTCTCTTCTCCAGACTAAACAGCCCCAGGGCTCTCAGTCTCTCTTCACAGGGGAGATGCTCAAGTCCCCTAAGCATCCTCGTTGCTCTCCCTTAGATTCTCTNCCAGATGCAGGACCCTGCACTTGTCCTTATTAAACTCCCTGAGGTTTGCCTGCAGCCAGCTCTCAGCCTGTCCAGGTCGCACTGGATGGCAGCACAGCCTGAGGGGTGTCAGCCAACCCCCTCCCCAGTTTTGTATCCTCAGAACTTGCTGAGGGTACTCTCAGTGCCCTCATCCAGGTCATTGATAAAGATGTTGAACAAAACTGCACCCAGTACCATTCCCTGGGGGACACCACCTGCCACAGGCCTCCAAGGTGACTCTGTGCCACTGATGATGACCCTCTGAACTCTGTTGTGGAGCCAGTTTGCAATCCACCTCACATGTTGGGCTATCAGCTTGAACTTGTGCTACCCCTTGTCTGTCACTGATGGAGAGCAGAGGAAGTGCTTTGTTCCCAACAGGATTCTGGATTGCAGCCCTACAGCCAGGGCAGGGACATCTTTGCTCTGCTTTGTCACTTCCTGACCACACCAAACTTCTCCTCATGATAGCACCTTCTCATGTTTCATCCCCAAGTGCTTACTGAAAAGAAATCCTGCTCTTCAACAGCAGTGCAGGCTGCAGGGAGTTGTGGGGCACACATGAGTAGGTTTATATCAAAGATTCATAGAATGGTTTGAGTTGGAAGATCATCCAGTCCAACCTCCACTCATTGGGGACATCTGCAGCTAGAGCAGGTTGCTCAGAGCCCCAAAAATCTTGACCTGGAATGGTTCCAAGGATGAGGCATCTCCCACCTCTCTGGGCAATCTGGGGCAGTGTCTCACCACCCCAGGGGGGAAAAAAATCTACCTTCTCCCTGGTCTGAATCTCTCTTAGTTTCAGACCATCATCCCTTGTCCTGTCACAAGAGGCCCTGCTAAAATGATTGTCCCCAGGTTTCTTGTTAGCCCCTTTAGCTCCTGAAAGGCCACTAGAAGGTCTCCCTGGAGACTTCTCTTCTCCAGGATGAGCAACTCCAACTCTCTCAGCCTGGTCTCACAGCAGAGGGCTTCCAGCCCTCCTGACATTGCTGTGATCTTCTCTGGCCCCACTCCAACAGGTCCATGTCTGCTGTGCTGAGGACTCCAGAGCTGCCCCCAGCACTGCAGGTAGGGTCTCATTTCATGACCCTAATGTCTTTTGATGACCTAGAGGCTCACTCTCCTCCCCTCTCTACCTCTGAAGGTTTTGCTTCTGTAAGAAAAATACAGCAACAGGACTCTTAGGTTTCTGTGAGGTGACAAATACACAGCTCAGAGATGCAGAACTTGGTGGCAGGCTGTGTTATTGCACCTGCCAGCAGGAACCTTCATCACAGCATCAGCACCAAGCAAAAGATTTTCTCTTTGATGTCCTAAAGATGACCTTGGGACCTACCCTTCCACCAAGGCAAATGGCATAATCATGTCACTGAATCACCAGGCCTGAGGATGCTGAGGGATCCTTCTGAGGCATGTGAAGGGGACAGACACCAGCAGGAAAGGAAATGGTGAGAGTGAACCCCTGAGGCCAAACACACTGAGCATCAGGAAATGTTTCATAGCAGAGAACGCTCCCAGAGGAAGTCCTCTTGGAGGATCTCCAAACTGTTGTGTGGGGCTACACAAGCTATGGAGGAGCACCTTCAGATTGTGTTATTATTGACCCTGTTTTCCATGATGGCACTGAACAAACCAAAGCTTCTCCCAACAGAGAAAAGTTAATGAGAGACAACTTCTGTATGAACACAAGGGCTAGAAAAAGCCACAGCCAAGGCATGCAGGGTGCAGCAACTCTATCCTCCTTATCTCATGATTTGCCAGACTTGTGAAAGTGCTTCCCTTAGGACATCCACCCCAAACACAGACTTACAGAATGGTTTGGGTTGGAAGGGACCTTAAAGATCATCTAGTTCCAACCCTGCTGTTATGGGCAGGGACACTTCCCACTAGATCAGGTTGCCAAAGGCTTCATCCAACCTGGCCTTGAACACCTCAAGGGAAAGGGCATCCACAACCTCCCTGGTCAACCTCTTCCAGTGTCTCACCATCCTCATTGTAAAGAATTTCTCCCTAATCTCCAGTCTAAATCTCCCCCTCCCAGCTCAAAGCTGTTGCCCTTTGTCCTATCACTACAAGCCGTTGTAAAAAAATCCCTCCCCAGCTTTCCTGTAGCCCACTTCAGGTACTGGAAGGACACTTTAAATTCTCCCCAGAGACTTCTCTTCTCCAGAGACTGGCATTTTGGAGGGGCTGGCACAAAGTTATCAGAGATGCTTCTACTGCAAGACACAAAATAGCTTTAGCAGCTGCCCCCCAAGAAAGCATTTGTCATTTATCAGGAGAAGGACTGCTAGCAGTTTACCAAGACATAAGCATCCAGACTTTGGTTATTCCTTCTCATGAGCGTAAAAATAAATACATCCCATGCTACAGGATGCTGTAAGTAGGGGTGACTCATTTTAGGACTTTATCTTCCTTTGAAGCAGATAGAACTGATCAGAGAATGAAGCCTAATAGTGG
>VXBD01014776.1:94515-124063 GCA_013399975.1 Indicator maculatus
AAGGCACACAAAAAGTTCAAAGTCTTTTTTTTTTTTTTTTTGGGGTATGTTTCAGCTTTTAGTCTGGGCATCCAGGAGTAGTAAAATCACTTTCTGATGTGACCACAGTCTGCAGGTTGCTTGGCACTGTGCAGATAAGGTGGCAAGGAGGATGACTCACTCATCAGCCAGTGCGTAGGATCGTGCATGCACAAACAAGCCATAGTCCCAGAAGACATCCCTGAGATGGAGATTTAAAAGTCAGTTTATTTCCATTTAAAGTCCTCTCAACCAGGCTGTAAATACAGTTCTCTACCTGGTCTCTCTGGAGCTCTTCAGAGACCCAAGTGGGGTAGCAAATGTCTGCTGCAGGTGGTTTTGTCTGGCTGGCAAAGCTGCTTTGAATGTGTCAAGTAATTAGGAGGAGAGGGGTTGTTCCCCTCCACCCCAAGGAAGTGCTGCTCCATCTGGCCATTGAAATGAGACTTTCAACAAAGAGAGCAAACAGCCAGTTTACATCTCTCTGATTGTCAAAACATTGCAGGAGATCATAGAATCATAGAATCATAGAACCATAGAATCTTAGAATCAGTCAGGGTTGGAAGGGACCACAAGGATCAGCCAGTTCCAAACCCCCTGCCATGCCCAGGGACACCTCACACTACATCAGGCTGGCCAGAGCCTCATCCAGCCTGGCCTTAAAAACCTCCAGGGATGGGACCTCAACTACCTCCCTGGACAACCCATTCCAGGCTCTCACCACTCTCATAGTAAAGAACTTCTTTCTCATGTCCAGTCTGAATCTCCCCACTTCCAGCTTTGTTCCATTCCCCCCAGTCCTATCACTACCTGATAGCCTAAAAAATCCCTCCCCAGCTTTCTTGTAGCCCCCTTCAGATACTGGAAAGCCACAATAAGGTCACCTCAGAGCCTTCTCTGCCCCACAGCTGGAAGTGGGGAGATTCAGACTGGACATGAGAAAGAAGTTCTTTACTATGAGAGTGGTGAGAGCCTGGAATGGGTTGTCCAGGGAGGTAGTTGAGGTCCCATCCCTGGAGGTGTTTAAGGCCAGGCTGGATGAGGCTCTGGCCAGCCTGAGGTGTCCCTGGGCATGGCAGGGGGGTTGGAACTGGCTGATCCTTGTGGTCCCTTCCAACCCTGACTGATTCTCTGATTCTATGATCAATGTTGATCAATAGCTAAAGGGTGGGGCTCAAGAGGATAGGGCCCAGAATCTTTTCACAGGTGCCCAGTGACAAGGGTCAGAAACCAGAACCCAGGAGGTTCCACCTGAGCATAATGAAAAACTTCTTTCCTTTGTGGGTGGAGGAGAGGTTGTGGAGTCTCCTTCTGTGGAGAGATTCCAAAGCCACCTGGACAGTGTGATCCTGGGTAACCTGCTGTGGGTGACCCTGCTTTAGCACAGGTGATGGACTAGCTGACCTCCAGAGATCCCTTCCAAGCCCCACCATGCTGGGATTTTGTGATATGCATTGCAGACTGGGGAGGGGAAGGTCTTTGATAATTGGAGGTATCTTAGCTGTCTTCCCAAACCCATGGGTCTCACTCAACCCAAGTGTCACCAACAGCAGCCTCACTGCCTGAGCTTGGGCTGTGGTTGCAACTTGTATCAAGCTCTGAAGACGTCAGAGGAGAACTGAAAGCTTCAATCAAATCAAATCAAGGATAATCAGAGCTGTACAGCACTGAAGGAATTACATAGATTTAACCCATCTGAGCAGCTGAAAAAAGCTTTTGTAATCTGTGCCTGGCTTTTTGAGGGAGCTGAAGGTTGGGGGTTTTTTTTTTTTTTTTATACACAGCACTCTGTATTTAAAGGTTGGAGAAGAAGGTGATGGAGAAGACAAGATGATGAATGAAACGCTGAAGGTTTAGAAATCCTTCAGAAATTCTGGCTTCCATGGAGACAGGATTTTACCTTATCTTATCACAAAACCCTGTAGCACTCTTTGAGACCAGAAATGTACATATCCCTTTTTCTATCTGATTCTGAGACTCTGTTACAATCAAAAGATGTGCCTTCCACCTTGCATCTCAAGCACAGTGGTCTTCATACTTATTTCTCTTTCCTCCATTAACGTGATGATTCACCAAGCAGGACCTTTTAGAGATGGCAGGGTTGAGATGTGAGACTTCCCTCCCTCCCTCTATTGAGAGGGAAGAAACATTTCCCTCTCCTTCTATTAGTAGGAAATTCAAATGTATTTTCTATTCACGTCTCATAGATTGGAAGTACTGAAGTGTGGCAGAATAATTTGAAGAAGGCCAAATGGTTAATTTTGGAATCCTCTGTCTAAAAATATCCCTGTGGGTTTGAAACACTGCAACATCTTGGCAGAATTCATAAATAGAACATTTCACCCTTGAGATCCCTTTCCAGTGGAAAATGGAGCTGGAAACAGGATAAGGACAGCATGTAGGTAGGTGGCTCAGGTCGAGCACTAAACTGGAGATAAAGCAAGAAGTGCCCAGGTTTGGTGCCCAGAGCTGTGAGGCTCTTCTTAGTGTTTTGAACCCATATTCTATAAAACCTAAATTTCACACCAGGATTGAATGTCTGTGGTCCATGGCACTATGGAGGAGACCAGCTTTGCCACCCAGAATGTTATACTTAAAGCTACTGAGGAAAAGGACTTGGGGGTGCTGATGGATGAGAAGCTGGACATGAGCAGGCAGTGTGAGCTTGCAGCCCAGAAGGCCAACTACATATTGGGCTGCATCAAAAGATGTGTGGCCAGCAGAGCCAGAGAGGTAATTCTGTCACTTTGCTCTGCTCTGGTGAGACCTTACCTGGAGTGCTGTGTGCAGATCTGGAGCCCTCAACACAGGAAGGACATGGACCTGATGGAGAGGGTCCAGAGGAGGGCCATGAAAATGATCAGGGGGTTGGAGCAGCTCTGCTATGAGGACAGGCTGAGGGAGCTGGGGGTGTTCAGCCTGGAGAAGGGTCCAGGGAGACCTAATAGCAGCCTTCCAGTACCTGAAGGGGGCTACAAGAAGGATGGAGAGAGACTGTTTGCAAAGTCCTGCACTGACAGGACCAGGGGCAATGGCTTCAAGCTGGATGAGAGCGGATTTAGATTGGGTGTCAGGAACAAGTTTTTACTATGAGGGTGGTGGAACACTGGAACAGGTGGCCCAGGGAGGTGGTTGAGGCTCTTTTTCTGGAGATATTCAAGGTAAGGCTGGACAGGGCTCTGAGCAGCCTGATCTAGTTGGGGATGTCCCTGCTGACTGCACGGAGGTCAGACTGGATGACCTTTGGAGGTCTTTTCCAGCCCAGACTCTTCTCTGATTCTCTGATTCTACTTCTACATGATGTCTCACATATCTCATGAACCTAGAATGCTTTTAGCCATGTGCTGTCCACATTCAAGTCTTAATGTCTGGGGTCAGGCCCTAAAGTCTGGTGACAGAGAAGATGTTTACTGGAGGTTTAACACACCAGTTCAGAACACTTTTTGCTGCTCAGGCTCAGGGTTGCAGATGAAATGGTGGATGGGAAGCTGGAAATGATCCAGCAATGTGCACTTGCAACTCAGAAGGCCAATGGCAGCCTGGGCTGCATCAAAAGCAATGTGGTCAGTAGGTGAAGAGAGGGGATTCTGCCCTTCTGCTCTGCTGAGACCTCACCTCTCTGGGTATCCATCTCTGGGGCCCCCAACACAAGAAGGACATGGAAATGCTAGATCAGGTCCAGAGGAGGCCACAACAGTGATCAGAGGACTGGGGAACCTGTCTATGAAGACAGGTTGAAAGAACTGGAACCATTCAGCCTGGAGAAGAGAAGGCTCTGAGGAGACCTCAGAGATGCATTTCAACATCTGAAGGGCACCTCCAGGAAGGCTGGGGAGGGACAGCAGTGATAGGACAAGGGGCACTGGTTTGAAACTGGAGCAGGATAGATATAGGTTGAACATTTGGAGGAAGTTGTTCACAATGAAGGTGGTGGAACACTGGAACAGGTTGCCCAGAGGGGTGGTGGAGGTCCCATCCCTGGAGACATTCAAGGTCAGGCTTGATGGGGCCGTGAGCAACCTGATCTAGTTGGGGATGCCCCTGCTCAGGGCAGGGGACTTGAACTAGATGACCTCTAGAGGTCCCTTCCAAAGAAGTACATTCTAGGATTGTAAATATCCAAAGGCATGTACAGATGGGAAGGAAGGATTTATCCCAACTTACTCCTCCTACATCTTGGAACTCTGATTATTTTACCAACTTTCTGGAGTTAGTTAGAAAAACTCAGAGAAGGGAATTTTTATTTTCACATTGATGAGGCTATTTTAGTACAGCCAGAAACCTGCCAAAGAACAACTGGGAATGAGAGAGCTGTGGCTGTGGTACTCCATCCAGGGCAGTGATTGACAGAAAGTCTCAAACAATCGCTCTGAGTATCCATGGATGAGGGATTCCCAGTTATTTTTCAGGAGTGCAGTAACTAATCACCAATCAAGTAATTATTTTAATTGGAGAAAATTGCAGCCCTGGCACCCCCTAGCATTACACCTGCCACAAACTGTTAAAAGTCCTGTGGTCTGATCCCAAGCCTCCTTCTTCTAAATCATGAGTGTGCCAAAACCTCACTGCCTCATGTCAGAGCTCTGTTGGTTTTGGGTTTGACTCCAGCTTTGCTCTACTCTATTCCTGAGACTCAGCCTCATATTTTCCCCTCTAGGCTTGTTAATGACATTTTTGGTTTTAGAGGAAAATAACTTACAACATGTAATAGAGACCCTGCATGAAGTAGAACAGAACTCCAGGACTGGAAGTGCTCTCTCTAGCACAAGCCAGGGTTGAGTGTAAGACAACTTCCATCTCCAGGAAAAGACTAGAATGAGACTTCTTTGCTGTGATGGTGCTTGGAGCCCTGGAGCAGGCTACCCAAAGAGGTTGTGGAGTCTCCTTCTCTGGAGAGACTCCAAACCCACCTGGACATTATAATCCTGGACAACCTGCTCTGTGCGGCCATGCTTTAGCAGGGGGGTTGGACAAGATAATCTCCAGAGGTCCCTTCCAAACCTTACCACTCTGATGCTGTCATTCTGTGAGACACAAGGAGAAGATGAGATGTTTGGGGAAGGTAAGGTGGTTGGACTAGATGATCTCTAGAGGTCTTTTCAATCTTTACTGTGAGATCACAGAGATTGGAAAAAGACCCTCAGAATCACCAAGTCCAACCAATAACCCTACTCTTCAAGATTCACCACTAAACCATATGCCCACATCCACACCACCTTTAAACATACCCAAGGGTGATGACTCAACCACTTCCCTGGGTAGCCTGTTCCAATGTCTGACCTTTCTTTCTGTGAAAAAATTCCTGTTTCTGAAGAAAGGAATGGTGGGACCTGATCTGCTGATGAGTGGCTTTGTGAGTACTTGAGTGGGTTCTTCTTTCAGAGAGGACATTAAAAAGAGTTGTTCCCTTCTGTAAAGCAGAATTCTCTCCATCCAAAACATGTTACTGAAGCTGGCTTACAGGTTCAGATCCTGAAGGGCAGGGGGAGTGTCTTTCACTGTTCATTCCGTCCACACGTTGGGCTACCACAGGTCTTTTTTCCAGACTTGAAGAACTGAGAGTTCCGAGGCATTTATTGCAGAGAATGCAGGATCAGCTGAAAACCTTCTTTTCCCTAATACACTGACAGCTTTTTCCTGCTTTGATCTTTCATTAAGCAACATGTAAAAGAAAAAGAAACAGATGCTCTCTTAATTTCCTTAAGTTTCACACCACTGTTACCTTTCAGAGTCTGACAAACGACTCAGCTAAAGACTCATAAATTTTTGTCTCCTGGCAGCTGGAACAAAAAAGTTTTCAAGATGTTCCCAAACAGTGGCATGGTTTTAAAGCATGGTTTTCAACTCAAATTTCTGGGATTCAAATTAGGGTTTTCATGGTTCCCAAAGCATGGTCTTCATGTTTTTCAAATTATGGTTTTCACAGCATGGTTTTCAGAGAATGGTTTTCAAGTTATGGCTTCCCTGGGTTTCAAATTATGGGTTTCATGGCTTTCAAAGCATGGTTTTAAAGCATGGGTTTGAAATGATGGCTTTCATGGGTTTCAAAGCATGGTTTTCATGGTTTCCAAAGCATAGCTTTTGTGCTTTTCAGAGAATGGTTTTCAAGTTATGGCTTTCATGGGTTTCCAAATGATGGTTTTCAGTTATGGCTTTAGTGGTTTTCCAAATGATGGTCTTCATGGTTTCCAAAGTATGGTTTAGAAGCATGGTTTTCAAGTTATGATTTTCCTGGAGTTCCAATTATGCTTTTTATGGTTTTCAAATCATGGCTCTCATGGTTTTCCAAGTGATGGTTTTCATGGTTTTGAAAGCATGGTTCAAGAGGATGGTTTGCAGGCTATGGCTTTCTTGGGTTTCTAATTATGGTTTTCATGGTTTCCAAAGCATGGTTTTAAAGCATTGTTTTCAAGTTATGACTTTCATGGTTTCAAATTATGGTTTTCATGGGTTTCAGAGCATGTTTTTTGTGGTTTTCAGAGATTGGTTTTCATGGTTTTCAAGTTATGGCTTTCATGTGTTTCAAATTATGGTTTTCAAGTTATGGTTATCATGGTTTTCAAAGCATGGTTTTTTTTTTTTTGAGTTTCAGAGAATGGTTTTCATGGTTTTTAAGTTATGGCTTTCATGGTTTTCCAAATGATGGTTTTCATGATTTTCAAAGCATGGTTCAAAAGGATGATTTTCAGGCTATGGCCTTCTTGGGTTTCTAATTATGTTTTTCATGGTTTTCAGAGATTGATTTTCATGGTTTTCAAGTTATGGCTTTCATGGGTTTCAAATGATGGTTTTCATGGTTTCCAAAGCATAGTTTTCCTGTTTTTCAGAGAGTGGTTTTCATGGTTTCCAATTTATGGCTTTCATGGGTTTCCAAATGATGGTTTTCATGATTTTCAAAGCATGGTTCAAAAGGATGATTTTCAGGCTATGGCCTTCTTGGGTTTCTAATTATGTTTTTCATGGTTTTCAGAGATTGATTTTCATGGTTTTCAAGTTATGGCTTTCATGGGTTTCAAATGATGGTTTTCATGGTTTCCAAAGCATAGTTTTCCTGTTTTTCAGAGAGTGGTTTTCATGGTTTCCAATTTATGGCTTTCATGGGTTTCCAAATGATGGTTTTCATGGTTTACAAAGCATGGTTCAAAAGCATGGTTTTCAAGTTATGGCTTTAATGGGTTTCTAATTATGGTTTTCATGGTTTCCAAAGCATGGTTTCAAAACATGGTTTTGAAGTTATGACTTTCATGGTTTCAAATTATGGTTTTCAAATTATGGTTTTCATGGGTTTCAGAGCATGTTTTTTGTGGTTTTCAGAGATTGGTTTTCCTGGTTTCCAATTTATGGCTTTCATGGTTTTCCAAATGATGGTTTTCATGGTTTCCAAAGCATGGTTTTCCTGTTTTTCAGAGAGTGGTTTTCCTGGTTTCCAATGTATGGTTTTCATGGTTTCCAAAGCATGGTTTCAAAACATGGTTTTGAAGTTATGACTTTCATGGTTTCAAATTATGGTTTTCATGGGTTTCAGAGCATGTTTTTTGTGGTTTTCAGAGATTGGTTTTCCTGGTTTCCAATTTATGGCTTTCATGGTTTTCCAAATGATGGTTTTCATGGTTTCCAAAGCATGGTTTTCCTGTTTTTCAGAGAGTGGTTTTCCTGGTTTCCAATGTATGGTTTTCATGGTTTCCAAAGCATGGTTTCAAGTGATGGTTTTCAAGTTATGGCTTTCATGGTTTTCCAAATTATGGTTTTCATGGTTTTCATGGTTTCCAAAGCATGATTCAAAAGCATGGTTTTCAGATTACAGCTTTCATGGGTTTCTAATTTTGGTTTTCATGGTTTCCAAAGCATGGTTTTAAAACATGCTTTTCAAATGGTTTCAAATGGTGGTTTTCATGGTGTTCAAAGCATGGTTTCAAAGCATTGTTTTAAAGTTATGGCTTTCCTGGGTCTCAAATTATGGTTTTCATGGTTTCCAAAGCATGGTTTCTGTGGTTTTCAGAGAATGGTTTTCATGGTTTTCAAGTTATGGCTTTCATGGGTTTCAAATTATGGTTTTCTTGGTTATCAAAGCATGGTTTTAAAGTTATGGCTTTCATGGGTTTCAAATTATGGTTTTCATGGTTTTCAAAGCATAGTTTTCATGATTTTCAAATTAGGCTTTCATGATTTCCAAAGCATGGTTTCCAAATGATGCTTTTTGTGGTTTTCAGGTAATAGTTTTCATGGTTTTCATGGTTTCCATGCAGGTGATTCTTCCTACACCTGGGCATGGGCAGAGCTGGGTCTGGGTGTGCCAACATACCTACTGATGATCAGTCCTGACTGTGACTCTTTGGAGAAGTTTGTGAGAAACCCATTGTGGTGCAAAGTCACAGAATCATGCAATCACAGCATGGTAGGGGTTGGAAGGAACCTCTGAAGATCCAAGCCCCCTGCCAGAGCAGGGTGGGAAATGGCTGGTGTGAGAACATTGCTATTTTAGTGTAAAAGCTGAGGCTGTAGAAATGTGCCATCAATGGGCTGAAGAACAAGAAAAGATTAAAACCAAAACAACACACACATACACAAAAAGTGTTTGCTGTGAAGCACAGCAGGAGAAAGGGAATCTGAAAGACTGGCTGGGTAATTATAGACTCAAAGGGAATTTTAAGCAAGAAAGGGCGTGTGCATGCAGAGCTGTTTGTGCATGAATAAAGAAACCTTTGTAGAGAAGCACTTCTGACCAGAAACGAGCCATCAGTGGACCAGCAGATATAAATGTTCATTGCTTCTTCAAGGATAATGATACCAAGGGATAACTAAAGTGCAGGTGGCACAGGGTGTGAATGTGGATAATGAAGTGCTCAAAGGTGTGGGGGGAAGTGAAGGTTCAGGAAAGAAGAGATGGAGAAGGCTGAGAGGGGAATCTTCTCAATGCTTATAAAATATCTAAATGGCAGGTGTCTAGAGGATGGGGGCAGGGCAAGGAACAATGGGCACAAACTGGAACCCAGGAAAAATCCCTCAAACACAAGGAGATCTTTGCTGTGAGGGTGCTGGAGCCCTGGAGCCGGCTAGACAGAGAGGTTGTGGAGTCTCCTTCTGTGGAGAGACTCCAAACCCACCTGGACAACATAGTCCTGGGCAACCTGCTGTGGGTGAGTCTACTTCAGCAGGGCTTCTGGACTAGGTGATCTCCAGAGGTCACTTCCCATTCTCTGATTCTGAAGTTCTGTGATTCTGTGAGACACAGGGAGAAGCTAAGATGTTTGCTCATGAACTTCCTCTGTTGGTTTCCCCGCTACCTTTCCAGCTTTCCTCTATTTTGCCATCATACTGTTGACATTTTTTGAGTGGGTGTGAGACAGTTACTTTCAGGACCAATGATTCCCTTCCTGAATGTACAGCTGTCATTCTCCAGTTTTTGAGATAGAGCAAGAGTTGTCATTTAAGAGGTTTGGCCATGGAGGATGAAATGTATGTTAACATGGGCATTAGACTGATTAGCTCAATTCCTGTGCTCTTTGATCAGCTGAAAAATGAGGCTTCAGTAGAAACATCATTCTTCCTTTGTAAGGACACTGTGGTAGAAAAAATATCATCTTGATGGGCAATGCCTTTAGGCTGAACCATAAAAACCTCTCACATTGCTTTCAGGAAAAAGGGTAAGGTTTTTTTTTTTATGATTACTGCCTAAAGATCATCCTTTGGGTTGGGAGTTTTTGTTTGGTTTTGGGGCTCTTTTTTTTGGGGGGAGGTGTGTGTGACTTTGTGCTTGGGTTTTGTTTGTTTTGTTTTGTTGGGGTGGGTTTACTGTTTGGGTTTTCTTGGTTTAGTTTAGTTTGGTTTGGGTTTTTTTGTTGTTATTTTATTGTTATTGTTTGGGTTTTCTTGGTTTGGTTTGGGTTTTTGTGTTGTTATTTTATTGTTATTATTTGTTTGGGTTTCCTTGGTTTAATTTGGTTTGGGTGTTTTGTTTTTTATTGTTATTGTTTGTTTGGGTTTCCTTGGTTTAGTTTGGTTTGGTTTGGTTTTTTTGTTGTTATTTTATTGTTATTGTTTGTTTGGGTTTTCTTGATTTAGTTTGGTTTGGGGTTTTTTGTTGTTATTTTATTGTTATTGTTTGGGTTTTCTTGGTTTAGTTTGGTTTGGGTTGGGTTTTTTCTTGTTATTTTATTGTTCTTGGTTGTTTGGGGTTTCTGGGTTTAGTTTGGTTTGGTTTGGGGTTTTTTGTTGTTATTGGTTGTTTGGGTTTTCTTGGTTTAGTTTGGTTTGGTTTTTTGTTGCTATTTTATTGTTATTGGTTGTTTGAGGTTTCTGGGTTTTTATTGTTTGGGGTTTTGGGTCAGTTTATTTTGGTTTGTTTTTTGGGGGGGATCATTTTTTTGTTTGTTTTGTTGGTCAGTGGTTCTTTGTTTAGTTGGTTTGTTTGGGCTTGTTTTATTTTGGTTGGTTGGTTTGGTTTTGTTTGTTTGAGCTTTGTTTTTAAAGAAAACTCCCAATCATTGCATGCAATAAATTTCTCTATAAAGAAGGCAGGAAGATCTCTTCATCTGGGAACAGAGTGATGTTCAGAGAGGCAATGTCCAGGCAGATGGCTGCTGAAAATGTGTTTTCAGCAATTACATGTGTGTGCTTTAATTGCTGTGCTTCTGACCCTTCTGCATTCAATCTCTTTAAGATTCAAAGACCTTTAAGTTAAGGTCAGGAGTCACCCAGCTGGACTCACCTCTAGCAGAGGAAAGCCAGGAGGGGGATTTTCACTGAATTTCAAGAAAACAAAACAGCTGAGCTGTGTCATGTTGTTTCAGAAAACTAACTTGTCTTCATTTGAAGACTTAAGAAAAAGTGACTTTGTTATGTCCTGGTCAAGCTGACATAATATTTAGTTACTTTGGAAGGCAAAAATGAGAGCCTTGGTCTTCCATCTGAATTTGCTCCTCTTGCCTGGCAGATACTCAATCTTGCTGTGAATCTGATAAATGGAAGTCTGCAGTCATATCAGAAATCTTTGCCTGGCCTGGCCAAAGATCTGGTATCAGGAAGGCTTCTAAGTTTCTCCAGGACAAATTAAACTGAAGATCTATGCTCACATCTGTTACCTTGAGTGACATTTGAATATCTAGAGAAGTACAGATTTCTGACTTGAGAAACTTTTAAAGATGCTCAACAAAGTTTCAGCCACTGTGGGCCCAGGGAACTGTGCTCTGGGACATGTTCTGGAGCAGGGGAACTGAGCACCAATCCCTCTGTTCAAATTTGTGTGAGTTAAAGAAAGAAAATTGAAAGCTCTTCAGTTCTATAAGACTTAAACTGCCTATTTTTTTTTTTTCCTCCCATGGAATAGCTGACTGCAACAGACAAGCTGGCAGGGTTTCCACCTTACCTTGCCAACTTGCTTCAGCATCCTATCTTGGGAATCTAAACCACGTCTAGAAGAAGAAGACTGGAAGGTTATCAGCAAGGTAATTTGTCATCATTTTGTCCTTCATTATTTTCTTATAATGTGGAGATCTGTGCTTCAGAATGGGGACTAAGGAAAAAATTCTCTTCAAAATGTGATGTACATCTTGGCTAAGAGGTCATTGCTAATTAGTCCTCTATAGTAATTTACAAAGAGTCGTAGACTCACAGAATTGTTTTGGTTGGAAGATAACTATAAAATCATTGAGTCCAACTTTTAACCCAGCACTGCCAAGTGACTACTAAACCACATCCCTCAGCACCACATTCACACAGCTTTTAAATCCCTCCAGGGATAGGGGCCCCACCACAGGGCTGGGGAGCCTGTTCCAGGGCTTGACAACCCTAACTGTGAAGAATTTTTTCCTAATATGCAACCTAAACCTCCCCTGGTACAACTTGAGGCCATTTCCTCTTCCCTATCACTTGTTCCCTAGTAGAAGAGACCAACACCTCTCTGTCTGTGGTTCACGGTGATCAGACAAGGAACAATGGGTTCAAAATAGAACATGGAAGGTTTCACCTCAACATGAGGAGAAACTTCTTTACAGTGAGGGTGAATAAGAATAAAAGAAGAACCTAATGAGGTTCAACAGGGAGAATTAGGTGCTGAGTCTTGCATTTGGGAAGGAATAATAAACTGCAGCAGTACAGCTTAGGAGGTGATCTGCTGGAGAGCAGCCCTGTGGAGAAGGATCTGGGAGCTCTGGTGGATAGCAAGTTCTGCATGGGACAGCAATGTGCCCTGGGGGCCAAGGAGGCCAATGGGTGCATTCAGAGGAGTGTGTCCAGCAGATCCAGGAAGGTTCTCCTCCCCCTTTACTCTGCCCTGCTGACACCTCACCTGGAATATTGTATCCAGTTTTGGGCTCCCCAGTTCAGGATGGACAGGGATCTGCTGGAGTGAGTCCAACAGAGAGCTCCCAGGATGCTGAAGGGACTAGAGTACTGCCCTGTGAGGACAGGCTGAGAGCCCTGGGGCTTTTCAGTCTGGAGAAGAGAAGACTGGGAGGGGATTTAATAAATGTCTATAAATATCTGAGAGCTGGGAGTTAAGAGGGAGGGGACAGGCTCTGCTCACTTGCACCCTGAGATAGGACAAGTGGCAATGGATAGAAACTCCAGCACAGGAGGTTCCACCTCAACATGAGGAGGAACTTCTTCACTGGGAGGCTCACAGAGCCCTGGAACAGGCTGCCCAGGGAAGTTGTGAAGTCTCCTTCTCTGGAGACTTTCCAACCCCACCTGGATGCATTCCTGTGCAGACTTCCCTAAGTGATCCTGGCTCTGGCAGGGGGGTTGGACCTGATGATCTCTTGAGGTCCCTTCCAACCTCTGATACACTGTGATGTTGTGATACTGTCTCCAACCTCCTTTCAGGGAGTGGTAGAGACCCAGAAAGAAGTTCTCCCCTCAGCCTCCTCTTCTCCAACCCCAGTTCCCTCAGCTGCTTCTCACCAGATTTGCTTTTCACTAATGGGTGTAAATTAATTTCAATCCACTACTTTCCTCACTTGCAAGTCAAAACTATTCTTAGGACCTCTAGGCTGATTGCTAATAAAATCCAGACCTCAAGCAACGGTCACTGATTCAATTGTGTCTAATTCTTATTTATTTTTTTTTCCTCCAGGGAAACATAGACTACCAGTTCAGAGACTCCAACAAGAAGGACAATAGCAGATTAGCAGAGAGCTGGATTCCCATCTGTGTTCTAGTGAGATCCAGAGCCAGCAAATCCCAGCACCCACGTGATAGAGGGGGATTAAAATTTATTTTCCACCCTTAGCCACCTGACCTGGGTCAGTGTGACAAAGGTTAACTTCCTCTGTTGCCTACATCACTTGGCAGTGTTATCTCTCTTCCCCACCAAAAACAGTTTGAAAAGGAATATCATCTCCTCCATGTTTTGATTATGATAAAACACTAATGAACTACCACTGGATAATCTGCAGCTGTCAGTGCACTGCATATTTATTTGGACAGGTCTCACTTTCTTCAAATGCCTGTGAGCAGCTGCCAAGGAAAGTGCCCTACTTTTCAAACTCTGATGTTGAACTCGTGTTTTCATCTCCTTGTCCCCTTTGAAATGCAACACAGCGCTCTCTGTCGAGGATCAGGACTACAATCAACTACATGGTGAACCTGAAATCACAAAAACAAACACTGAGGCCAAGGGTAGAGTTTGGTTTTCTGCCAGAGGTCTTAGCTCACAGCTTCCAATGGAAGAGCCAAGAGTGGCCGAAAATCAAGGAACTAGGATGGGTCTTACCCCAGGGTAAACTTTGCAGAATCCCAGCATGGTAAGGGCTAGGGAGGGGTTCTGAAGATTATTAATCATAGAATCAGAGAGTCAGAGAATGATCCAGGCTGGAAGGGATGTCCAAAGCTCATACAGTCCAACTCCCAGGGACAGCAGTCAGCAGGGACATCCCCAATTAGATCAGGTTGCTCAAGCCTTACCTTGAATATCTCCAGAGAAGGAGCTTCAACCACCTCCCTGGGCAACCTGTTCCAGTGTTCCACCACCCTCATAGTGAAGAACTTCTTCCTGATATCCAATCTAAATCTGCCCTTCTCTAGTTTGAAGCTATTGCCCCTGGTCCTGTCACTGCAGGTCTTTATAAACAGTCTTTCTCCATCCTTCTTGCAGCCCCCTTCAGGGGGCAGGCTGCTGTTAGCTCTCCCTGGAACCTTCTCTTCTCCAGGCGCTCCACCCCCCTGATCATTTTCCTGGCCTTCCTCTGGACCCTCTCCATCATTAAACCCACCCCCACTGCTAAAGCAGATTCACCTAGAGCAGGCTGCAGAATTCCACACCTCTTTAGTAATGCAACCAGTCCAGGGAGAGCAAGGCATCCATCAATGTGATCTCCACTCAACAGCAGATGGAAGACTGCAATGGTAGCCCTGGGGTCATGCTGCTTTCTTCTCCCCTCCCCCCACAATCTTGAAAGACATTTAACCCAGAGCACTCCTTTTTTTGGTTTTCTTTTGGGTTTTTTTGGGTCTTTTTTGTCAACTATTGCTGTTCCAGCAGCCCCTAGGGAACTGAGCAATGTGGAAATGGCACAGAGTGAAGCATGTGGTCATCTAGCCAAGACACTTAGCAAGCTCCATGGCTTCTCCATAAGGTCTTCCCATTATCCAGAGATTGTTCTCACGCTGTATGAGCGGCAAACTCAAAGTCACATCTGCTTTGCTGTCCCTGCCTGAGGACTGAACATTGCTTGCATGTTCCCTGAGTTGGGACACACTCTGTAGCTCCTGCACTGAAGTGGGAAGGAAATATTTTTCTCTGTTTCCTGTGTGAACTTTTCTGTTGTGACATGTGTGCTGTGTCACAAACAAAGAAAAAAACAAAAGAATAATAAAAATAAAAGAATGTATAATATAAGAATAAAAGAAGAACCTAATGAGGTTCAACAGGGAGAATTAGGTGCTGAGTCCTGCATTTGGGAAGGAATAATAAACTGCAGCAGTACAGCTTAGGAGGTGATCTGCTGGAGAGCAGCCCTATGGAGAAGGATCTGGGAGCTCTGGTGGATAGCAAGTTCTGCATGGGACAGCAATGTGCCCTGGGGGCCGAGGAAGCCAATGGGATCCTGGGGTGCATTCAGAGGAGTGTGTCCAGCAGATCCAGGGAGGTTCTCTTCCCCCTTTACTCTGCCCTGCTGACACCTCACCTGGAATATTGCATCCAGTTTTGGGCTCCCCAGTTCAAGATGGACAGGGATCTGCTGGAGAGAGTCCAACAGAGAGCTCCAAGGATGCTGAAGGGACTGGAGCACTGCCCTGTGAGGACAGGCTGAGTGCCCTGGGGCTTTTCAGTCTGGAGAAGAGAAGACTGAGAAGGGATTTAATAAATGTTTATAAATATCTGAGGGCTGAATGTCAAGAGGGAGGGGACAGGCTCTGCCCAGTTGCACCCTGGGATGAGACAAGGGGCAATGGATATAAGCTACAGCACAGGGGGTTCCACCTCAGCATGAGGAGGAACTTCTTCACCGTGATGGTCACAGAGCACTGGAGCAGGCTGCCCAGAGAGGTTGTGGAGTCTTCTTCTCTGGAGACTTTCAAGACCCATCTGGATGCATTCCTGTGTGACCTGTGCTGGAATCCATGGTCCTGCTCTGGCAGAGAAATTGTACTTGATGATCTCTGGAGGTCCCTTCCAACCCCTAACATCCTGTGAGCCTGTGACTGGAAATCAATATTTTCCATCTGAAACACTCATTTAAAAATTACACAGAGGAACTCTCTGGCTGTCAGTTGGTATGGGAACCTTAAACCCAAAGCAAATTGAGAGAGAGAAGCCTTGGGAACAGCCTTGTTCATTGGATAAGGTATCATTTGTGCCATGAAAGTGCCTGCTGCACTTAGTGTCAGTTTTGAGACAAACTGAAGGGTGTAGGAGAGCTAAAAGCAAAACAAAACAGGTTATCAGTGACAGATGCACACCTTCAGCCTATCACATTCCTAAGATTCAGAGGCTGTTGTGCCAGCAAGCTGGACAAACACTTACTGCAAGGCAACCCTACCATGGGAAAAGTGCCTGCTAAATGGAAAAAAATAAAAAATTAAAAAAACAAGACAAAAGTCTGGGTGAGCTCAGCATTTTTCTCCATTTTTTATAAAAGCCTCACTCCACAAGCTAAAGGGTCAAATCAGGCAGAAGTCAAATGCTCTCAATAGGATTTTTCTTACCCACCTTGGAGTAGATGACCTTTGAAAGGCCCTTTCAGCCCAAACCATCTCATGATTCTAATTGAAAGTGTTTCATGTAAGATACTGGGTTGGGTATAGTCTTTGGGGGGCTGAATAATGGGGAGGAAAGAGAAAGGAAACCTCTAGAAAGTAGCAGTACTTCATCTAATGAGGATACACCCAGCTGTACCCTGGAAGAGCATCTTTCTACACAAGCTGGTGTTAGATGACAATCTTTGACAGATGTGCTTTAAAAGGAACTGAAATGCAGGAGAAATGGAAGTGAAAGAGTCCATCTGACTTGAAGTTTCCTAACTGCTGAGCTGGTTCCTTCAGCCTCAGAGCCCTTAAGCACTCAGGAATAGAGATGGTTTCAAAGGGGATATTCAATGACTGAGTGTGGTAGACATCAGAAAAGCCTTCAAAGAGAGCTGTGTGTCTGAAACCCTTCCCCTTCCCCTTCCCTAGGGTTAGTGTGTGGCTCTTACAAACAAGGAGACCCTTCCCATCTAGGCCACCTCTGCTAGCACTAATCTGTACAGTTTTGCTTCTTAAAGAATGAAACAGGGTTTTTTTTTTTTTTTTCTTCTCTTTTCAGGTGCCACAGAAAGAGAAGATATTTGCTGCCCTCTTTCAAGCGTGTCTGGAAAGTGGAAAGCCTCCCAGTCACATGTGGAAGTTCAAACTCTCCCATGAGGCTCCACTAATGGCTTTGTCAGCAGCCAGCCTACGTGTTGGGGAGACAGGGGAGAGCATTCTTTGCCCATCATGCTAAAACTGAGTCTTGATGCAGCAGATCTGGGATTAAATCTCCTCCTCATCAAAGAGGGGTGGCCGGAAGGCAATCTGCTAGCTGAAGGAATGGTGTTGTCCCCTGAAATGTGAAGCCTGGCTTCCAGTTCCTGTTCCAAGGGCTATTTATAGCTTTTTATCTAGCAACTTTGAAAAGCTTGATTAGGATTAGGTGGTGTTCTTCCTCTGCTCCACGAATAGGTTGGGAATTCTGGAGCTCCAATATTGGCTGCTCCATGGTGGAGGTGGAAAAGTCGGAGCCAGCTCAGAGATCAAACACCAATTCCGTCTGCAGTTGTGTGACAGAGGGGCAGGAAATCACCAGCTCGTGGATCTCCAGCCCAGCAGCATTTTCTGGAATGAAACCAAGCTGCACTGAGGCTGGGAAGAAATCACAGGGACACAAGATGAAGGACCAAGTTTCTTTCCAAAGTAAACCCGCATGGAATGAAACTTGGGTTTCCGGTCATGGGAACTTCTTAGACAGTGAAATCTTACAGAGTGGGAGATGTGGAGGTGTTGGGATCACAGAATCACAGAATTAACCAGGTTGGAAAAGACCTCAGAGATCATCAAGTCCCACCTATCACCCAACACCATCTAATCCACTAAACCATTGCACTAAGTGCCTCATCCAGGTTTTTTAAAAACACTTCCAGGGATGGTGACTGCACCACCTTCCCAGGCAGCACATTCCAATGACCAATCTCTCTATCCATGAAGAATTTCTTCCTTACATCCAGCCTAAACCTCCCCTGCTGCAGCTTGAGACTGCGTCCTCTCATTCTGTCACTGCTTGCCTGGGAGAAGAGCCCAACCCCCACCTGGCTACAGCCTCCCTTCAGGGAGTTGCAGACAGCAATGAGGTCTGCCCTGAGCCTCCTCTTCTCCAGGCTAAACACCCCCAGCTCCCTCAGCCTCTCCTCACAGGGCTCTGCTCCAGACCCCTCCTCAGCCTTGTTGCCCTTCTCTGGGCACATTCCCAAACTGGACACAGTGAATGTTATCTCCCATGACTTTTTGATGTGGATCTGCACTCTAAGGCTGCCATTTTCCTCTGATGTTAAAGATCATTGTGTTTGTCCTTCATTTATCACAAGTGAAAGTCAGAAGCCCCTCAGTTTCAGTTTATCAGCCCAACCTTGAATAAGGAAACTTGCTCAAACCCTGCCTTGATGATACCTGAAGTTTTAAACAGAATTAGACTGAAATAAATGCATGGATGAAATAAAAATCATGAGTATTGCTTCATGTCTGGAACTCTGCTTGCTGGCAAAAGCCAAACCAATCCAAATTCTGATTATAAGTTTCACAGGCAGAAAATGTTTGTCACACATGTGTGCTCTCCTGCTAATGTTCAGTGAGCCACAAGACCAAAGCCAGGCTTTGAAACCTGTTAATCACTGAATTTCATCTGCTTTCAGGTTACAGGATCTTTCCTTGAGGTCCTTGGAAGCTTCCACACAAGATCCCTGCATACAGGGAGGGCATTGTCTTACTGGTTTGTGCAGAGATCTTTGGGAGACCGAGAAAGGGTCTCAGAGCCACGTGGAGAAACTGGGAAAATAAATTCTTTCTCTTTGAGTTTGGAAGAGGGAAAAGTCTGAGCACTGTGGTGCAAAACTGAGGTGGAAGAAATGCTCTCATAGTGCAATGCTTGAAGAGAGAGGACCTGCCCAGGCTGTGTTGAAGTTTGGAGAATGAGGGTGAATTTATGAGACAGGACCTGAACACATGCTGCAAAAGCCCTTCAGAAAGATCTCCTGGTTTGGAATCAGGCAGGCAGGCCCAGGAGAACAGTAGTTATCACTCAGTAGCAAATTTAAAGGCAAAAAAGGTCTGAATTTCTTTACTAATTGTACACAAAATAGGTGCAGAGAGATCCCAGAATCCCAGCACGGTGGGGGTTGGAAGGGACCTCTGGAGATCATCTGGTGCAACCCCCCTGCTAAAGCAGAGTCATCCAGAGCAGGTTGCAGATGCTGAAGAGTAAGCTTGCATTGTATTTCCAGGACAACTGTAGTAATATCAGGATTGTGCTTTGGATTACTTTGAACATCTGAAGTTGATTTTAATCTCCCATCTCTGGTAGGATTAATATTGTCTGTACTAAACACAGTGTCTAAGAGATTGTTGGCTTCCTATATGGAGAGGACAATTTATCTTCAGATCCTAGTTCTCTCTGCTCTGGAGACTGTGCACTGCATCACAGCCATCCCTAGCACACATAAAGCAGCCTTGCACAGACAGAGTGAAGGAGACCATTTGATAGCACCTCTGAAAGTTCAGCCACGAGTTGTTTTTGTTGTCCCTGTAAAAAATGTATCAATTAACTGCAGAAGACTGGTTTGAATGTGTGAGATCTACCAAGGACCACCTGCAAGCAGGCTTGGCAGAACTGTATTCCCTCTGAAGGCATCAAAAAGGAGCATTGTCCCTAACTTTCACCCCTCTGTGTGCATGCACCCAGACGCACAAACACTTTTGTCTTCTCTTGCCCTAGAAAGACAATGACTCTCCGCTGGGGCTGCACCTACTTGTGCAGATGGAAAGGCCAGACATTTTATTCTGAGCAAAAAAAGCCCATAACAAGCTGGCAGGAAGCCACAGAGATTGTTTACTATTTCCCCCTTTGAGAGGTGTGACAATCCTGTCCCCTTTCCAAGGGATTCCTCTCGCTGCTGGTGCTCCGAGTCCCCTGCGGACACAGCTTTACCCCAGAAGGGTTTTGTTGAGCCTCAGGGCAAATGAATTCTTAGGCTCAAGACTTTGTTCATGTTTTGGTTGATGGCATGCCCTCTCCAGTGACAGAAGCATAGTTTTACCAATTAAAGTAATCTATGGAAGCCAGGAAGTGGGGAGGACTCCTTGCCCCCATGGCTCTCCCTCTCCCTGCTGAGGTTTAATAATGTCAAACATAGCTCTGGGGCTGTGGCTCCCACAGGGTGGCTATTTAAACAGCTGCAGGCTCCTGGGAAAGGCCATCCATACAGCCCATCTGTCACCATCTGAGCAGATGTGCTCAGAACTGGCTACCCACAGTCATTACCCAGAGTCAATAGCCATTAAGATGGTTCTTGCCAATCCCTACCATATAAGACGTGCTCTGGAAAACTGCTGCTTTTTGCATGCCACATCCATTCTCTCCTCATGGTGGCCATCAGATTAGGAATTAAGAGAATCACAGATTGCACTGGGTTGGAAGGGACCCTCAAAGGTCACCTTGGCCAACCCTACTGCAGTTAGCAGGGGCATCTGCAACTAGAGCAGGTTGCTCAGGGTGACGAGGTTGCTCAAGATATGGATACCATCCATCCACAGCACATCTACCCCCAAATCCACACTGCAGACCAGACCCAAGCTGGAGAAAGAGATTTCATTGACATTTTGCCTTCATATACTTACCTCTTGTTTTGAAGACCTTTGATTTGGGACTGGAGAAGAGAAGGCTCTAAGGAGACCTTATTGTGGCCTTCCAGTATCTAAAGGGGGCTACAAGAAAGCTGGAGAAAGACTTCTTAGGGTGTCAGGGAGTGGCAGGACTGGGGAAATGGAACAAAACTAGAAATGGGTAGATTCAGATTGGATGTCAGGATGAAATTCTTCACCATGAGGGTGGTGAGAGACTGGCACAGGTTGCCCAGGGAGGTGGTAGAAGCCTCATCCCTGAAAGCTTTTAAGGCCAGGTTGGATGTGGTTCTGAGCAACCTGCTGTAGTGTGAGGTGTCCCTGACCATGGCATGGGAGTTGGAACTGGATGATCCTTGAGGTCCCTTCCAACCCTGACAGTTGATTCTATAAATCACTTGATGTGTTGGTCTTGTCATCAGTCAATACATGCTCAGTGTTTTGCTCATGTCCTGGGTGCAGACTATGCAGGATGTCCTCTATCCCTAAGCATGGAAGATGTCAGGAAAAGGGTTTGCTATCCTACCAGTTGTTGCTAAATTCCTGCTTTCTTCCTCTCAGTCAATTTAAACTGGGAATCACGCTGTTCTCCCAATTTATGAGTGAAACACACTAGGAATGGCCTTAGGTTGTGCCAGGGGAGGTTTAGGTTGGATATCAGGAAAAAAAGACTTCCCCAAAAAGGTTTTCAACCCTGGGCCAGACTGCCCAAGGCAGTGGTGGAATCCCCATGCATGGAGGGATTTCAAAGCCATGTAGATGTGGTATTGGGGCAAAAGGTTTAGTGGTGACCTGGCAGTGCTGGGTTAACAGTTGGGCTTGATGATTTTAGAGCTCTCTTCTGTTTACTGCAGGGGAGGTTGAACTAGATGACTTTTAGAAGTGCCTTTCAACCCAGTTCATTCCAGTTCCACCACAACAATTCTATGATTCTATGAAAAAAAAAGAATCACACAGTGGTGATCATCTGCAGATTACTGGCTGAACTATCAAGCAAAATAATAATAATAATAATAATAGTTGGGTTTGTTTCTGGATTTTTTTGTTGTTTTTATTTATAATCAGCCTCCAAACTTTTCTATTTTATCTTCAAGTTGTCTAAAGATGAGAGACACTCACTGTAAATAATTAATGTGGTTGTGTTTTGTAACAGAAACCATAGGGAAAGGTGAGTTTGCAAGTGAAAATTGATCTTCTGAAAGCTCTAGCCGCTTACACAAAGCAGAAGATCAGGCATGCTAGGACAACTTTATTAATGTTCTTTCTGTCAGATAGGTACAATCAACTGCCAGGTGAAAATTGTTCTGCCACTAGCACTGCCTCAGGTATGTGCTGGTTCTGCTGAGAGGGACCACAACCACTCTTGGCCCCAGAATGTGCAGAACAATGTTCTCTTTGAAAGCTGATGGAGGTACATGAGCTCAGCTCTTTGCTGTGTATCACAATCAGTCCTGCTTCACAGAGTCTTCACATCGTGCAATGAGTGTGGCACATCAAGCAGTGCTTTATATGTTTCAGAAAGGCTACCTGAGTCTCTCTGTGTCTATCAAGGGTCTTCACTTCTATTGCCTCCAGGAACTGGAGTAATGGAGCCCAGCTGGTGGCCAAGCCAGTAGCAGGAAGAATCATTTTGGACCATGCTCACCATGGAATCATAGAATAATTTTGGCTGGAAAAGACTTTTAAAAGCATTGAGTCCAACCATTCTGTACCAAGGCCGGTGCTAAGCCATGTCCCTCAGCACCACAACTCTCTTTGAAACACCTCCAGGGATGGGAATTCAACCACCGAAGTGGGGAGCCTCTCCCACTGTTTGATAACCCTTTCAGTGAAGAAGTTTCTTCTAATATCCAACCTAAGCCTTTTCTGGAGCAATGGGCACAAACTGGAACCCAAGAGGTTCCATCTAAACAGGAAGAAAAACTTTGATGTGAGGATGCTGGAGTCCTGGAGCAGGCTGCCCAGAGAGGTTGTGGAGTCTCCTTCTCAGGAGAGACTCCAACCCCACCTGGACACTGTGATCCTGGACAAGCTTCTGAGGGTCTTCCTGTTCTAGCAGGGGGGTAGGATGGAGTGATCTCCAGAGGTCCTTTCCAAACCACACCATTCTGTGATACTGTGACCCTGTGCTTCACCTGCAGTTTTATGCCCTGCCTCTTTCTCAGAGCTGTGACCCCTGCAGCAGGCACATCCCCAGTCAGACAACCAGACTCAAAGCTGTCTCTGGCCCAGGGAAAGGCAAACCTTGAGTGGCCTTACCAGGTTGTATCATTAAACCAAACTGTGACAGGAGCAATTTTTGAAGCTTATATTTACTCACCAGACTGAAAGTAACCCACAAACCCTGTCTAATTTGCCTTTCCGGCCAATAGGTGGTGCCAATAATTTATTCATTCCTGTCTTTTGCTGGGCAAATGCCTCAGAACAGATAATGCAGCTGCACTCACTGCAGGCAGACCATCTGCAGGGAAGAGGTTTGACCCAGTAAGCTGCTAAGAAAGTGGATTTTGTCAAAGTAGCCACAGCATGCAGGTGGAAAGCAGTGAGAAGGCTCTTATGTTTCAGGGGAAGAGCCATGCAGCTAAACTACAATATGTTTCCTTTGCATGATTCAGAAAAAAAAAAAAAAACATTTAAAATCTAAGGCATACACCACCATGTGCATTACTTATCACTTGCAGAAATGCAGGTCACTTTTAGCCCTTCCTTTTACACTGTCAATAGTACCATGCCAGAGAGGACAAGAAGAGAGGTCAAGAGGGAATCCATCCATTCACTGAAATGAAAAGTATCAAGAAACATGCCTTTGACAAAGTATTTTGCATTGAGCCCCCACAGTCAGCGTTTCTGTTGGGGCACAGAATCAGTCACAGAATGACAGGGGTTGCATGGAGATTATCATCTGGAGAAGAGAAGACTGAGAGGGGATTTGATAAATGTTTATCAGTATCTGAGGGCTGGGGGTCAAGAGGGAGGGGGCAGCCTCTGCTCAGTTGCACCCTGGGACAGGACAAGGAGCAGTGGATGTAAACGGCAGCACAGGAGGTTCCACCTCAACATGAGGAGGAACTTCTTCACTGTGAGGGTCACAGAGCATTTGAAACAGGCTCCTGAGAGGGGTTGTGGAGTCTCCTTTTCTGGAGACTTTCAAGACCTGTCTGGATGCATTCCTGTGTGACCTGCACTAGATTCTATGGTTATGTGTCCTGCTCTGGCAGGGGGGCTGGTTTTGATGACCTCTGGAGGTCCCTTCTGACCCCTAACATGCTGTGATGCTGTGATGCTATGATCTAGTCAATCCCTCTGCCAGAGCACGCCACCTAGAGCAACCTCTCTGAGCAATATCTCTCAGCCAGTTTTTAACCCACCCCACTGTCCCCTCATCTAATCCACACCTTCTAAGCTTCTCTTGTTGTGGGAGAAGGTGTCAAAAGCTTTGCTAAAGTCAAGGTAGACAACATCCACTGTCCTCCCCTCATGTATCCATCCAGTCATGCCCTCATACAAGGCTATCAAGTTCATCAAACAAGACTTCCTCTTTGTGAATTCATGGGGACTGCTTTGGATAACTCTCCTCTCCTCCATGTGCTAGGAGATGACACCCAGAACAAGCTGTTCCATCATGTTTTCAGGGATGGAAGTGGGGCTGACTGGCTCATATTTTCCTGGGTCTTCTTTCTTGCCCTTTTTGAAGACTAGAGTGATATTCACAGGCTCACAGGATGTTAGGGGTTGGAAGGGACTTTTGGAGACCTTTGAGTCTACAGAATAGACTCAATCTATAGATTGAATAGAATCTAGCACAGGTTGCACAGGAACACATCCAGATGGGTCTTGAAAGTCTCCAGAGAAGAAGACTCCACAACCTCTCTGGGGAGCCTGTTCCAGTGCTCTGTGACCCTTCCAGTAAAGAAGTTCTTCCTCATGTTGAGGTGGAACCTCCTACGCTGTAGTTTATATCCATTATCCCTTGTCCTACCACAGGGCACAAGTAAGGAGAGGCTGCCCCTGTCCCTTCCTTCCTGACCCCCAACCCTCAGACATTTATAGACATTTAATAAATCCCCTCTCAGCCTTCTCTTCTCCAGACTAATCAGCCTCAGCCTTTCCTCACAAGGCAGTACTCCAGTCCCTTAATCATCCTTGTAGCCCTCTGTCAGACTCTCTCAGGTATATCCCTTTCTCTTTTGAACTGGGAGCCCAGAACTGGATGTAATATTCCAGGTGAGGTCTCACTAGGGCAGAGTAGAAGGGGAGGAGAACCTTCCTGGTCTGCTGGACACACTCCTCTTAATATTGGCTTCCCTCCAGTCTTCAGATGCCTTCTCTGTTCTCCAGGACCTTTCAAAGCAGAGTGGCCCACAACAATTTTAGCAGGACAGCAAAATGCCAAGGCTTTTTTTCTTCAGGTTGGATATTAAATTCCCTGTTTAAAATAATTTACATTATTGCATTTTGGTTATTCGGGGTTTTTTTTATTGCATTCTACGCAGTTATACTTCTTTACCCCTTCCCATCATAACTTTGTGATCTTAGGTCAATGTTAGAGTGGCATGAAATGTCACTCATTACATAAAAAAGTAAGATAACCTTTGAAATAGGTTTAAGCAGCTTAAAGAGAGGTATTTCTAAGACATCAGATTTCAAGCCAACATAGTCAATATTTGATTGGAGAAGGAAGGACTGGATGATGCCAGCAGAAATTTAAGAGGGGCAGAAAGCAGAACCCAGAAGCTAAATCCTTAACTTCAGAATTAAGTCCAGTTGGCTTTGGAAAGTCTTTACCATCACAGGCCATTAAGGATAAGTTGAATGAGTTGTGCTTGGGTTGTTTGTGGAAGTGATGCCATTCCCTGACAGGAAAACACATCAGACAAACTCTGAGCAATCCTTTCAGCAGTACTTTGGTTGTGTCACCACAGAAAGGTGCCATGAGGTTTGCCCTCCCAAACTGACTAAGGAGGAAGCTCTCTCCTCTCTAAACCTCTGACTCTTTTTATTTGGAAATCTGATTTCTTTGCTGCCCACTCACAGAAACCTTCTTCTTATGTATTTAAAAATCAGCTCTTGTGCTGAGTGTTGAGGGGCAGGAAAAACTGTGATCTTATGTCCTGGACAAATCATATTTACTGGCCCAGTGCCTTGATTTCCAAACCTGGAAGATGCAGCAGTTTCTTTGGTTGTTGTTAATTTGCTACTAAAATAAGGGGTTTTAATTCCCCATGGCTGAGTCACAGTGTGCCAAGCAGCTTTTGCCAGCAATTTTGATGTCAAACTCAATGCAGAAGAGTCTTTTGGAAATAAAATCGTCCTTTCAGAGTGGGGGAATAGCTGTAAGGAAACAGAGCATGAGCTCACAGGCATCAGCGCAAGAGGGATGGCAACATCTAGGCGATGGGTACAACTGTTAGACAATTCCAATGGGATGTTGGAAGAGAGAGCCTGCAGTGATTAAATCAATGCAGCTATTTGTGTCTGGCAGCAATTAATAGAAATCTGGAGGTGCCTGGTCAATGTCCTAAATATTTATTACCAATTTCTATACATATCAAAGAAGAGGGAAACAGATCTTCAGGGGAGGGGGGGGTTCACATCTCAGGATCTATCATTCTGTGGTTTCTCCACTCCTGTTCTTTACAGGCGCTGAAATTACTCCATGCACAAAAGGCATCAGTTTGGTCTCAGCTTCCTCATGCTTCTGTGACCCTCTTCATTCAGACAGCACAGTCAGTTTGGGTATCTAACAAATTTCAAGAGTTTCTTTGGGTTTCTCTCTTCCAACTCCTGACCCAAACCACAATAAAGCACAACATCTCATTTCTCACAGTTAACTCTGGCTGTATAACCTCACCAAGCTTTCAAACCCCAGGCAATCTGATGTCCATGGTCATAGCAGCAACCTCCTCAGACATTCTATTAGAGGCTTAATTGAAATTGAACTCCTGAGCACTGAAGAGAGTTCTCTTTTACACAGCTACTGATCTGGCCCAGTGATCATCACTTTAATTCACTTTGTCGGGAGTGTATCTTGCTAACCTTGTGTACTTTGGGGTCTTTGTCTCTTGTTTTTTAACCTGTGTCTCAAAATATGAATAGTCCTCTACCTTCTTTTGGGAAATGCCCTTTTGTGTCAACCATGGGTGAAGATTGCTTGAGCTACTACTGAATTATTTCTTTTGGATAGATTTGGTGATGCTTACAGCTACCTTCACATTTTCTTCCAATATTGATTTCTCTGCAGCTCCCAGAGAGGCTGTCATGAGAAAACCAATGAGCTTCACCTGAAGAAGAGACTGAGGAGGTTGTGTTTGCATATATGCAAATTGACATCAGAATGGAGAGAAACAAAGACTGAAATTGAAGTCTAGAGGAACATCCTTCACAGGATCAAATGAGTTTTTCTTGCTCTTGTAGCAAATACATGAGAAGCAGCTGTGGGAACTGGGAATATTCAGTCTGGAGAAGAGGAAGCTGAGGGGAGACCTCATTGTTCTCTACAACTCCCTGGAAGGAGGTTGGAGTGAGGTTGGGGTCACTATCTTCATCCTAGTATCAAGTGATAGGACAAGAGAAAAGGACTTCAAGTTGTACCAGAGGAGGTTTCGGTTGGAGATTAGGAAAAATTTCTTTGCTGCAGGAGTGGTCAGGGATTGGAGCAGGCTGCCCAGGGAGGTGGTGGAGTCACCATCCCTGGAGGTGTTCAAGAAATGTGTGGCCATGGCATTCAGGGATGTGGTTAAGTGGCTGTGGTGGTGTTAGGTTAGCAGCTGCACTTGATTATCTTAGAGGACTTTTACAAACAAAACAGGGAGCTAGTGGAGGTCCCATCCCTGGAGACATTCAAGGTCAGGCTTGATGGGACTCAGAGCAACCTGATCTAGTTGGGCATGTCCCTGATACTGCAGGAAGTTGGATTGGATGACCTCTAGAGGTCCCTGCCAAGGCAGTGCATTCTCTTATTTTATGATTCTGTGATTCTCATGGAGGGAAGAGGTAAGCCATTACACATGTGATTTCATTCTCTCCTTCACAGAAAAGCACTGACCACAAATTTCCTATTTTAAGTGCATAATGAAAATAAAATATATGCACAAGAAATATCTCTAGTGGGTAAACTTTTGCATCTCTAAATATAGTAACCCAGACCCAAGTCTATTAAGCCTGTGATCCTTATCTGGAGCAACCAGAAGATGGATAGTCTCACTCTCTCATATTTTACCGTCTCAGGGACTTTATACATGGCAGTAATTAGCTGTTGACATGAGACAACCCTAGAATCCAGTCTGCAACGTTCCCCAGGAGCTGTGTTTGCCCAGAGCTGAGCTGTTGGTTTGTTTGGGGACTGTTTTCTCTTCCAATCCACGAGATGTGCCAGCTGCCTTTGGAAAGACTCTGGCAGGCCAGTTTCTTGACCTGAGGAGCCCTACAAATCCTGCCCTCAGTCTCTGCAACATGGCTTCCAGCTGGCCTTGTGGTTCTGCCTGAAGACATCCACGGAACTTTCACTGAGTCACTTTTGTAAATGTGACAGCTGTATAGTAAAAGTCTCTCTCAAGCCTAGGAACACACCAGGTGGGTGCAGTTGTGATTAGTGTGTTCTATCCCCTTTGACCTGTCAGGGTGAGTCCACATCTTTTGGCAACAACAGAGACTGAGAGCAGTTATGAGATGAAACCATCAGTTGTCTGCTGTCTCAGCTTGGAACAGCCCAGGCCGTGATCCTGTTAGAATGATTGAATCATTTATGTTGGAGAAGGCCTTCAAAATCATTGACTCTCACCATTTGCTGACTCTACCAAGGCTGGTGCTAAACCCTGTCCCTCAGCACCACATCTCTGCCTCTTTGAAACACCTCCAGGGATGAGGATTCCACCACCTCCCTGGGGAGCCTGTGCCAGTGACTGACAGCCCTTTCAGTAAAGAAGTTTCCTTTAATATCCAACCAAAACCTCCTGTGGCACAACTTGAGGCCATTTCCTCTTGTCCTAACACTTGTTCCTTGGGAGAAGAGTCCAATCCTCACCTCCCTACAACCTCCTTTAAGGGAGCTGTAAGCAATTGTACCAAGGTATTTATTTTCTTCCAGAGGTGAATGCAAGTTGTTGCTGAGACCAAAACACCATCCAAGAAACTGCCCTAAAACACACATTAGCTGTGTGTGAGCACATCAGGAAACAGCATTGCTTCCATTTTTCCAAAGCCTTGCAAGCTCCCAGCTCTGCTTTTACCATGATTAGCATCAGTGTGAACACTTCACTTTCAGTCACTCATCCTGATGGGCAGGAGCTTGAATCCCTGTCTCCCATCAAGTGGTTAATTTCCACTCCTGGTCTTTTTGAGCAAGGCTGCAGAGATCTGCTAGAAAATATACAGAAGTTGGCTCTCAGCTTGGTGGTGAAACATCCAGGTGCACAAGGACTGAAGCTGAGCTGCAGCACAGCAGTGCTCAGCAGTGGGTTGTGGCCCTCTGTTCTGTGTGTGCTATGTGGTTGTAGCTCTTGCATCGGGTCAGTTTGAAGCCCATTACCATCTAGTCTGATAGAGTCTGTTCTGCATGTGTTCAGCAGGCATCTTACATTTCAGGCATTGTAATAGGTTGCCCAGGGAGGTGGTGGAGTCACTTTCACTGGAGGAGTTAAAGAAACCACGAGATGAATAAAGAACTGGCTTGATGGTCACACCCAAAGAGTGGCTGTCAATGGCTCCATGCCCCAGTGGAGGCCAGGGATAAGTGCAGTCCCTCAGGGATCAGTCCTGGGACCAGTCTTGCTCAACATCTTTGTTGGTGCCATGGACAGAGGCATTGAGTGCACCCTCAGCAAGTTTGCTGATGACACCAAGCTGTGTGGTGCAGCAGACAGCTGGAGGGAAGGGATCCATCCAGAGGGACCTGGACAGGCTGGAGAGGTGAGCACAAACCAACCTCAAGAGGTTCAACAAGACCAAATGCAGAGTCCTGCAGCTGGGTTGAGGCAATCCCAAGCACAAATCCAGGCTGGGCACGGACTGGCTGGAAAGCAGCCCTGAGGAGAGGGACTTGGGGGTGCTGGGGGAGGAAAAGCTCAGCAAGCATGTGCACTTGCAGCCCAGAAAGCCAACCAGAGCCTGGGCTGCATCAAGAGAAGTGTGGCCAGCAGGGCCAGGGAGGGGATTCTCCCCCTCTGCTCAGCTCTGGTGAGACCAC
>VXBD01014776.1:124159-215630 GCA_013399975.1 Indicator maculatus
CCCTGCAGGGGGGTTGGAACTGGCTGATCCTTGTGGTCCCTTCCAACCCTGACTGATTCTATGGTTCTGTGATTCTATGATTCTATGATTCTGTGATTTTATGATTCTAAATCTGTGGCCATGGCACTTTGGGGCATGGTTTAATGGCCATGTTGGTATTAGGTTGACAGTTGGGCTTGGTGATCTTGGAGGTCTTTTCCAACCAAAAAAATTGTATGATTCTATAACTGGGATGAAGCAGACCGAATACAAGCCTGGTTCTCCACTCCTAGTTTGATCCTAAATGCTTACAGAATGGTAGCCTTTGATTTAGAATCACAGAATTGTCAGGGTTGGAAGGGACCTCAAGGATCACCCAGTTCCAACCCCCCTGCCATGGGCAGGGACACCTCACACTACAGCAGGTTGCTCACAGCCACATCCAGCCTGGCTGCAAAAACCTCCAGGGATGAGGCTTCCACCACCTCCCTGGGCAACCTGTTCCAGTCTCTCACCACACTCATGGGGAAGAACTTTTTCCTTATGTCCAATCTGAATGTCTGAATTTAGTCTTTCCTTAGCATAATACCAGGATTAGGTTTTTGTATTGAAAAACAAACAAACCAACAAACAAGCAAACAAACCAACAAACAAGCAAACAAACCAACAAACAAACCAATCAACCAACCCAACCACACAAAAAATCCCCAAACACCCCAAACCCCCTGGAATAATTTTTAATGACTCAAACAAAAATATTTCTGTGGTCCTTATTTCAGGAATGCAATCCATGCTCCCATTCTTTTTATTTGCTTAATAAAAATGGACCAAACAAACATCCCAAGTGAAAGACTGGTGCAAAAAGACATAGTCTTCTTCTGTGGAGACTTCCAAGACCCATCTGGATGCATTCCTGTGTGACCTGTGCTAGATTCTATGGTCCTGCTCTGGCAGGGGGGGTTGGATTTGGTCTTCAGAGGTCCCTTCCAACCCCTAACATCCTGTGATCCTGTGACTATTTTAAGCCCTCTGAGAAGAGCAATGGTTTTAAGGGCAGTTATTCTGTTGGCTCCTCAAAGAGCAGCACCTCTGATGGAAGGTGAAGACAACTCTTCTGGGATTTGGCCCCTAGAAAGCAGAAATCTGCAAAGAATGAAGCAGAGGAGGAATCCTAGAAAGACAATGCACTTCTTGTGCTGCTCTTGAACACTCTGTTCTCACAGCTTATGGAAGCAAAATGAGACCTCATTAAAAGGTCAGCTTGGAAAGAGAGGAAACAGGCCAGTTCTCAGGAGACATTTTTGTCAGGTTTCCAAGAATCCAAATGCAGCTTGGTCTGAGAAAGGGCCCTGCTCAATATAATAAACTTCTAGAAAAGAACAGGCCAGTGAGAACTCTGCTGCTGTGTGTTTTTCTTGCCTCTGAGAGTCACATCCTGCTTGCTCTGCCCTTGCTAGGCTTCTCTCTCTCAGCACCTCAGTGCCTCTGTCCCAGCTATTTCTGTTCCTCACCCAAACCTCCACTTTGCCCTGATTGGATTATTTTTTTCTGTTCTTCTTCCATTCAAATGTTATCACTAGTTCAGAGAGCTGCCACTTTGAAGCCTTTCAAAGGCACCTGCTCTCTGCACTGAAGAGGTCAGGCTGATTTCATGGCAATGTGTAAGCAGGAGATACAGGATCACAGGATGCTAGGGAAGGACCTTCAGAGACTTTTGAGTCCAACCCTTCTGCCAGAGCAGGACCATGGAATCTAGCACAGGTCACACAGGAACACATCCAGATGGGGCTGGAAAGTCTCCAGAGAAGGAGACTCCACCACCTCTCTACGCAGCCTGTTCCAGTGCTCTGTGACCCTCACAATGAAGAATTTCTTCCCCATGTTGAGGTGGAACTTCCTGAGCTGTAGTTTACATCCATTGCCCCTTGTCCTGTCACAGAGTGCAAATGAGCAGCAGCTGTCCCTTCCTTCCCAACACCCAGCCCTCAGATATTTACAGATATTTATTAGATCCCCTCTCAGCCTTTTCCTCTCCAGACTAGACAACAGACAATATTGCCCACACAGCACAGCTGACCCCACCTTTGGTCATCTCCACCGTCTCCTGGGTGTGCTGAGGAGCACTCCCATTTGGAGAGGAAATTTGGCAATCAAACAACCACCTCCAACAACCATCACACAACCAGCTGGGGGTTTTGCCACTTCTAGAAAGACTGATGACTAGGGGGAAGCAGGGAGTTAAGGAGTTCCACCAGTTAGAGAAGTGATCTTAACCCTTGCCTATGGCAGACAAGTAGCTAGAGAGAGTTATTAGGATCTTCCTACCACCTACATTTAAACTGGATTTTAGGAAGCAATTCTTTACAGGGAAGGTGGTGAGACACCTTGCCCAGGGTAGTTGTGGATGCTCTCTCCATGGAGTGTTCAGGGCCAGGCTGGATGAGGCCTTGAGCAACCTGGGCTGGTGGAAGGTGTCCCTGCTCATGACAGTGGGATTGGAACTGGATGATCTTTAAGGTCCCTTCCCACCCAAGCCATTCTATGATTCTGTGACCATCTTACAGGTTGTGTACCACTGGCCAAGGAGCATGTTTAAAGACCATGATGTGCAGCAGCTGTGTTAGCCTTCTGGCATAGTGGTTGCAAAGAGCTGTCAGTAAGTAGATGATGACTTCAAGTTCTTGTAAAGACATTAAGAAGCACAGCTGCCCAGCTTGGTGTGCATCTAGAATCATAGAAAGAGAATCATACCATGCATTGGGTTGGAAGGGAGACTCAAAGGACATCTTTTCCACCTCCCTGCAATGAGCAGGGACACCTCCAACTATATCAGGTTGCTCAGGACCCCATGAATTTTGACCTAGAATGTCTCCAGGGAAGGGATTTCCACCACCTCTCTGGGCAACCTGTTCCAGTATTCCACTACCCTCACTGTGAAGAACTTCTTCTTTGTGTCCAACCTCAATCTACCCTGCTTCAGCTTCAAACCATTGCCTCTCATCCTATTGCTACAAGCTCTTCTAAACAGTCCCTCCTCAGCTTTCCTGCAGGTCACCTTCAGATACTAAAATGCAGCTCTAAGGTCTTCCTGGAGCCTTCTCTTCTCCAGGCTGAACAGCCCCAACTCTCCCAGCCTGCCTTTGCAGGAGAGGTGCTCCAGCCCTCTGATCATCTTTGTGGCCACCTTTTGACCAGCTCCAACAGGTCCAGAGGAGGGACAGGTACAAGGACAAGTGTGGTGAAATCTCTGACATGTTACCAATGATAAACAATCACTTGAGGATCACCAACTGATCCCTGCTGGTTTTCTGAAGCGTTTCATTGAGTTTTAATTGGTGAGCTCTTGGTTCTGCTGAAGTAAAGGGGAATTTTACTCATCAGGGAGTGTCTAGGTCCCTACAGGGGTGCCCTTTTGGCTCTGAACTGCTCTAGCCCAAAGCCAAAGGAACTCCACTTGGATCTGGAGAGTGAACTCATATTTACAAGGAAATAGCTGAGAGAAGAGTTTAGACTATCCAGTCTAATTACTCTGAAGACTTTCAAGCCCCATCTGGAAGTGTTCCTGTGCAACCTCTGCAAGATTCTATGGTCCTGCTCTGGCAGGAGGGTTGGACTTGATGACCTTCAGAGGTTCCTTCCAACCCTTAACATCCTGTGAGCCTGTGAAGAGAACCTGCCATTTGGGGAGCTAATCCACATTCCACTCTCATTAGAGGAACACTAATGAAGGGAGAAGTCTGAAATCAAAGAAGGAAATGAGGATTGCAAATTTCTACAACAATCAATTTGAATCACAGGACTTTAGCACGTGGCAGATGGAGGCCAAGAGCAGGTTTTCTGGGGTGTTTAGGTCCACAGAAATGCAAATAGAGAAATCTTTCCAAAGTCTCCCAGCTCCTCAGTCACACAGCACTGCTGAAGTGCAATAAGAGTCCCACATGGAGCTGCACAACATAAGCATTCCCCTATTCCTTACAGTGTTCAGCCTCTCTCATCCCAACTGCTTCACAGAATCCCAGAATCAACCAGGTTGGAAGAGACCTCCAAGATCATCATCAAGTCCAACCAATCCCCCAACCCTAACTAATCAACCAGACCACTGCACTCAGTGCCTCATCCAGGCTTTGCTTAAACACCTCAGTCAGCTGTGAGTGCAGAGTGAATAATGAGAGAAGAATCTAATGGTCTGGGATCAGTAGAGAGCCCCTGGACTCAGGGAATGTTTTTTTCTGTGGGAGTAAGAGAGAGATGATATATATATATCTCCTTGACTGAGAAAGGCACTGGAATAAGGAATGAGATAGATCAATGAGAAAGAACAACCCACTGAGACCTCAGCAAATAACACCAGCTGAGCCAAGGAGAGGGCTCAGTGACAGAGGTCCTTTCAACCAGCAGCTTCTTTTATCAGAACCCTGAATCAATTTTTAAATGCCAGTTTCCTAATAAATAGCCAGTTCAAATTACAAAGCAGAAGCAGAGCTCAGGGAAAGACAAAACTCCCTTTAAAGGTTAAGGGAAGGAAGTGACAAAGCTTCTTCTTTTCATGCCCTGCTAAAAATTAGTCTGCTGAGGTGGAAAGGCAGGAGTGAAATGTTAACTCTTTTCTCTTGCTGGCAAGGAGGAGACACTCAGCAGGAACCTGAGAGGTCAGGACCTGGCAAAATGCATTCAGAGAACATAGCAATGCCTTGTGCTTCCCCACCAAACTCATTGCATATGTGTGGGGGAGCTCTCTGCAGAGCTCTGGAGAGGTAAGGAGGGCAGTTGGAGAGCTCTGTCTTTTTGGCAGACCACGATCTGCAGCTGGGACTGCATTTGAGCAGTTTGCAATTAGGTAGTAATGTTAGTGGCCATACTGTTGTTCCATACCTTTGCCAGTGCTGGAGTAATGGTTGGTGTTGATGACTGAAAGGTCTCTTCCAACCAAAAGGATTCTATGATTAAAAAGAAAACACTGAGAAGCACTAAAGCTTTGTCACACATTCCCTTGCAAACCATTGCTGGAGCTGATTTTGACTGAGGTGGGGAAAATAGATGTCATAGCCAGGACAAACTGAGAAGAGATTTCTCTCCAGCAGCTGTCACCAAGTGTTTAAGACCAGGCTTAATGAGCCTTTGAGCAACCTGGTCTAGGGGAGGGTGTCCTTGCCCACAGCAGGGGGGTTGGGACTTGATGATCTTTAAGGTTCATTCCAACTATTGCAGGAGGGATCTGGAGGTGCTGGAAGGTGTCCAGGGAAGGGCCACGAGGATGAGCAGAGGGCTGGAGCTGCTCTGCTATGAGGACAGACTGAGAGAGTTGGGGTTGTTCAGCCTGGAGAAGAGAAGGTTCTGAGGAGACCTTCTTGTGGCCTTCCAGTATCTGAAGGGGGCTACAAGAAAGCTGGGGAGGGACTTTTTAAGGTGTGAGGTAGTGACAGGACTGGGGGGAATGGAGCAAAACTAGAAGTGGGCAGATTCAGATTAGATGTTAGGAAGAAGTTCTTCCCCATGAGGGTGGTGAGACACTGGCACAGGTTGCTCAGGGAGGTGGTGGAAGCCTCATCCCTGGAGGTTTTTGCAGCCAGGCTGGATGTGACTCTGAGAAACCTGCTGTAGTGTGAGGTGTCCCTGCCCATGGCAGGGGATTGGAACTGGATGATCCTTGAGGTCCCTTCCAACCCTAACAATTCTATGATTCTATGATATTTTTAGTGGAAGTCAGGTCCAAACCCTTTAGGAAAACCTCCTTGCTCTGAAAGGAGGTGTGGTTTTGAAAGTTTTCCTAGGAAGTGAGGGAGTAGCAGACCTTTACTGAAGGCAACCACCCTGGTGAGCCATCCTTGCTGCTGTTCAGAGCACAGTCACTGCTGCTGACACACACAAGGCTGCTCATGGAGCTGCTTTCTCAGGTTTTTGTGCTTTTTCAAGACAAGTTTCTAGCCCTTATGCAATCTATGTGCTGCTACCCACACTGAGACACAGGTGTTTGGGCAGGATTTCCTTGCTCGCTCTGGTTTTTGTGACACAGCCTTCAGCCTTGCCCCATTGCACTCTGCATGTACATTTGAGAATGACACCAAGTTGGGAGGGTGTGTGGATCTCCTGGGGGCTAGGAGGATGCTGAAGAGGGACCTGGGCAGGCTGGGTCAATGGGCTGAGGCCAATGGTATGAGATTCGATGAGGCCAAGTGCAGGGTCCTACATTTTGGCCAAAATAGCCCCATGCAGTGCTACAGACTAGGGGATGAGTGACTGGAGAGCAGCCTTGCAGAGAGGGACCTGGGGATACTGGTTGACAGCAGCTGAACCTGAGCCAGCAGCATGCCCAGGTGGCATGGAAGGCTGGTGGCATCCTGCCCTGGATCAGCAATAGTGTGGCCAGCAGGTCTAGGGATGTAATCCTCCCCCTGTGCTCAGCACTGCTGAGGACTCACCTCAGGTACTGTGTGCACCTCTGGGCCCCTCGCTTCAGGAAGGATATTGAGGTTCTGTGATTCAAGCATCTTACACCACCCTGCCTGACTGAAGAGAACCTTAAAGGCTCTTTGCACAATGAAGGTACACAAATATCATGAGATTGCATCTAGGAAGCGGAGGTAGACTTCTGTCACTAAACCTCCCCTGGCATATTTCAGGCCATTCCCTATTGTTCTATCTTCTGTCACTAGTGAGAAGAGACCATCCCCCACCTCACTCCAGCCTCCTTTCAGGGGGCTGTAGAGAACTTGCTGAGGTTTCCCCTCAGCAAATATGTCCTGGAAAAGTCTTGAAGTTAGTCACTGGTATTAGAGACCAATCTGAAGTTGGAAATCTCACAACAAGAAGTGTTGCTTTTCAGGATGCTACAGTGAATATGGGAATCTTTTCACTTGTGCTCTTTCTGTTTTAAGTTGCTGAGTAAGGAGGTCACTGGGAATCACAGAATCACAGAATGTTAGAGGTTGGAAGGGACCTCAAGAGATCATCAGGTCCAACCCCCTCTCAGAGCAGCATCACTTAGGGTAGTGCACACAGGAATGCATCCAGGTGGGTTTGGAAAGCCTCCAGAGAAGGAGACTCCACAACATCCCTGGGCAGCCTGGTCCAGGGCTCTGTCACCCTCACTCTAAGGAAGTTTCTCCTCATGTTGAGGTGAAATCTCCTCTGTTCAAATTCCAACCTGACATTCCTTGTCTTATTATTGTAGTTGATGACTGAGAGACTTCACACCCCAATGACACCCAACTGTGATGTAGTGTCCTGCTCAAGCTGGCTCTGATCTTGGGCATCTTGGAGATCTTGCACAGCTTGGACTGGGGCCAAGATCCTCAGAGCATCATCTGTTCTGCAGAATACTGTCTGTCTTGGTCAAAATTCAGCTATGTTGAAAAAATAGCTTGGTCATAGAATCATAGAATCACAGAATCACAGAATCACAGAATCATAGAATCATAGAATCATAGATTCACAGAATCATAGAATCATAGAATCATAGAATCACAGAATCATAGAATCACAGAATCATAGAATCATAGAATCATAGAATCACAGAATCATAGAATCACAGAATCATAGAATCATAGAATCATAGAATCACAGAATCATAGAATCACAGAATCATAGAATCATAGAATCATAGAATCACAGAATCATAGAATCACAGAATCATAGAATCATAGAATCATAGAATCACAGAATCATAGAATCACAGAATCATAGAATCATAGAATCATAGAATCACAGAATCATAGAATCACAGAATCATAGAATCATAGAATCATAGAATCACAGAATCATAGAATCACAGAATCATAGAATCATAGAATCATAGAATCACAGAATCATAGAATCACAGAATCATAGAATCATAGAATCATAGAATCACAGAATCATAGAATCACAGAATCATAGAATCATAGAATCATAGAATCACAGAATCATAGAATCACAGAATCATAGAATCATAGAATCATAGAATCACAGAATCATAGAATCACAGAATCATAGAATCATAGAATCATAGAATCACAGAATCATAGAATCACAGAATCATAGAATCACAGAATCATAGAATCACAGAATCACAGAATCACAGAATCATAGAATCACAGAATCACAGAATCATAGAATCATAGAATCACAGAATCACAGAATCACAGAATCATAGAATCACAGAATCACAGAATCACAGAATCATAGAATCACAGAATCACAGAATCACAGATTAATAGAATCACAGAATCACAGAATCACAGAATCACAGAATCACAGAATCACAGAATTACAGAATCATAGAATCACAGAATCATAGAATCACATAATCACAGAATCACAGAATCACAGAATCACAGAATCACAGAATCATAGAATCACAGAATCACAGAATCATAGAATCATAGAATCACAGAATCACAGAATCATAGAATCACAGAATCACAGAATCATAGAATCATGGAATCATAGAATCACAGAATCATAGAATCACAGTTTCATAGAATCATAGAATCAGTCAGGGTTTGAAGAGACCACAAGGATCATCCAGTTCCAACCCCCCTGCCATGGGCAGGGACACCTTACCCTAGATTAGGCTGGTCAGAGCCTCATCCAGCCTGGCCTTAAACACCTCCAGGGTGCCATTGCCCTGGATCCCAGTTGTGCCTCCGTGGGTCATCAGCTCCACCTGTGAGTACCAAACCAGGGGGATTTTCCCAGATTCTTCTCATTCATGTGCTAGAGCAGAGGGGGTGCAGAGCCCAGGTGCCTTATGATGCTTAAGTGTGACTATCAGTAAGGATTTATCTCCCTCCCAGGTGGTTCTTTGGCAAAATATATTTTAATCAAGATGCCAAAAGCATAAAACTGCCCTCAAACCTAAGAAAATCCATGTGCCATGTTAGTGGTGTAAATCAGTGTGTCTTCAGCCACAAGAGAGCTGAGAATCTGGCCCTAAATCAGGGACTTTTGCCTTTCTAAACTAGGAAGCAGGAAATGATAAGCCATGAATTAGAAATATGTGCAAATAATGAAGGTAGCTATTTCTGCCAGCAACTGAGTGTTGACTTTTTTGATCCAGAAAGCCTTAAATCTATTACTCCAAAAGTTGTTTTTTTTTTTTTTTTCCCCCCCAAACCAGGATTGTTTTGGAAATCCATGAGCCTGTACCTCTAAAAGCAGTTGCCTGATAAAGGGAAGAGTGCTGCTGACAAAGGCTGCCTACAGCCATCATTTTATTACTGCTGTGGAACACCACAAACCTGAGAGAGATGGTGACCTGCCTGACACCTGGAGAAGATGAACCACATCTTCTGAAGCCTGCAAATTTTGTCCCTTGCCCTCAACTCTGCAACCTCAGGTCCTGGTCTGTGTCATTCCTCATTTGCACAAACGTGTGGCTTTCTGCAGCTCTGGCTGTAGCCAAGAGGATTTCACTGAGGAAATGGAAAATGCTGCTTGCTGGACACATAGAGAGCGAATATTCCAGCTGGCAGTCTGTTCAAAGAGTACTAAAAATTTCCATCAGCCAGAACATTGAGCCCCTCTCCCTGCAGCAGGGACCATATAAGTACTACAAGCAGAGCGTGGTCTACATTAAAACTGAGGATGTGGAGGGGCTTTGTGGGGAAGGAATAGGAGCATCCTGATGTGGTAGCATCAGCCCAGAGGTTGGGATGGGGATGTCCCCTAATAAGGGTTCTTTGGGTAGGAATGAGTCCTCCTTTGAGTCATCCTGAGAACTATCAGTTGCTCTGATCTTGCAGTGAGTGTTCAGTCCAAGCTGGCACACACTGAGACAGAGATTATGCCAGCTTGCTCCAAGTACATTCCCTCAAGCCAGGCAATGGGAAAAGTGAGGAGTTCCACTGTCTAACCCAGGGAAAACAGAGCAGAACACGTTGTGCATTGCAGGCAGACATCCTGTCATAGCTGTGGCAAGGTGGGTGGGAGTCAAGGCAAGTTATGCTAAAGCAAAGACAGGGAACTTGACTGATAAGGGCTCTCTGATGCCTCTCAGGAGGAAAAGGGTCACCTAAGTGCAAATCAGTCACTTTCCCTGCAGAGTGAATCAGCCAGATTCCAAGAACAGAAGGTATGAAGTGCTGCTGCTGAGTGGGTGTGGGTTTGCAATGGCTGACCGTTGCCAAGGAGGGATTCCCAGTGATTTGATTCCTTGGTCCACCTTCTGCAGCAACCTTATTATGGATGTGGCAAACTGGAAAATGACCACATCCTATGGCCTAGCAGGGTGTGGGGAGAAACTTGTAGGTCCATGAGCCATAATCAAAACAGTCCAGTGTGTGGGCAGTTATTCCTCTTCCTTCTTCTCTTTGGAGGAACCATGAAATCTAAGAGTTGGTCATGAGCTCCCTAATGATTTGGTTGGTGAATGCAATGCCTGCATTGCAGAGCATGTTGGTGAGGCTCTGAATCTCTGTAAAGCCAATGGCTCTTTGCCTTATTGCAAGGGGTACTGGCTGGGGTTTCTGACTAACTCAGGCCCTGGAAGCTGGAGTGGCTAACTGACACATGCCCTAACCTAGAAGCTGACCAAAGAAAGGGGGAAATGGTTTTAAACTAGATTTAGATTGGACATGAGGAGGAAACTCTTTACTATGCGCTGGTGGCACACTGGAACAGGTTGCCCAGGGAGGTGGTGGAGGGCCCCATGCCTGGAGAGATTCAAGGTCAGGCTTGATGGGGCTCGGAGCAGCCTGATCTAGTTGGGGATGTTCCTGCTTACTGCAGGGAGGATTGGGCTAGATGACCTCTGGAGGTCCCAGCTCAGTGCATTCTGTGGTCTTTTGTGGGCTGTGCTGATTTCCATCAGCTAAGGGTCATACCATTTAATAAATTACCCATATCAATTACCCATTTAATAACCACAGCCAGAACTGGCAATAAGTAGGAAATCTCAACAATGAATTTCAGTGAAACATCAGGAAGAGGTGCTTGAAGAACTGTCAGAAACATCTTCCTCTGGGAATAGAACATTTCCATAATCCATCCTCTCCATACTCCCGCTGTTACAAACAAATAGGAAAGTTTTTACCTAGCAAAGGAGAAGACAAGAGAGAGAGTCTGGCCTGGAAGTGCTAGAGATGGTGTAAAAGTTGTGTTGAGAAGAGGGAAGCCTTTGGATAGTGAAACTCCCCCTCCCTAGGACAGACCTTTGCAGGTTTCTCTTCAACTTCTATGACTCATTGTAGGTTTTGTAGAAAATGATAAAGGAGAAGGCTGACAGAAGAGGCATTGCTGGGTGGTGAGAGCAAATTACAGCTGAAGAGGTGTTTTTTATAACAGCCTTTAACATGAGGACAGTCTGACTATGGAAAGACTCAGCTTCTCAGGCTTTCAATTTCCCATACATGACAACCTGAAAAACTGCTACAGAATTTTCATCACTTCTCCCTAAAATGATGTCACATTATTGTCTCCATCAAAATTCAGATAGTTACAGGCTCACAGGATGTTAGGGGTTGAAAGATCATCAAGTCCAACCCCCCTGACAGAGCAGGACCAGAGAATCCAACACAGGTCACACAGGAATGCATCCAGAGCAGTCTGGAAAGTCTCCAGAGAAGGAGACTCCACAACCCCTCTGGGGAGCCTGTTCCAGTGTTCTGTGACCATCACAGTGAAGAAGTTCCTCCTCATGTTGAGGTGGAACCTCCTGTGCTGGAGTTTATATCCATTGCCCCTTGTCCTATCCTAGGGTGCAACTGAGCAGAGGCTGCCCCCTCCCTCTTGACCCCCAGCCCTCAGATAGTTATAGACATTTATGAAATCCCCTCTCAGTCTTCTCTTCTCCAGACTAAAAAGTCCCAGGTTTCTCAGCCACCCCTCATAGGGTACATGCTCCAGTTTCTCAATTATCCTGGTTGCCTTCCATTGGACTCTCTCCAGCAGATCCCTGACTCTCTTGAACTGGGGAGTCCAAAACTGGATGCAATATTCCAGGTGATGTCTCAATAAGGCAGAGTAGAGGGGGAGGAGAACCCCTCTGGACCTACTAGACACACTCCTCTGAATGCACCCCAGGACGCCATTGGCCTTCCTGGCCCCCAGGGCACATTGCTGTCCCAGGCAGAACTTGCTGCCCATCAGAGCTCCCAGGTCCTTCTCCACAGGGCTGCTCTCCAGCAGATCACCTCCCAACCTGCACTGTCCTTTCCCTTGGCCACACACCCTGACTGTACCTCCATCTAGCACAGGGACTTCTTGAATGTTGGCAAACACAGGTTTCATCATATGTTGGGAGGATTAAACTGATCTTGAAGTTCATAAAATCATAGAATACCAGGAGATATTCCTCAGAGGATCATCTGGTCCAATGTTTCATCAGGAAAAGAGTGGTCAGAGCTGTGCCTGCTAACATTAAAAATTCAACTCCATTGGACTATTTAAATCTACCTCTTGTTGTTCCTGGCAGTATCTCACAGTAGGGTCACAGAAATATTCTCTGTATTTAACCCAAGGGAAGATGCTCTGTAAAAGGAGGAAAAGGGGAAAAAATGGAAAAATTACAAGTGGAAAAGGGTAGATCTCAATCTCTTATTTATTTACACCTTCTTTAAGGTCATTTTGTTCTTCTCCCTAAGTAAGAGAGCTGATAGCTTGGAAGACTGAATATGTCACAGAATCACAGAATTAGCCAGGGTGGAAAAGACCTCCAAGACCATCAAGTCCAACCTATCACCCAACACCATCTAATCAACTAAACCATGGCACTAAGTGCCTCATCCAGACTTATTTTAAACACTTCCAGGGAGGAATCATCCATATAAGATGATTGGAACAGGCTGCTCAGGAAAGTGGTGCAGTCAGCATTCCTAGGGGAATTTAGAAGACATGGAGATGGGGTGTTGAGGGACATGCTTCAGTGGTGGACTTGGCAGTGCTTGGTTAACCATTGGACTCAATGACCTTAAAAGTCTTTTCCAACCTCAGTGATCCTCTGAGTCATAGAAATATAGAATTACAGAATGATTTGAGTTGGGAGGGTCTTTAAAGATCATCTAGTTCCAACTCCATGTGATGGGCAGGGACATCTCCCACTAGAACAAGTTGCTCAAGGCCCTGTCCTACCTGACCTTCAACACTTCCAGGTTTGGAGCCTTCACAACTTCTCTGGTCAACCTGTTTCAGTGCCTCACCATCCTCAGGGGGAAGAATTTCTTCCTAATGACTAATCTAAATTAAGCTTCATCTAGTTTGAACCCATTACCCCTTGTCCTGTCACTCTGTGTTTTTGGTAAAAGTCCCTCTCCAGCTCTCCTGTAGCCCCCTTCAAACACTGGAAGATTCCATATCTTCATCTACACAGAAATCCTAAGTGCAGCCTGGGATGTCTGCTTGCTGAGAAACACAACAGAGCTGTTGAAAGCTCCCCAAACAAGCACAGAATACACTTGTTTGTTAAGTGGTGGAAAGAGGCCAGAGGTGGGTGGAAGACAGAAAAAGAAAAAAAAAAAAAAAGAAAAAAAGAAAAAGGAGAAGAGATCTTTGTAGGAAAAATAAAAATAATTGTTTTCTTGCTAAGCCTGAGAGGCAGTTCCTGTCTGCAGACTGACCTGGCATCAACTTGCTGCCAAAGGGGGGTGTGAGCTGCTCCCTGATGTGCAACACTCTGTGGTGGGTTGAAAATTTCCCCCAAGATTAAAACTGCCAGACCAGCCCAGCTGGAAGCCAATGAAGCTGTATTTACAAGCAAAACTACAATCTACAATGAAATGCAAAGAATATGTATAATATTTACAATATTTACAATATTTACAATATTTACAATATTTACAAGTATTTACAATTGATAAACTCCCCTGGACAAAAACCAGGGGAGATGCTAATAGCTTCCCACTCCTTGCTCCCCTCCTTACCTCTCTGCATGCAAAGGGCCAAGAGAAAAGAGCAGAGAGGTTTTTGTTAGACTTAGTCAAAACGATGCAGCTAAGGTCAGCAGAAGCCAACAGGAGCACAAAGTTGGTATCTCCCAGAGGGAAGAAGCCAAAAGAGTTGTTTACCAAACTAATTCTTCCAGCAGATATCTCTCCAATGAGATTGTTTAAAACTATTTCTATTTTCCTTTTTACACCCAATGGTGATTTATTTACATTCTACCACTTTCTGTTCAAGATCTGTGGAAAACTTCAAAGGTACAGCCTAAAACTACCACACACTGCTGGAGAAGTGGCCTTGAGTCCTGTGTCCAGTTCTGGGCTCATGAATTTAAGAAGGACATTGAGAGACTTGAACGTGTCCAGAGAAGGGCAACAAAGCTGGGGAGAGGTCTGGAACACAAACCCTATGAGGAGAGGCTGAGGGAGCTGGGGGTGTTTAGCCTGGAGAAGAGGAGGCTCAGGGCAGACCTCATTGCTCTCTACAACTACCTGCAGGGAGGTTGTAGCCAGGTGGGGGTTGGGCTCTTCTCCCAGGCAATGAGCAACAGAACAAGAGGACACAGTCTCAAGCTGTGCAGGGGAAGTTTAGTCTGGAGGTGAGGAGAAAGAGAGATTGACCATGGAATGTGCTGCCCAGGGAGGTGGTGGAGTCACCATCCATGGAGGTGTTCACAAAAAGATTGGACATGGCACTTGGAGCCATGGTTTAGTTAGTCATGAGGTGCTGGGTGATAGGTTGGACTTGATGATCTCTGAGGTCTTTTCCCATCTTCTTGATTCTATGATTCTGTGATTCTAAGACCTGCCCTCTGCCTTTGGTCCTGTTGCCCTGCAAAGAACTGCAGCAAAGCTGGTTGGAAGAGAAGATCTTGACAGCAGAGGCTTGAGAAGACAGCATGTGTGCTCTGAGGATGTATTCCAGAAGGGCCATGCTCCTGTCTTGCAAAGGGGAAATAAAATGCAAATGATGTGATTCAGCTTCCATCATTGTGGGCAACAAGTTCACCATAAGCCAGCACTGTGCTGTTCTGACCTAGGTGACCAAAGGTCTCCTGGGGTGCATGAAGAAGAGTGTGGCTGGCAGGTCAAGGGAGGTTCTCCTCCCCCTCTACTCTGCCCTAGTCAAGCCACATCTGAAGTACTGGATTCAGTTATTGTCTCCCAAGCTCAAGAGAGAGTTACTTCTGGGACTCTCCTGTGATCAGTCTTCCTTATAGAAGGAGGTTTTTTTTCTCCTCTGTGTAGTTTGAGCTCTGATCTGCTTCAGTGCCACATATCATAGAATCAGAGAACTGTTAGGGTTGGAAGGGACCTCAAGGATCATCCAGTTCCAACTCCCCTGCCATGGGCAGGGACACCTCACACTACAGCAGGTTGCTCACAGCCACATCCAGCCTGGCTGCAAAAGCCTCCAGGGATGAAGCTTCCACCACCTCCCTGGGCAACCTGTGCCAGTGTCTCACCACCCTCACGGTGTAAAACTTCTTCCTAACACCCAATCCGAATCTCCCCACTTCTAGTTTTTTTCCATTCCCCCCAGTCCTATCACTCCCTGACACCCTAAAAAGTCCCTCCCCAGCTTTCTTGTAGCCCCCTTCAGATACTGGAAGGCCACAATAAAGTCTCCTTGGAGCCTTCAGATGCTCAGATAAAAGCTACTGTGTCTTACACACCCAAGTCAGGCTCAAGATTCTGTGCTTTCAGACTTTTTTCTTTCTCAAAATTTAGTGAAGAACTTTATTCCACTATGCATATGTGTTTGGAGCAGTTGTAAAGAGAATCTTGTGCTAGATCAGCAAAGACAAGACAAAATAGGGTCAAAAATCTTTCACATTCTTCAGAGAGAGACACAGAAGCAAGTGGAGAGGTCACAAGAACCTGAGAAATGTCCACGCTGTGCTATTGCATACTTTAAAAATCCCTGAATCATAAATTTAATGGAGAATTCACTGGAAGAGGTTGCCCAGGGAGGTTGTGGATGCTCCCTTCCTGGGAGTGTTCAAGGTCAGGTTGGATGAGGTCTTGAGCACCCTGGGCTGGTGGAAGGTGTCCCTGCCCATGGCTGTAGGGTTGGAACTAGAATATCTTGAAGGTCCCTTGCCACCCAACCCATGCCGTGGTTGGTTCCCTCATGCAAAACTGTTGTGTCCTTGGGATTTCTGCTTTTGCAGTCACAAGGTTCAACAGTTTGTCCTTTTCCTCCTCACCACAACTTTGTGACCTTGTGTTAATCTTGCAGTGAAGTGCTCCTATGTACACAGACACCAGAATAACCTTGGAAATATGGTTGAGCTGCTTAAATTAATTAATAGGAAACAAGAGGATTGCAACCTAATTTTCAGTCCCTGATGGAGTGAAGGAGCATTCCAGCATTGCAATGGGGATTGTCTTACAGTGCTGCAAAGTAAGCTCTAGGATCCAGTTTCAAAATGGCCTGGAGTTCCAAGCCTTAATTTAGAACACCCCCCTCAACTTGCTGTTTCATAAACATTAATAAAAAGCAAAGCTAAACTGATTATGTGAGATAATTTGCTTTGCACTTGCCTTAGGGCAAATGTGGGCACACTGCCATTTACCACAGATTGGCTGAGCTACCAGAAATGCTGTTAGTGAAGCTCTCCATCACCAAAGCCAAGTCACTGGTCACAAAATCACTTTCCTTAAGGTCCAAGAGCAAAAATATGAGGTGATGCCTGCAGAGCAGCTTCTGTGGAAGAGCATCAAAGTTGCAAATGTTTGTCTTTCAGGTTAAAAAAAAAAAGAGAGAGACACAAAATGGAATTGTTGAGTATTAAATGATTAGGGGACTTGAGCAACCCCCTTATGAAGAGAGACTGAGAGCCCTGGGAGTGTTTAGTCTGGAGAAGAGAAGGCTGAGAGGGGATCTGATCAATGTCTATCAATATCTGAGGGGTGGGTATCAAGTGGAGGGGGCCAGGCTCTTTTGGGTGGTGTGCAATAATAAGACAAGAAACAACAGGTACAAGCTTGAACAGAGAAGATTTCAGCTCAACATAAAGATGAAAATTCTTTAGAGTGAGGGTGACAGAGCCCTGGAGCAGGCTGCCCAGAGAGGCTGTAGAGTTTCCTTCTCTGGAGACTTTCAAAACCCACCTGGAGACTTTCAAAACCCACCTGTGTGGACTCCCCTGGGTGATTCTGCTTTGGCAGGGGGGTTGGACTCAATGACCTCTGGAGGTCCCATCCAAGCTCTAATGTACTCTGATACTGTGATACATCTAGAATTTTCAAGCAGGAGTGAAATAGGAGGATGGCTGCTGCTCTGCCCACCAGCATGCAGATAACCTGCAGAGCTGCTTGGTGACTGGGGAGCCTAAAATCTGTGGGCTTTAGAGTCGGTGGACTCTTAAAATCTGTGGGAGCTGTGGAAGGGAATGCCTTTGGGGATTATGAAATCCAAAGATTTTTATTTGAACTTCATGAATCACCAAATGCAAGGGTAGGATTCCTGGAGGCAGAACCAAGTTTACTTTCTTTCTGTATATTTCTCTAAGTGTCTGCCAATGGCCACTGTTGGAAAAGGACTTAATTGTTGGTGAATATCTAAATAGAACTGCTCCTCCTCAGTCTGCTTAAGGGCAGCTGATGGAGTTGCTGCTCCCACTCACAGATGAATTTAGATTTGTGTAAAGCAGAGAGCTGGCTTTGTGTGGAGTCACCCATCAGCTGGAAGATGGTCCCAGTTAGACAGTGTGGGAAAACATCTTAAAACTGCACAGCTGTCACAGAGGAGAGCAGCAAAGCTGGAGTTTGGAGAGATGCAAAGAGCCTCTCCTTCAGCAAGGTGACAAACTGGACACACACAGCAGCTCAGCACAAATGATCCAAGGATTTTTTATTTAACATGCCAAAGAAATTAACATCCAGCAAATCAAGGGAGGTTCTCCTCCCCCTCTACTCTGCCCTAGTGAGGCCCAACCTGGAATATTGCACACATTCTGGGCTCCCCAGTTCAAGGGGGACAGGGATCTACTGGATCTCATTGCCCTTCTTGGTAGCTTTCTAGTCATGATCTATCCCTTTTGCATATCAAGTGGCTGAATGGTTTGTGGTCCTCAGAGCCTGGGAGAACCCTGCATTTCTGCAGTGTTGGAATAATTTATTTTGCTTTCTGTTTCTTCCCTAATGATTCTTAGCATTTGATTTAACAGTTTTTGTTTACTGTTGAGCTCTGAGCTGATGGTTTTATAGAGCTGTTGCTGCAATACCAAGATCTCACTTGTGTAGTAATGGCTTGATGAGAGCCCATCAGGCATCCACCTTTACATTCATCTCTTTCTTCACTACACATTTATCCACAGTGAAATGATTTTGTGATTTTTATTTCTCACTCAATGTTCTAAAGTGTTTTTCCAATTCTTCACAACCTGTCCTTATTGCTCTGGAATAGCTTTGTATCAGCAGCAATTTTTTGTCAGCTTCCCTGTTAATACTTTTCCTGGGCCACTAATGAATGTCTTCAGCAGCAGAGCTGCCTGCAGAATGCTTTTTGTTGCTCCCCTTCATTATGGGAGTCACTCATTTACTCCTACCATTCATCTCCAATCTTTTAACCATTTCAGGACCATCCCTCCTGAGAGCCTTGCATCATTCTTCTCACGTGTAGCAGCAGAACTACCCTCAAAAACCTCTGAAATGGCTGCTGGTGCCTTATAGAGTAGCTTATGAGATTCTGTATTCTGGTGGGGAGGAAAAGGAGTCTGATCCTTGCTAAACTTGCTAAAATCCTGAGGAAATCTTTAACTAAGTGACTCACTTGTGGTTTGGGGGAGTTTGTGGTTTAGAGATGGATTCTGCCTTGCTCTTCTCCCACTTCACTCTGTGCCTTGAGAGTTTTTTACACTCCAACAGGGTATGTAGCCAGAGGAATTGCCAGCAATATAGCAATGACTGACCAGCTACAACATCAAGACATGTTCAGGCAGAGATTCATTGTGGATTAAATGAGTCTAAATTTTACCTTCCTTATTTCCAGGTTCCCCTTGTGTTCTGCAGATAAAGGAGATTCTTTTCTCCTCTACCTATTTGGGGATAGAAGGGGGCATCCTCAGAGCTATTCATCTCTCCATTGACTTCAGGGATAATCCTGACAGCTGAGAGTCAGTTTCCCATGAGTGTGGCTGTGATTAAACCAGCAAAAATGCCCTTACAGGGCCTGAGTGAAGTCAGTCTTTCTGGGAGCAGTAGTATTTTTGTTGAAGTAGTTCTGCGTTTGATGGAGCAGGACAAGAGGAAATAGCCTCAAGTTGCACCAGGGGAGGTTTAGGTTGGATATTTAGAAGAAACTTCTTCACTGAAAGGGTTCTCAACCACTGTGTTAGTGTTTGAACCCCAGGGAGGTGGTTTAATCCCCATCCCTAGGAGTGTTTCACAGAGGCAGAGGTGTGGTGCTGAGGGCCATGGTTTAGCGCCAGCCTGGCTAGAGTTAGAGAATGGTTGGATTTCACAATCTTAAAGGTCTTTTCCAACCAAAATAATTCTGTGATGCTATGATTCTGAGTACCTTCTGCTGGCAGAACTTTCCCACTCAAGAGGTATACTGTGTCCTGCCTTTAACACAGGGTTGTGCTGACAGGAGTGACAACTAAATTAAAAGACCATTCACAGCAGCCCTGAAGAATCACAAAACCAGTGAGATGTGTTGCAGGAGTGACATTTGGTAGGCATCTTAAATGCAAAAGGATGTAGCTCTACAGATAGAAGTGACTCAAATAATAGGACCAGGAGAGATTGACCAACAAAATCCAGATGCAGTCAAGACAGCTAAGGTTAGAGAGGGAAGTTGGGCTGGGAAGTGTAGCCAGGAGATTTCCATCCCTCCAAACCACTCCTGACTGTTCCATGGGGCTCAGGGGAGAGAGACTCAGATGTTCTTCAAATCCATTCACTTGAAAGGGTTTTTTTAGATCTTGTTTTTCTTTCTTGTACCAGAGGAAATTCAGTCCTGGATCACCCTGTAGAGATGGATTTCCATAAGAGGGCAATCAGGGGGCTGAATCTTTCAGCTTTCATTGCATTTGATGAAGACTGCCCTCCCTCTGCTAAGGGCAGCATGGAGCATCCTTGTTATTGCTCCATCCAAATCATGTGTTTGTAGTCAGGTGCTTTTTCTTTTTCTCTGCATGGAGCTTTCTGAGTGTACCAAGCAGATGAACTCTTCAAAAGAAAACTGCCAAACCCCTCTGTCTTTTAATGACGAGGTAAGTAGCATGTCTGATCCATGGTGTCCTCCTGCTGGCTATTCACTGGCAGCAGTGTATCCAATGAACACCACAACAAGTCCTGAAGGGTTGGCAGTGTCTCCATTGACTGGATTTGGTCCTGATGTTCCAGCTCGTTGTCATTGTGGCCAGCTGGAGCAACCACAGAGAGCTCTGAATGAGGGGGAGCACTGCCATCCCCAAAGCACTTCCCAACAGAGGAGTGCTCTGACACAGCACTTGCTTCTGGGAGACACTGGAAGGTCTGGATGTTGCCACCCTGAAGAGCAGTAATCACCAGAGGAGGAATGGAGGGCAGGAGGCAACACAGATTTCTAAGCTGAAAAGCATTTCATGAAAGCAAGTGAACAGATAGGTTGGGATGAACTGCTGGGTCCAGAACGAGCAGTGAAGATTTCACAGGTCTTGCTTCTGCATGGAACAGAGCTGAGCCTGGCAATAAACATATTTCATCCACCTTGGGGAAGGAGGCAGTGCTCAGGAGAACACAGCAGCTGTGAGAGATTAGAAAGAAATGTCAAATCGTGTTCTAGCTCAGAAATCAATAAAGGGCATTGACTCAAGTATTAAGGAGGATATTTATAGAACACATGGGGTATTTTTGTGTTATCTAACATTTGCCACTACATTAATTATGCATGAGGCTGAAAAGGCAGAGTTAGGCTTGACTCATTCTGGTGGAACAAGTCAAATGGTCAAATGTGGCTGTGGGCTGTTCTCAACACACAGTCATCCCACAACATCCATGTTCATGTTATTAAATAACAGCTTGAGAAGCTCTGGTTGGAAAGGAATTCATAGAATCATTGAATTGTTTTACTTGGAAGAGACCTCTTAGATCATTTAGTCCAACCATCAACCCAACACCACTATGGCCATTAAACCACGTCCCAAAGTGCCAAGGCCACACATTTCTTGAACACTTCCAGGGGTGGGGACTCCAACATCTCCCTGGGCAGACTGAACACCCTTGCAGCAAGGAAACTTTTCCTAATCTCCAAACTACACCTTCCCCAGCAGAGTTTCGAGCCATTTCCTCTTGTTCTGTCCCCTGATACTAGGGAGAAGAGACCAACCCCTACCTCACTGCTGTACAAAGCAATGAGGTCTCCCCTCAGCTTCCTCTTCTCCAGACTAAATACCCCCAGTTCCCTCAGCTGCTCCTCACCAGCCCTGCTCTCTAGACCCTTCCCCAGCTTTGTTGCCCCTCTCTGGACCTGCTCCACAGAATCCCTTCCCTTCTCCTGTTGGCCACATTATTGCTGATCCAGGCCAGGATGCTCTTGACCTTCTTGGCCACCTGAGCACACTGTTGGCTCAGGTTCAGATGGCTGCCAGCCAGCACCCCTGGGTCCTTTTCTACCTGGAAACCCATCAACCTTTCACTTAAGAACCAGATTCTAAGGGTCTTGAATTATTCTTTACCAACACAGCCACTCTTAAGGCAGATATTCCAGTGTCCTGTCTATAAATTACATGGACACTTCCTAGTAATGTAGAGAATGCAAGTTAGTATTCATAAGAGCAGCTTTCATTTGTCACAGCAACAGGAGAATCAGCCTTGACTGTTACAGAAATCCTCATCCATAATTCATCTGCAGACACTCCCAATTTCCAGGAAAGAACAACTATGTACTACAGGCTCAACCTAAAACATGAGTGGCAAAACTTTGCTTATAATTACAAGAGTTAATTAGGACTTTTAATTAGAGGAGGTACAGACCTCCTGAGAAAGTGACAGTGAGTTCCTTTCCCAGGATTCTTTGTGTGGGTCCAGGAGCTGTCAGGGTCATTAAATGCAGCCAGCAAATAAGCTCTGCCCTGCTGAGACCACACATGCAATCCTGTGTCTAGTTTGGGGCTCCCCAGTTCAAGACAGAGACCTGCTGGAGAGAATCCAACAGAGAGCCATGAGGATGCTTAGGGGACTTGAGCATCTCCCCTGTGAAGAGAGACTGAGAGCCCTGGGGCTATTTAGTCTGGAGAAGAGAAGACTGAGAGGGATCTGATCAATGTCTCTCAATAGCTGAGGGGTGGGTGTCAAATTGGGGGGGGTGGAGCAAGCTCTTTTTGGTGGCATGCACTAACAAGACAAGGAACAGCAGGTTCAAGCTTGAACAGAGATTTCACCTCAACATGAGGAGAAACTTCTTTAGAGTGAGGGTAACAGGGCACTGGAACAGGCTGCCCAGAGAGGTTGTAACATGAGAATGTCCCAGTTCTGGGATAACCACACTGCAGGTGTCATACACACAGGATCAAGGATGAAACTGAAGAAGAAAACACCACTAGCACACGATCACAGCAGTATGGAGATGTATATTGAGACGAAAAAGTTGCAGGGAAATCTGTTCAGACAAGACAGTTCTGCCATTCACTCTGTGTTACTTGGAATTTAAATCTAGATGTTGTAGAGTCTCCTTCTCTAGAGAGATTCCAAACCCATTGAGATCCTGGACAATGTGTTGTGGGTGACCCTTCTTCAGCAGGGGGTTTGGACTGGATGCTCTCCAGAGGTCCCTTCCAACCTCCACCATCCTGTGATTCTCTGATTCTGTAGCTCTGTTTCTTTTGATCTCTATCAGAAAGGGTAGAGAGGAAAGGGCTAGAAAACTGAGGGAGTGCCATCTTCAGAGGAAGCAAGAGAAAAAAAATGCATTTTCCATGTTATTTTCTTGGTTGTTTTCCCATGTAACTCTACACCTCAGAAAGGTTTGTAACACGGCAGTGTAACTGCTGGTGAATATGAGCAATATATAGATAACCCATAGAGTCACAGAATGGGGTGGGCTGGAAGGCAACTTAAATTTTATCTAGTTCCAAACCCCTGCCATGGGCAGGGACACCTCTCACTAGTCCAGGTTGCTCAAGGCCTCATCCAGCCTGGCCTTGAATACCTCCAGGGAGGAGGCATCCACAACCTCCCTGGGCAATCTGTTCCAGTGTCTCTCCACCCTCACTCTCAAGAATTTCTTTCTAATCTCCAGTCTAAATCTCCCCTCTTCCAACTCAAAGCCATTGCCACTTGTCCTATCACTACAAGTCCTTGTAAAAAGTCCCTCCCCAGCTCTCCTCTAGTCTCCTTAGGTACTGGATAGCTGCTCTAACATCTCCCTGGAGCCTTCTTTTCTCTGGACTGAACAGCCTCAACTCTCTCAGCCTGTCCCCACAGGGGAGGTGCTCCAGCCTCTTTTGTGTGCTCCTCTCAACTGCCTCCAACATTTCAATGTCCCTCTTGTATTTGGGGCACCAGAACTGGAGGCAGCACTGCAGGTGGGGTCTCAGCAGAGCAGAGCAGAGCAGAGCAGAGCAGAGCAGAGCAGAGCAGAGCAGAGCAAAGCAGAGCAGAGCAGAGGGGTAGAATCCCCTCCCTGTGACCATTGTTGGCATATGTGGAGCTTTTCAACAACTGACACCCCCAAGTCCTTCTCCTCAAGACTGGTTTCCAGTAGTCATTGGGCAATACAGATCTTCTGCAAGACCATTTCCTCACCTGACAACCAAAGCTCCAACCAATAACATATTAAAAAAAAAAAGTATAAATATATAATGAAAAATCCAGCCCTAATGAACAGGTAATGCAGACAGGAGGCTGGATGACAGGGAAAAAAAAAATGATTAATTACAGAATTTTTGGGGTACTTCTTCAAAACCTAGAGGTGCTAATTAAAGAACACTATAAAAATCACTATGTAGAGTGGTTATGACTTCAATGTATCCCTCAGGATGCTGTTTCCACTTGCTCTCAGGAGCTGCCATCACTTGCACTCAGACTGTCATCTTGGTCCACTAGTCTCCATCAGTATTCATGTTTCTCTTTTCCTTGCTCAGATCTGGAGTGCTGTTCTCTCAGATTTAATGCCTTTTTTCCCCAAAAAAAGCTGAATAAAGAAACATTCCTCAGAGCTGCTATTTTTATTGCCCCATTTGTCTTTGATGCCTTTGTAGCTGCTGATTTTTGCAAAAGGTCTTTTTCACTTCCTCAGCTCACTCATTCACCAATTTGTAGTCATCCTTAATTTTATTGTCCCTTCTAGTGGTTTGGGTTTGAGTTTTTTATTGTTGCTGTTGTTTTTTCTAGTTTAATAGAGATTCTTGAGTAATTTTGCATCCCAGATTACATCAGAGTTAGTGCAGTTACTCATGTGGAAAGCCCCATTATGACTCCTGGAGTAAATACTGATTTTCACAGTCTCACAGTGTATCAGAGGTTGGAAGAGACCTCAAGAGATCATCAGGTCCAACCCCCCTGCCAGAGCAGCATCACTAAGGCTACTCCACCCAGGAATGCATCCAGGTGGGTTTGGAAAGTCTCCAGAGAAGGAGACTCCACAACCCCCCTGGGCAGCCTGTTCCAGGGCTCTGTCACCCTCACTGGAAAGAAGTTTCTCCTCATGTTGATCTGAAATCTTCTATGTTCAAGTTTGAACCTGTAGTTCTTTGTCATATCAGTGTGAACCACGCAAAAGAGCCTGGCCCCCTCCACTTGACATCCACCCGTCAGCTATTGATAGACATTGATCAGATCCCTCTCAGCCTTCTCTTCTCCAGACTAAACAGCCCCAGGGCTCTCAGTCTCTCTTCACAGGGGAGATGCTCAAGTTCCCTAAGCATCCTCATGGCTGTTGGATTCTCTCCAGCAGGTCTCTGTCTCTCTTGAACTGGGGAGCCCCAAACTGGACACAGCATTGCAGGTGTGGTCTCAGCAGGGCAGAGTAGAGAGGTAGAAGAACTTCCCTAGACCTGCTGGACACTTTCCTTGATACAACCAAGGATCCCATTGGACACAAGAGAACATTATTATTCCATGGAGAACTTGCTGTCCACCAGCACTCCAAGGTCTTTCTCTGTGGAGCTGCTTTCCAATTTCCCCAGGGTGTATCCTTGTGTGACTAAAATATGCTGAGTTTCCTGAGCAAAGTACTTCCTATAGACCTTTCTGGGCTGTCCTTTGGCTTCAAAATTTCTGCACCATGTTTAAGGAGCCCTGGCCAGCAGCATTCATCACTTTACACCTGTGTCCAAGAGCCATGAGCAAGTATTCAAACCTGCAGTGAGGTGACAAGCATTTGCAGCAGCACAGCAGTCAGAAGCTGTTTCTTCCTTGCATGTTTGGAACATTTTCAGGATGTCCCATGTCTATTCTATCAAATTAGTTTGAAATTCGTACCCCTTTTACCTTTTCCTAGGACCATCTTAACCCCAAAAGGTTTGCACTTAGTTTTTTATCCTTTCCAACATCATTAGTACTTTGTACAAGGCTTTGCTCCAGCATGACCCAGAATTTAGGGAAGGTATAAGGTGTCCTTTCTTTAGGTTGCTGGGGCTGCAAGCACACCTAGGGATTTGACTTTAAATGCACAACCAAGTCTTTTTGAATCCCATCCTCCAGTCAGATAGTTTTCCTCAGTGAAGCCACCTGACACCTCATTTATGCTTTTGGGATGTAGTTGGTAAATTCCCTCAGTGTGACCTCTGTCATCTTTTGGAAAGTGTTGGTGTTTACAGCAGGGAACACCAGCAAGGTTCCTGGGAAGCTGTCAGCTTTCACTACTGAAGAGCAGGCTGTGGCTGTGCATGAGAGTCTTACTTGTAACTTCCTATGGCAAGTGATACAAATCCTGCTGAAGATCATGGGCACCATCCTCACTAGGAAGGTCTGACCATTTCCAGCACCAGTGTTTGGAGGGGGTTTTAACAGATGTCCTAAAGCCACAGATGTCCATGGGCAGAATGACTTCCCTGCTCCTGCTGGCCACACTATTCGAGGCCAGGATGCCATTGGCCCTCTTGGCCACCTGGGCACACTGCTGGCTCTTGTTCAGCTGCTGTCACCCAGCATCCCCAGGTCCCTCTCTGCCTGGCTGCTTCAGCCACTCTGTCCCCAGCCTGTAGCACTGCCTGGGGTTGTTGTGGCCAAAACACAGACCCTGGCACTTAGCCTTGTTAAAGCCATTGGACTCTGCCCATCTCTCCAGCCTCTCAAGGTCCCTCTGCAGAGCTCTCCTACCCTCTAACAGATCAACACCTGCTCCCAGCTTGGTATCATCTGCAAACTTACTAATGATGGACTCAGTCCGCTCCTTTTGCCTTTGTAAGAGGTACACAAGTGCAATTTGTCCCACCTGCTCTGCCCTGAATGAATGATCTAGGAAAAGGCCAGAAATCAGAGTGAACACTCCTGACCAAGCTGTATCCATGTTTCTGGACTGTCAGTCTCAGCATTCAGGTGCAGCTCTCTTAAAGAGCTGCTTGATTTTAGAACCACGGGCAAGCATCTGCAACACTAATAACTCATCAAATTTGATGGGACCAGTCAAAATGCTAACAAAACAATGAGACATCAAGGGGCCCTGGAATCCTGTTTAGCAAGTAATGAGCTGTTGTTCCCATTCATTACATGTATCCTGCTGAGCTCTTTATTTCAGTGGCAGGAGCACAGCTGACATCAGAGAGGCAGCTCAAACCCCTGAGCCTGCTTCTCTCTCTCCTCCCCACAGCAGTCCTGCTGCTTGAGAATAAAGAGCAGAAGGTCATATAGCTGTAGGTGTCCAAATAAGTTCCCCTAACTCTTTTCTTACTGCACCATAAAGATGGAGTGGCCATTAGTGTTTATGAAATAGTGGATCTGAGCCCCTTACTGGGAAAAGCTCTGCTTTTGCTCCACAAGCAAAGATGAAAATGACCAAGGCTATTATTTCATGATAAAATCCATGTGAGCCTGCAGTGTAGTCTTTCAACAGTTCTCCAGCAGAGGAAACTCTTTTATCAGGTACCTGGAATATATTGTCCCAGGGACTCTGAGATAAGAAAGCACATCCTCAGCTTCACATTCTGGCATGGTGTGATTTGAAGGGTGATAACATTTCTCCAGCTGGCTGTGAGAACCATCAATTTATTATTCAGCACTATCTTCAAGGGTCCTTTTCCTCTCCATCAGGCAGCTGTTGTGGTTATATGTTCTTGATTTTTACATCTCTGCCTCAGTACTGTTATCTCTAATGTAGCCTATCCCAGTGCTCAAGCACAGAACACTTGTTTTGCCTTTGTCAGAAGAAAAAGGGTGAAAATAATTATGTGATGAGTGTTTCATGTGTTCCTGGGAGCTATTTGTTGCTCATTTGAAGTCTGGCCTTATCTTTTCTATTTAATGTGAAAAGAAAAGAAAAGAAAAGGAAAGAAAAGAAAAGAAAAGGAAAGAAAAGAGAAGAAAAGGAAAGAAAAGAGAAGGAAAGAAAAGAAAAGAAAAGAAAAGAAAAGAAAAGAAAAGAAAAGAAAAGAAAAGAAAAGAAAAGAAAAGAAAAGAAAAGAAAAGAAAAGAAAAGAAAAGAAAAGAAAAGAAAAGAAAAGAAAAGAAAAGAAAAGAAAAGAAAAGAAAAGGAAAGAAAAGAGAAAAAGAAGAGGAAGCTGCCACTTCTCAACACTCACTGTAAACCCCTCAAATTCACTCTTTTTTTCCCCTGCCCTTAGAGTACAGTTGTTTGTGATGTTTCTAACTGCTAATTGCTCTCATCAGCGTCATCCCCTCAAATCTATTCCTGTCTTTTGGGAAGAATGAAGCAATTCATCAGTGTCAAGGTGATGATGGAATGAATCCTGGAATTATCACTTCTGTGGCTCCGGGCAACCTGATCTAGTGGAGGGGATCCCTGCTCATGGCAGGGGTTTGGAACTAGATGATCCTTGGTGTCCTTTCCAACCCTGACAATTCTGTGGTTTCAAACACACTTACAGAGGCCATTTCATTATCATTCTAATTTAACAGAGACATGGATTTATCCTGATGGCAAGTTTCATTCCTGCTAACAAGAAGTTAAACATGAATTATTTTCCATGAAGTTGCTTTCTGGGGCAACCCCCTGATGTCTACAAGGTACTGCAGCCTTCACACCCATCTGAGAACCACTCAGCTAGAGAGAAGGAGTGGGACAGCAAGCAGGAGCTGCAGGTTGAGGTAATCATACACTTGACTGCCCAGTCTTGGCAGATGATGTTGTGCTGTCCTTGTAAGCTGGCCTGAACTTCACAGTTGTGTGCATTTGGAAGCAGCAAACAAAATAACCTGCATCACCCTTTCAAGCAAAACACTTTTCACTTCCTGGAAACCATTGAGACTTTTAAGTGTTGCTGTGGCTTAAATTCAGAAGGAATAACAAAGAGGAGGGATTGATTGTTTTCCCACATTCAAGAAAAACCACAGAATGACAGAGTGGTTGAGGTTGGGAAGGTCATCTGGTCCAACCCTCTGCTCAAACAAATCCACCTTGAGCCTGTTGGCCAGAACCATGTCCAGGTGGCTTTTGAGTATCTCCAAGGATGGAGACTCCACAACGTTCCTGATCAACCTGTGCCAGTGCTCGGTCACCCTCACAGTAAAAGAGTGTTCCTTGATGTTCAGATGGAACCTCCTGCATTGCAGTTTGTGCCTGTTGTCAGTGGATGCCAAGGGGCCCACTGCCAATGCTGATGGATAAATCCATCACCAAAGTTTGTGAAGGAGCTGATTTAAAATCAAGTTTCAAAACATGATAGGCTGAGGGGGCTGGGGGTGTTCAGCCTGGAGAAGAGGAGGCTCTGGGCAGACCTGGCAGCAGCCATCCAGTACCTCAGAGGGACCTACAGGAAGGATGGGGTGATTCTGTTTACAAGGGCCTGAGGTGACAAGACAGGGGGCAATGGCTTCAAACTAGAGAAGGGAAGATTTAGACTGGATATCAGGAAGAAGTTCTTCACTGTGAGGGAGGTGGAACACTGGAACAGGTTGCCCAGGGAGGTGGTTGAGGCTTCTTCCCTGGAGATATTCAAGGTGAGGCTCGATGAGACCTTGGGCAGCTTGATCTAGTTGGGGATGTCCCTGCTGGCTGTGGGGAGGTCGGACTGGATGACCTTTGGAGGTCCCTTCCAGCCTGGACCATTCTGTGATTCTATGATTCTATGAATACAGAAGTGCACTCTGCAGTATGACAAATTTCTCACTAAATTTCTTTGCCTCAGCCTTGTAAACTCTAGGCAGTGAACACAACTGGGGCTTGTCAGAAAGACAAAAGGAAAAGCAATGTTTTAAGACATTTGTCTTTGCAACTGGTTTCTTTACCAGAACTCCATCATGTAAACTGAGACTTATCAGGAACTCTGCAGAAGCAAAAGAGCAATGGACATTTTTGTGTTTTCCATTCCATACCAGTGGCAGATTATTAGAAGACAACATTTATTTGTAATGGTTAGTGGGTGCATTTGCACACTGCTCAGTGCACACCTGGTGTTACCTGTGCTAGAGGATCCTTGGTCAAGCAGGGCTCCCAAACACTCCTTGTTTAAAGATATATTGGTAACAACAGTTGAACAACCCCTTTTAGAGGATCATGGAATCACAGAATGGTTTGGATTGGAAAGGACCTTTAAAGTCACCTCGTCCAACCCCTCTGCAGTCAGCAGGGGCATCTGCAACTCGAGCAGGTTGCACTAACGACCTGATCTGGAATGGTTCCAGGGATGGGGCATCTACCACCTCTCTGGGCAATCTGGCCCAGGGTCTCACCACCCTCAGTGTAAAACAATTCTAGTCTGAATCTCTCTCTTTTAGTTTCAAACCATCACCCCTTGTCCTCTCACAACAGGCCCTGATTAAATATCTGTCCCCAGCTTTCTGGACAGCCCTTTAAGCACTGAAAGGCCACCAGAAGGTCTCCCTGGAGCCTTCTCTTCTCTAGGCTCAACAATCCCGACTCTCTCAGCCTGGCCTCACAGCAGAGGGCTTCCAGCCCTCCCAGCATTGCTGTGGCCACCTCTGCCCTCACTCCAACAGGTCCCTGTCTGTGCTGTGCTGAGCACTCCAGAGCTGGCCCCAGCACTGCAGGTGGGGTCACAGCAGAGCGAAGCAGAGGGGCAGAGTCTCCTCCCTTCACCTGCTGCTCACAAGGTAATGAAGCATTGCTGAGTACATATCCTGACATATGGTTACTCTCACTGCAAGGTATGTCTACTACATACATAGCTACTACATAATCTGAGCATGCCATGGGAGGATATCTCTTTAAGGCAGTTGAGAAGAGCCAGTTCAGTGAAGCAGCACGGCCTGCACCCAAAGAAGGGAGTTTTCCCTCAGTTTGCACCAGGATCAATCATTTCTGTACTTATAATTCCACCCTTCCTTTCAAAACCTGCCTGGATGTGTTCCTGCCCTGGGTGATCCTGCTTTGGCAGGGGGGTTGGACTTGATGATCTCCAGAGGTCCCTTCCAACCCCTAACATTCTGTGATTTTTCATCTTTGCTTTTCTCAGCAACCACCTCATGTAGTGAAAATTATTTCCCAGTGACATGAAGGCCTTCTCTGAGTCCTGGATTTCCAAGAGACTACCACCACACTGAATCCACATTTTACCCTCTGAGAAACCTCTGGTAACCTTGGAGACTGCCTGAGAGAACAACGACCCAGTGAAAAATGTGACAGATAAAGAGTGGCCAAATGGTGATGGCCAAATGTTAATGACATAGACTTCCTGTCCCCATTTAAACAAAGTTCTGCCACAAGATGGTCTATTTCACCCAAAAACACACACAAAAAAAATGGTTCTAAAAGCCTCTCACTCTAGAAAGCACGTGTGAGAATCACAGTTCCTCTTTGCTGCTATCAGGGAGTTCAACTATGCAATTTCCCTCCAGCCTTGGCTCAGAGGCCACCAATTAGGATGCAGAAATTGCTTGGTCAGGGTTCACAAATCGACCCTACTGGAGAGATATCCCAAATACCCCCAGAAAGATCTGCTTCCAGTTTCCTATCCTTTCATTTAAAGCATCCTGCTTGTGATATGTTGTCAGATGGAAAAAAATAAAAGATCTGCAATGACCCAAAGTCACGAGCAGCCAATGGCTGGTGTTTGGCTTTGAATCAGTTTGGTTTTGCCTCAGTGTTTTTACAGAATCATGGACTGGTGAGGACTGGAAGGGACATATGGAGATCATCCAGTCCAACTCCATGAAAAATCAGAGGAGAGTAACTAAGAATTAAAGGAACTCCCCAATTAGAGCTTCCCCCTGTAAATTAACCAAACAAAAAGAATCAAAGCAGAAGTGAAGGGATGACCTCATCACATTGCAGACTTTCTGGGAATGTCCTTGTACTCTTGACTCATACAAGGAAAACAGCAGTTATTTTCCAAGCAGTAGGAAGAAACACAATTCTCGCTATGGCACCACAGGCAGTAGTAAGATCCACAGCATCCTAAATATTTACTCTTCTATGCACCTGCTCTTGGAACAAGTCATGTTGTTGGGTGGCAACTTCTCCACTCAGATATCTTTGCTAGCCTTGGGGAAGTGCTGATGAGCAGGTTGGAGTAGCAGTTAAGGCAGATGATTCTTTTCCAGGCTACTTGACTAAAGGAATCTCAGGCACAGTTCTCTAAACACAGGCTTAGAATAAACACTGTGCTTGTTTTGATCCCATGACCTCCAAATAGAGTGCTTGTGGCAGCTACATTGGAAAGATTCCTCACTTCTTCTAAGTGGTTGGGCTTGTGTAAGTGGTGCAGCCAGCCTTTGGTCAGAAAAATCAAGTTGATTGTGTCCAGTGACAGGAGTAAATCATTTTTCTTCTTCTCCAGATGTATGAGCTACTCAGCACTAAAGAATGTCCACCATCCCAAGTGGTAACCTCTGCCTTGTCATCTGGCTCTCTTGAATGAGCACAAGAGCTTGTACAGGAGAAGCCTGTTTTCAAGCAGATACATTTCTAAAGCAGTTGCTTGCAGAGTGGTTCTGCCACTTAAGGGATTTTGGCCAGGCAGAAGCATCCAGCTGTGAGAACTAAGCATGGAAGAGCTGCTGAAAGAAGCCATGTGAGAAAAGTCACACTTGAGCGTGGAAGAACACAGTGGAATGAAAGGGATCAATGAGAGGAGACCGTGGAGCACAAGGTCAGAGAATCTGTGGCACTTAAATATGGCTTCAATCCCACACAAGTCCCTTATTGAGCATTTCCTGTGGGTTAACTCCATGCCTTCCTGAAGGCTCAGTTAATAGAAAACATCAGACTTGGGGATTTTAGGCCATGTGAAAGCTGAAGAATGTGAGAAGAGGGCAGTGTTCTCCTTGGCATTAGCTCTGTCTCAAGGGATCAGCTGCTTGTTGCTTTCACTGGCCAAGGAACCAGAAGGAGGTATAGGGAGGAGAAGTGTAAAAGGTTGGAAGAACAAGAAGTTGCCAGTTGTGTGTGTAGGTGCCCCAAGTTTATCTTCAATGCCTCACCAGCAGGTAGTAGAACAAAAATAGAAGTGGGGAGATGCAGATTGGATGTTAGGAAAAAATTCTTCACCGTGAGAGTGGTGAGACACCAAAACAGGTTGCCCAGGGGGGTGGTGGAGACTCCAGTTCTGGAGGTTTTTAAGGCCAAGCTGGATGTGGCTCTGAGCAACCTGATCTAGTGTGAGGTGTCCCTGCAGGGGGGTTGGAACTGGCTGATCCTTGAGCTCCCTTCCAACCTTAACAATTCTATGATTCTATGATAGCAGTTCAATACATGCTTGTTGGTCAAGAAATTAGAAGAAGCTACCTGGGACCTAAGTGTTATTAGGAGATTGGCATAGGAGATGGGTAGGGTTATGGAAAACAGAAGGCAAAATGTGATGCACCAAGCAACATCAACTCCACATCCTCACATTTCCAACACTACCTTGGAGCACCCTCTTGTCCAGCTCCTAGACTTTCACTGTGAAAGAACCACTTTTGAGCTGTGGCTGAAGTAGAAAATATACAAGTGTGAAGCTGCCCTCTGTTTCTTGTCCTATGCAACATTTTGTTTGTGGCTTTTGATCTTTCATTAAGGACCTTCTAGTTGGTTGCACAGGTCTGAGGGGTTTGTTTCATAAATGTTTATAATCCACAAGGTTGCAATCTTGTCACCTTCAGCCAAATCTCTCAAGCAGTGCTTTGCCATGAGCTTTCTTTCCACCTCCTCCTCTCTTTATTTAACTTTCTTCATTGTAAGTCCAGGGAATTTGTCTGGGTTTGCTGGATGTCAGAATTTGGTCCATAGCTTGACAGAAGGAATTTCTTCTGAGATCTCATGAAGAGAGACCTCCAAACCTTCAGCTCTGGACAGTGTCTTCACTGAGCTTCATGCTCATTGTACAGCAGAAGAGTATGTTTGGTGTTTGGCCACCTCCTCCACAGCTCCATGGCATAGTCCTCCCCTGTAGGTCACACACTGTTGGCTGGGCATGCAGCAGCCTGCCTGCACTTTAACTCCTATGGCAATCCTAGTTTATTCTCATTAATGACAGTGGTAACAGAGACCAGGCTCAGTTGGGTATTCCTCCTGTTCCTCAAACTGGTTGCTATCAACAGGGCCTCCCTTTGTGATTAATTTCTGTTAATCCTTTTTGCTATTGTTATAAACTCAGCTTGGATGGATTGTACATCCTACAAAGTGAGACACATATCCTCCTCCTACAAGACTTAAAACCAGGCTGATCCAAGACCCAAAACTCTGCCATACTCTTCCTTATCCAAAAATGCTTTGCTGCTTACAAAGACTCTTTTTAATGATCAGAGAATCACAGAATCAACCAGGTTGAAAAAGTCCTTTGAGATCACCAAGTCCAACCTATCACCCATCACCATCTAATCAACTGAACCATGGCACTGAGTGCCTCACCCAGCCTTATTTTAAACACCTCCAGGGACAGTGACTCCACCACCTCCCTGGGCAGCCCATCCCAATGGCCAATCTCTCTTTCTGTGAAGAATTTCTTCCTAACATCCTAATCCCTCTGTCACTATTCACCATTAACACATCTTCCCAAAGCGGCATTCCAAATTTTGCCGGCTGCTTGAGCAAAGGGAAGAGAATTTGAACATTGCATCTATCCCTGGAGCAGCTATCAGTGAGTACTCAGTACCAGAGGGATCAAGAAGGGCTTGGATACTTTTTGGTAACCCAAAATTCCAGGACATTCCGGCTGTCAAGGCGGCCATTGGCCCCTTGAAACATCTCTCAACTCCACGTTTTTAATCGTTCCCTGGAGCCCTGTTCCACAGCAGTTAATTTGTCCCAAGAAAGCTCAGCTACACTCTTTGCAAAGGAAATGATCAGGGGCCTTGTTAGCTGTTTGCTGTTGTGTGTGTGGGAACAGTTTACAAAGGCAGCGTAGGGCACTTCTCCTTTGGGAGCCACAGGAGAAAAAAGTGTAGAAAATCCATTTGCAGAATGAGTGCTTTGGGTCCCTGAACAGCAGACATTTGGGGTTGCTGCAGGGTATTTTTGTTACTTCAGATAATCCAAGGAACACACAGCTTGCAACACCTGAGCTGTCTGCTCAGAGGAGTGTCTATCGTGGGTGTTGCTCCTCCACTCCAGGGCAGCCAACTCAGATCCTGACACAGCAGCATCTAGCTGGAAGATAAGTCGTGCAGGCCACTCCTATGGGGAGGCAAGTCATGATTTTCCTCAAGCCAGGAATGCTTTCTGCACCCAGCCTTATGTGCTGACCCCAAAGGCAGCCAGCCTGCAGGTCACACCTTGCACCCAGCAGTGTCTGGACCCAGGATTATGGAATCATAGAATGGTGTGGGTTGGAAGGGATCTCCAAAGGTCATCTAGTCCAACCCCCCTGCACTCAGCAGGGACATCCTCCACTAGATCAGGTTTACCCAGAGCCCTGTTGAGTCTGATCTTGAATATCTCCAAGGATGGGGCCTCAACTACCTCCCTGGGCAACCTGTTGCAGTGTTTCACCACTCTCATGGTGCAGACCTTGTTCCTAATATCCATCTAAGTCTCCTCTAATTTCAAACCATTGCTCCTTGTCCTATCCCTCCAGGCCTTTGTAAACAGTCTCTCTCCAGCCTTCTTGTAGCCCCCTTCAGATACTGGAAGGCTGATATTAGGTGTCCCCAGAATTATCTTTACTCCAGCCTCATAAGAGAGGTTCTCCAGCCCTCTGATCATCCTGGTGGCCCTTCTCTGGACACTTTCCAGCAAATCCATATCTCTCTTGTAATAGGGGCTCCAGAACTGGATGCAGGAAAGCTCTTGTTTATGTGCTCAGATACCCAAGTACTTGCTGGTATGTCTTGCTGAGGGGACTACAAACCCATGGGCTCAAATTGATTTTCAACATCCCTGAAGCTGCCTTAGGGATGCTCATACTATATGTGTTCTTGAGGTCTCTTCCAGCACTTTATGATTTTGTGTAGCAGAAAGGAATAATGAGCCAGTAGGCATCTGGAAATATATTTTTTATCCCCTGATGAAGTAGGCAGCAGTTACAAATATCCTGCAGACAGATTCCACCACCACAGCCATGGCAATGCCATGCTGACAGTAGAAGGCATCTCGACAGGAGGAGATGAATCAGGTTGCTTCTGTGGAAAAAACCAAAAAAGAAATTACCAATCTGCTCAATTTAAACAGCCACTGACTTACACAAGGAGGGAGAACACAATTTCATTCCCACTGAAAAAAAAAAGACACTCATTCTGCAAGTGCTGCAGCATCTCAACGTGAAGGTTACCCCCATTACACCAACAACTGCTTGATTTCCTCCTAACCAGGCAATTGGTGACTCTGCATTTCTTTAGGGGTCCAATTACACAAAACATTGTAGTAACAGCTGTAGGAGAAGCCCGGATTACTGGTTTTGAGCTGAGTTTCTCTTTTCTTCTTCCTTCTGTCTAATTAAAGGGGATGTGAGAAGTGGGCCAGTGCCAACTGCGTGTGGTTCAACAAGCCAAAGTGCATGGTCCTGCATCTGAGTCAGGTGAATACCAAGAACAAATACAGGCTGGGTGCAGAATGGGTTGAGAGTAGCCCTGAAGAAAGATATTTGGGTGTATTGATAGAGGAGACACTCACCAAGAGCCAGCAGTGCCCTCATGCAACCCAGGAGGCAGCCCTGTGCTGGGCTGCAGCAAAAAGAGTGTGGCCAGCAGGGCAAGAGAGGGGATTCTGCCCCTTCACTCTGCTCCGCTGGGACCTCACCTCCAATATTGTGTCCATTTCTGGTGTTCCCACCATAACAAGGACACAGAGCTGTTGGAATGAGTCCAGAGGAGGCCACGAAGATGATCCAAGGACTGGAGCACCTCTGCTATGAGGATAGGCTGAGGGAGCTGTGGGTGTTCAGCCTTGAGAAGAGAAGACTCTCTGGGAGGACCTCATAGCTACTTTCCTGTACCTGAAGGGATCCTACAGGAAGGCTTCAGAGCCTGAGGGTGTCTAGTGACAGGACAAGGGGGAATGGTTTGAAGCTGAGGGAGAGTGGGTTTAGACTGGATCTTAGGAAGAAGTTCTTCAGTACAAGGGTGGTGAGACTCTGGAAGAGGTTTCCCAGGGAGGCTGTAGATGCTCCCTTCCTGGAGATGTTCAAGGCCAGGTTGGATGAGGCCTTGAGCAGCCAAGTCTAGTTGAGAAGAGTGGGCAGCAGGTGAAGGGAGGAGATTCTGCCCCTCTGCTGAGATCCCACCTGCAGTGCTGGGGCCAGCTCTGGAGTCTTCAGCATAGCACAGATAGGGACCTGTTGGAGAGTAGTCAGAGGAAGCCACAGCAATGCTGGGAGGGCTGGAAGCCCTCTGCTGTGAGGCCAGGCTGAAACAGTTGGGCTTGCTCATCCTGGAGAAGAGAAGGCTCCAGAGAGACCTTCCGGTGAGCTTTCAGTGCTTCAAGGATCCTACAGGAAAGATTGGAAGGAGATCTATCAGGGAGTGCAGTGGTAGGACAAGAGGTAATGGTTTTAAACTGAAAGAGGGGAGATTTCATTAGATGCAAGGAAGTAATTCTTCACTTTGAGGGTGGTGAGACCCTGGCCCAGGGTGCCCAAAGAAGTTGTGGATGTTCCCTTCCTGCAAGTGTTACAGGCCAGGTCATCTGGGGCCTTGAGCAGCCTGGTCTAATTGAAGATGTCACTGCTCATGGCAAGGGGATTTGACTAGATAATCTTGAAGATCCCTTCCAACCCAAAACATTCTGTAATGCCATGAGGAGTCCTTCACACCCCACCTCCCACTTTCTAATCCTGGGTACCCTTTAGCTTGTTGCAATCAGGTTTGGAAAGGCAGGAACTTCACAGGAGCATGCTGCCTTTTTTCCAGGGTATATAACTCTAGCAGGTGGACAATGTCTCAGTTCAGGTTTCAGGTCCAGGAGTTTGAAGCTAACGCAAGCAGATCAGTCACATCTACCTGATTAAGCCTGTGTGGATTCTGTTTTATCATGTACCACACTGAACAATAAAATGTGAAAAGCATTGGAAAAACCTCACAGCAATTTTCTAAACACTGAAGAATCAACAAGAAGGGATTTTTTAAATATTTTTTTTTGCTTGCTATAGCCTTAGCTATTTTATTATTAAAATTTCTCTGTGTCTCACGCACAGAGAATTAAAGTTCTTAAAGAAGAACTTTAATTCGTGGAAATCAAAACTTCCAGCAAGGAAGAAGCATTTTCCATCCTATTTCTGACTGTTCCCAGCTGAGGAACATGTCAGACACAATATAGCTTTGCAGTTACACAAGGCTCTAAAAGATGCTGGCAGATGGTTTGGGAGTTTGGCATTCTGTATCAATAAGAAAACAAATCCAGGACAGTTTCCCAGTGAGTCAGAACCTTATAAGAGCAGGACAGAATATTTTTAGCAGATTTGCATTCCATGCTGCACACCTTAGGTTACTGCTGGATATTATTTCCCCCTCTTTTGCTTTGCTGAGTTTTCCAGTGGTGTATTGACCAATTTATAATCACAGACAGTCAGAATTCATTGACAGATTTCTCCTGTGGACTCACATAAAATATTCAGGACTCTACCAAAAGCATTTTTTTTCTTGCATTGTCAATGAGTTTAAAATATGAACCATGAACCTTAGAGGGTTTTACCCTCAAGGGCATAGGAGAAATGCAGAGCCATCTAGTGTGGCATCTCTGTTGCTCCTAGCAAGCCAAGATCTCCTGGTGTGAAATAACACCAGAGGAGGTCTAGGTTAGATATTAGGAAAGGTTTCTTTGCTGCAAGAGTTGTCAGGCATTGGAATAGGCTGCCTAGGGAGGTAGTGGAGTCATCATCCCTGGGGGTGTTCAAGAAACCTGCAGCCATGGCATTTTGGGACATGGTTTAATGGCTATGGTGGTGGTGGGTTGATGCTTGGACTTTGTGATCTTAGAGGGCTTTGCCAACAAAAAGTTCTATGAAATTGTTGGTGCTAGCATGAGTTCTTTTCAAGAAGATTTAAACAAACACACAAAAAAAATTCAACACTGTGTCTGGAGAATGGCTGAAGCTGACAGAGAGGAGGAGCTTGCTCTCCAGTGATGAATTCCTACAGCAAGTGAGCTCTTTCCCCAATAACATTGCTCTTCGAGCATTTGCTGGGTTCAGCAGGAAATGACCCATGAGTGTGATCTGTTTCCCTGTGTATAATTTTACACTTTTGTAATCATATCTGGGCACACAAGGTCCACCTGAGGCTTGCTGATCACTCCTGAGGATCTGTCTTGGCTCAGCCTTTGCATTTTTCCCTTGCAGTGATTTCTGCTTTGAGTGATGCTGGAAGAAAGAATGCTCATCTTCCTCTAAATAATTGGATTGATCTGCTCATTGCCTGAGGCAGGGCAGCCAAAGGTGTTTGGTTTGTTAAGGGCAAAGCTCTTTTCACTTGCCTTTATGTATTTATGTCCAAGTGGATGTTACCTGAGCAATATAACCTTCTCCTGTCACCAGTAAGGCCAAGAAGATGCTTTCAGAGAGCAATTCATTCTACCTAACTCCAAAACCACTCTCCATTAGATTAGAGCTGAGTCTCTGAACTTTACATACTAAGTGAGAATCAAAAAGTCCTACCATTAATTTCAAGTGCATGACATATGTCACTGCCTGTGAAGTAACTGACAATGAAGAAACAAAGTTAAGGACAAAGTTGGTACAAGAGCAGATAAAATAAACTTGTTCTGAATTTGTTGGCCCAGAAATTAAAAGCTAAAGGAGAAAGGCTTCAAAGAATTTTTTTTTTTTTAAAAGAACTGCTTGGACACACACTTTAACTATTTTGACAAAGCAGGAGGAATGTTGCCGTGTTTATGGCCATGGTTGTACTCCATGTTTTCATCACAGGAGTGATGAAAAAAACCCTGGGAGGGTTTTTTCAGCTTCGTATCAAACCACTGTGTTTCATGCTTTGTGTGAAAAACAGGGTATAGAAAGTGACCTTAGAATCATAGAATCATAGAATCAACCAGGTCGGAAGAGACCTCCAAGATCCTCCAGTCCAACCTATCACCCAGCCCTAGCCAATCAACCAGACCATGGCACCAAGTGCCTCATCCAGGCTTATTTTAAACACTTCCAGGGATGGTGACTCTACAACCTCCCTGGGCAGCACATTCCAATGGCCAATCTCTCTCTCTGTGAAGAACTTCCTCCTAACATCCAACCTATACCTCCCCTGGCACAACTTGAGTCTGTGTCCTCTCGTTCTGCTGCTCATTGCCTGGGAGAAGAGCCCAACCCCCACCTGGCTACAGCCTCCCTTCAGGTAGTTGTAGAGAGCAATGAGGTCTCCCCTGAGCCTCCTCTTCTCCATGCTAAGCACCCCCAGCTCCGTCAGCTTCTCCTCATAGGGCTTGCAAACACTGACGTGAGCAACTCAATGCCTAAAGGAATGGCAAAGATAAAATAAGCTTAATTGATGTGCAAGTTTCTGTAAATATATGTAAAAAAAATCAATTACAAATAACCACAAACAAACAAACAAACAAAAACCCCAAAATCCCAACAACAAACAACAGCAACCAAACAAGCCAAAAATCCTTTGGGGTATTGAGTAAGCTCCTCAGCTCATCCAGAAAGAATTCATAGGGGGCAGTAATTAGCCTTTTCAGAATTGCATTGTAACTGTTCTTAATGACTCCTTTGCCATCTAATGAAGAAACTCATACTGACATTGTGCAACACAGCCAAAGCTTCCTAAACAAGCTCACTTGTCTGGGGAGGAAAAATTAATTTAATGAACAAGCCCATCTCATTTTTTAATCCCAAAAGACAAGCTGGAGGAGGGAAGATTTAGACTGAATATTAGGAAAAAATTCTTTCCAGTGAGCTGCTGGTACGGGTTGCACAGGGAGGTCATGGAGGCTCCCTCCCTGGAGGTGTTAGAGGTCAGGCTGGATGAGGCCTTGAGCAACCTGGTCCGGTGGAAGGTGTCCCTGCCCATAACAGGGAGATTGGAATTGGATGATCTTTAAGGTCCCTTCCAACCCAAACCACTCTATGAACATTGTTGTTCCATATTATTCAATATTTATTCACCAGTTCAGACCTCACCTGCCACTGCTTACAAAGCAAACATTTACTTTTGATCCAACCAGTTTCACACACAAATGTTAGCAGAAGAGAAATAAATGGTTTAAAACTTTGCTGAGAGAAGCAAAAACCAAACCAAAAACCAAACCAAAAGCCAAACCAAACCAAACCAAAATCCAAACCACAAACCCAAACAAAACCAAAGAAAAAACCAAAAGCAACGGAAAACCCAAACACAAACAAAGGAAAACCCAAATGAAATCAAAGGACAACTCAAACAAAAGCAAAGGAAAACCCAGACAAGAGCAAAAGAAAACCCAAACAAAAGCAAAGGAAAACCCAAATGAAAGCAAAGGAAAACTCAAACAAAAACAAAGGAAAACCCAAACAAAAACAAAGGAAAACCCAAACAAGAGCAAAGGAAAACCCAAATGAAAGCAAAGGAAAACTCAAACAAAAACAAAGGAAAACCCAAACAAAAACAAAGGAAAACCCAAACAAGAGCAAAGGAAAACCCAAATGAAAGCAAAGGAAAACTCAAACAAAAACAAAGGAAAACCCAAACAAAAACAAAGGAAAACCCAAACAAGAGCAAAGGAAAACCCAAATGAAAGCAAAGGAAAATTCAAACAAAATGAAAAAGAAAACCCAAACAAAAGCAAAGGAAATCCCAAACAAAAACCCATGAAAAGAAATACCACCCCCCCAAAAAAAAAAACCCCACCAACAACCCAAACAATGAATGACTTTTATGGAATCCAGAGAAGTTAATCCCATTGAGATATGTGATGAATAAATCTTTAAGAAGTAAATTAACAACCATTTATATTTCTCAGAATCATTGGCTGAGTGGTTTCAAAGTTGATGGCACTGAAGCAACATGACCCTGTGTGACCTCAGGGTTTGGTTGTTGGGGGTTTTTTTGCACAGAACAATGGAATTGTTTTGGTTGGAACAGGCCTCTAAGATCACAGAATCAACCAGGTTGGAAAAGAACTTTGAGATCATCAAGTCCAACCTATCACCCAACACCATCTAATCAACTAATCCATGGCACCAAGTGCCTCATCCAGGCTTTTTTAAAACACTTCCAGGGATGGTGACTGCCACTGGGCAGCACATTCCAACGGGAAATCTCTCTTTTTGTGAAGAATTTCTTCCTAACATCCAGCCTAAACATCCCCTGGCACAGCTTGAGACTGTGTCCTCTTGTTCTGCTGCTGGTTGCCTGGGAGAAGAGCCCAACCCCCACCTGGCTACAGCCTCCCTTCAGGTAGTTGTAGAGAGCAATAAGGTCTCCCCTGAGCCTCCTCTTCTCCAGGCTAAACAATTGCAGATCAGAGTCCAACTCCAACCCAAGACCACCATGTCCCAAAGTGCCATGGCCACACATTCGTTGAACACCTCCAGATGACTCCACCACCTCCCTGGGCAGCCTCTTCCTATGCCTGACCACTCTTTCAGGAAATATTTTTTTTCCTAATATCCAGTATATTCATATGCTAATAAAGCTCAGTGCTGTCCACTGTGTGATACTTATAATGAGAAATGAATGCAAAAGTTGCTTCTCAGAAGTGTTGTGAAGTCTTCATCCTTGGAAACTTTCAACACCTCACTGGATAACTCCCTGAACAGTGTGGTCTATACAGTGTTGACCCTGCTTTAAGCAGGAGGTTGGCCATCCCAAGGTCCCTTTCTACCTGAGCTATTCTGTGGGCTCTGCTCTGCCATCAAGACCAGCCAAAAAACTGTTCCTGAAGAGGGTAAAACCACTTTCTAGCTGGATGTTCCCTCAATCAGCTCAAAATAAAACAACCCCAGAAGCCCTCTTCCAGGAGAGAGGCTGTGCAGGGTGAAGCACACTGCAGGGTTAAGTGCCCTATTTATCACTACTGGAAACAAAAGTTTAGGCTTGCCAGCAGCTGACTGCTCCAATTCCACTTGCTCAACTGAATAAACAATGGGGCAAAAAGAAAAAAAAAAAGGAAATCATTTAATCCCCTGAAAATTCAGGCATGTTTCTCCCTATCAGGAGGTCTCACAAATAAGTCTTTATGAAAAGGAGCCAAGGTGTGAAGTCTAAATCACTTTTGTGTTCACAACTGTTTAATGCATAACCACACAGTTCTGTGCCCAGGAGCCCCTCCTCACCCTTTATGATGTGTTGGTAAAAAGATTAGCACTCTAGAAAGCTGAGGAACTTATTGCTTCCTTGGATGCAGAAAATAGACATTTTTACAGGGAAAAAATAATGACAGCAATTAGAGCAAAACCAGAAGGGGGAAAAAATAAAGAGTCTTAAAGAAGGGAAAGCTGAAAGATGTTGTAGCTGCTCTAATGGAACACTTCATTTTGTCAGCCTTCTCACAGTATTATTGATTCCATGCTTGCTGAAAATCTTGAATGGCTTTGGCCACTGGGAAAAAAGTTTTGTTAAGGTTGGGGTTTTGTTGCTTATTTGTTATTCTGATTTTTTTCCTTTCCTTTTCCCTTCTCCCTTTCCTTTCTTTTTGTTTTCCTTTCCTATTCTTTTTTTTCTTCCTTCCTATTTCTTCTTTCCTATTCTTTCTTTCTTTCTTTCTTTCTTTCTTTCTTTCTTTCTTTCTTTCTTTCTTTCCTATTCTTTCTTTCCTATTTTCTTTCCTTCTTTCTTTCCTCTTTCCTATTCTTTCTTTCTGTCTTTCTTCTTTCCCATTCTTTCTTCTTTCCTGTTCTTTCTTTCCTTTCTTCTCTCCTATTCTTTGTTTCCTTTCTTCTTTTCTACTCTTTCTTTCTTCTTTCCTATTCTTTCTTTCTTCTTTCCTATTTTGTCAGTCCTTTTTTCTTTCCTCTGTCTTCTTTTTCTTTCTTTTCTTCTTTCCTGTTCTTTCTTTCTTCTTTCCTATTTTGTCTGTCCTTTTTTCTTTCCTCTGTCTTCTTTTTCTTTCCTTTTTTCTTTCTTTTTATTTTCTGTTCCTCTTTTCTCTTCTCTCTTCCACCCTCCCCCCTCCTCTCTCTTCCCCCCTTCTACTTTTTTCTTCTTGTTCCTTTTTTTTTTTTTTTTTCTTTTGGCCTACAGATTTCAAGAGAATTTGTTTCTGGGCAAGGGAACACAAGCAGAACTCTCTGAAAGGAGGGCTCAGGTTCCCTTTTCCCAGCAGAGTGACACTTGGTGTACCTGCCAAAAGGCAATCAAGGCTGTCACCACCATTTCCTCAAAGTTAAATCTCAGAACTTTTTCCCCTGTATCTTTCAGGCTTCCTTTTCCCTGCTCACAATACTTCTGCCAGTTCAGTTCTGTAGTCATGCATGCAACAAGAATGACTTTTTTTCTTTTTCCCCCTCAAGACTAAACAATACTGCTGAAGCTTAGGGTTGAATTACAATTGAAGTTCTGGTTCTAGGCACATAGGAAATTATTCACTGTTTCAAAATAATGCCTTCAAACACCCTTCAAACACCTCTCATTTAACAGGCTTTGAGGTTCCTTCTCTTCTCCTGTCACAAGAGCCCCTGCTAAAAACTCTGTCCCCAGCTTTCTTATTGACCCCTTTAAGGTCTGAAAAGCCACCAGAAGGTCTCCCTGGAGCCTTCCCTTCTCCAAACTGAACCCCACCTCTCTCAGCCTGGCCTCACAGCAAAGGGCTTCCATCCCTCCCAGCATCCCTCTAGCCCTGCTCCAACAGGTCCATGTCTCTGCTGTGCTGAGGACTCCAGAGCACTGCAGGTGGGGTGTCAGCAGAGCAGAGGGGCAGAATCCCCTCCATCCACCTGCTGCCCACAGGATAATGAAGCATTGCTGAGTACACATCTTGCCATATGCTTACTCTCACTATAAGTTCTATCTACTACATTACTGGAACATGCCATAGGAGAATGTCTCTTTAAGGCAGCTGAGGAAAGCCACTTTACTGCCTCAAACAATGCCACCCCTCCCTAACTGAAGCTTTTCCAATGAGGAGAGATTGCTCCTAGTTGTGAAACAGGTGAAAAAGCCACCAACTTCATAAGGAGCCCTGGGTGACATGCTAATGTGTTTGAGCATCAGGAGAAAATTGTCATGCATAAAAGGGGGTTATAGAATAAAAAACTAAATCAATAATCAGCCATACTAAGATTCTTCACAGAGAGAGTGGTTGGCCATTGGAATGGGCTGCCCAGGGAGGTGGTGGAGTCACCATCCCTGGAGGTGTTCAAGAGGGGATTGGACGTGGCACTTGGTGCCATGGTTTAGATAGGCATGAGGTGTAGGGTGACAGGTTGGACTCGATGATCTTTCAGGTCTCTTCCAACCTTCTTGATTATATGATTCTATGATTCTATTTGTCCAGCAAACTTTTATTCCCCCTCCTGTGCATATGCATTAGGAAATTGTTTCTGACAACCTTTCTGACCTCCACACCAAGCAAAGCCTCCTTGGCTATCTCTTCACAGGCTGTTTTGTGTACTAACTGAACAAAGGTTCAACAAGGATCAGAAGAAGGTTGTTAGAAGGAGGTATCCAGCAAGGTGGGGGAGAACAGACCATGCTGAATCTGCAACTCCCACGAGCACCAAGGGAGAGCAATCAGACCACTGTCCTTCTGAAATCCACCACAGTGGTTCACAGAAGGTCAGGGTAGGAATGGACCTCTGGAGATCATTGAATGCAACCCCCCCTGCCAGAACAGGTTCACCTGGAGCAGGCTGCACAGGATAGTGTCCACATAGGCTTTAAATGACTCCAGAAACAGAGGTTCCACAACCTCTCTGAGCAGCCTGTTCCAGTGCTCCACCACCCTCAAAGTTCCTCCTCACATTCAGGTGGAACTTCCTATGTTCAAGTTTGTGCTCAGTACCACTTGTCCTGTCACAGGGCACCTCTGACAAAAGATTGGCTCCATCCTCCTGACACCCACCCTTTCACTGTTGGTCATCATTGACAAGATCTCCTCCACTCAGACTTCTGCAAGCTAAAAAGCCCCAAGTCCCTCAGCTTTTCCTCAGGAGAGAGATGTTCTTGCTCCCCATTCATCTTCAACCAAAGAAACTGTTTCTGCAGAGTGCTGCTCAAGCTGCCAGGTGTTACTGTCTGCAAGAGTCCAGCACTTCTTATGGGATGCAGGGAGATTGGGAACCCAAAGGGAGATTTGGGGGGATGTATAGAAGCTTTTTATTGGATGTTTAGAGGAAGGGGCAACCTGTCATCCCACTGGTGCTGTCAGGGAGCAATAGCTGTGTCCTACCATCACAGAATCACAGAATTAACCAGGTTGGAAAAGACCTTCAAGATCAGCAAGTCCAGCCTATCACCCGACACCATCTAATCAACTAAACCATGGCACTAAGTGCCTCATTCAGGCTTTTTAAAAACACTTCCAGGGATGGTGACTCCATCACCTCCCTGGGCAGCACATTCCAATGGCCAATCTCACTTTCCATGAAGAATTTCTTCCTAACATCCAGCCTAAACCTCCCCTGGTGCAGCTTGAGACTGTGTCCTCTTGTTCTGTCGCTGGTTGCCTGGGAGAAGAGCCCAACCCCCACCTGGCTCCAACCTCCTTTCAGGTAGTTGTAGAGAGCAATGAGGTCTCCCCTGAGCCTCCTCTTCTCCAGGCTAAACACCCCCAGCTCCCTCAGCCTCTCCTCACAGGGCTTGTCCACTAGATGCAGCTCACTAATGCTGTTCACCTTCCTATGACTGCAAGCACATCTAATTGATGCAAGTGTGGCCACGGCTCCCTGAGTATTTCTTTTGAGCCACAGTTACAGTGATACAAAAATGAAATGCAGATATCCAAACACAGATTATTTTACTCCTAGCCTGAACGCAGAAGCCTGATTTGCTTTAGTATTTGATGTTTCTTCAAAAATGTCTGTGCTCAAAGCACAGATCCACCAGAGAGTAGCAGCTAATCTGTTTTAGGAGCAGTGGCCAATATTCCTGTCCCCTTGATCCTGGGGATCTAAGAAATGAAGAACGGAAAGCAGCTGATGGGAAAAGAAATGTCTTGTCCTCTACCACATGCCAAGTGTGTGAAGGCAGCAGGGCTATTTAGTCATCACAACATTCTCTTTTCTGCCTTGGATGACTTACTTCTTATATATGTGTCCAGCAGGAGCAGGGAGGGGATTGCCCCCTTGTGCTCAGCTCTGGGGAGGCCACACCTTGAATGTTGTGTCCAGTTTTGGGCACCTCAAGACAAGAGAGATGTGGAGGTGCTGGAGCCAGGGCAGAGGAGGGCAAGGAAGCTGTGAAGGGCCTGGAGAATAAATCTGATGAAGAGCAACTGAAGAAGCTGGGGATGGTTAGTTTGAAAAAGAGAAGGCCAAGGAGAGACCTCATTGCTGTCTACAACTCCCTGAAAGGTGGTTGTAGAGAGGTTGGTGCTGGTCTCTTCTCACAGGTAATTAGTGATAGAACAAGAAGGAAGCCTCAAGCTGGGACTGGGTAGGTTTAGACTGGACATTAGGAAAACATTTTTCCCAGCAAGAGTGGTCAGGGATTGGAATGTGCTGCCCAGGGAGGTGGTGGAGTCACCAACCCTGGCTGCCTTTCAAGGCGGTTTGGATGTGGTGCTTGGGGCTATGGTTTAGGGGTGACCCTTGTAGAGTAGGGCTCAGGATTGGACTTGGTGATCCTGAGGGCCTTTTCCAAGCTGAATATTTCTGTGATTCTGTGATACATCTTCTGTGAAGGCAGCAACTGCATCCTTCCCAGCCTGTGTCAGGAGAACCTCCTCAATGTCCATAGTTTTGTTATAGCAAACTCTTGGGGCTCTGCACAAGCGAGATCTGACATAGGGCAAAGTGTGATTCTAAGCAAATTCCAGTCTTGCTCTTATAGAATCATAGAGTCATAGAATTGTCAGGGTTGGAAGGGACCTCAAGGATCATCCAGCTCCAACCCCCTGCCATGGGCAGGGACACCTGACACTAGAGCAGGTGGCACAACACAGGGATATTCAAATCTGGGTAGAAATATTGGAGTTCATTGGATATAAAACACACTTCTGCAATTTCTAATCTTGAACAGAAGAACTGCAGACTTTAGTGAACTCCACTTTGCAGGTATGAATTTATTTTCATTTTAAGCAGATCACAGGGACATTTCATCACAAGCCATTTAGCTTTATTGCTCCACAAACCTACAGGGGCAAAACTAAAAGTTAATCTCTGTTTCAATATTTAAAGACCCAGAATTGTGCTACTTTATATATCTTGAAGTATACCATAGGGGAAAAAAAAAAATCTACATTTCTCCTTTTGACATTGCCCACCTTTTTCTAAGGGAAGGAAATTCTGAGTGTTTTATTCTGGCAAAATAAAGCTGAAAACTGAACAGTAGAGATCCCCCCACGTATGTGAAAGAAATTCACAGCTCCCTGCATTTGATGGCAATAACACAGAAGCTCCATATGTTTGTAGCTTTCAGGTTTGTCTGTTCCCCTAATGAGAGCACCAAACCCCTCTGGATTTTAAGATATTGGTAGAAGAGCAGATCCAGTCATAGTGAAAGGAGGATGGATGTCTGCTCTGCCAGGAAACTAGGAATGAACCAAAAAGGGGAATGATAAAGGTGAATGCTCAGTGCTTTTAAAGGTCCCTTCCAATTCAAGCTCACTCACCTCTAAAGGTCCCTTCCAACCCAAGGTCACTCACCTCTAAAGGTCCCTTCCAACCCAAGGTCACTCACCTCTAAAGGTCCCTTTCCACCCAAGGTCACTCACCTCTAAAGGTCCCTTTCCACCCAAGGTCACTCACCTCTAAAGGTCCCTTCCAACCCAAGGTCACTTATCTCTAAAGGTCCCTTCCAATCCAAGGCCATTCACCTTTAAAGGTCCCTTCCAACCCAAGGTCACTCACCTCTAAAGGTCCTTTCCAACCCAAGGTCACTCACCTCTAAAGGTCCTTTCCAACCCAAGGTCACTCACCTCTAAAGGTCCCTTCCCACCCAAGGTCACTCACCTCTAAAGGTCCCTTCCAACCTAAGATCACTCACCTCTAAAGGTCCCTTCCAACCCAAGGTCACTTATCTCTAAAGGTCCCTTCCAATCCAAGGCCATTCACCTTTAAAGGTCCCTTCCAACCCAAGGTCACTCACCTCTAAATGTCCCTTCCAACCTTAGATCACTCACTTTAAAGGTCCCTTCCAACCCAAGGTCACTCACCTCTAAAGGTCCCTTCCAACTTCAAGTATTCTATGATTCTGAATGCAGCCTTTCTTTGCAAAGGAAGTCCCACAGTTTAATGAAGGAATTGGAGGCTGCTCTAAGCCACTTTAATCCATAACCAATGAAACAACCACAGCGAACCCAGCCCAACTTTTCCATCTGTCATCACCCTGGGAGTTGTCTGAGAAGGGCTGATAACTGGTGAGGAGAACCCAAGGCCAAAGTGATACTGGTCTGGCACACACATGGATGGAAACATGCATGCAGAGTCCTTGAGAATGAGCAATACTGGCAGCAACTGACAGCTACAGAAAACATAGCCAAGGCACCCAGACTGCTTGGCTGCAGTGGAGCCCAGGCTGAGTTATGAAATCCTTCTGAATAACAGATCAGGCTAAGTCCTGCTGAACTCTCTGTTGCAGAGGTGAAGCTGACTTAACCCCCACGAGCTTTGCCCATGCTTTCTGTCAGTACTTGCAGCTGATCACAGAGAAATTTGGTTAAGTGTCACAGGGTGCCCAGAGTCACTGCAGACTGCCCACTTCCATCAAGTAAAAGTATTTCCCCAAGATGTGACATGAAGGTGAGTGTGTTTATTCATTCACATTGGCAAAGCAACTGGCAGCTGAGATTCATGTCCAGCAGCTTGCACTTGGCATGTAAGTGGAGTGTTTGTTTAAAACAGCAAATCAATCACATTCCTGTCTGAAAGCAAAGCAAAGCAAAAAAACAAACAAACAAAAAAATTCCACTGGAGTCAGAAAAAAACTCCTCCTAAGCACAGACTGGACAGCCAAACTCTGAAGTCATCACAGAATGGTTTGGGTTGGAATGGATCTTTAGAGGTCATGTAGTCCAACATCCCTGCAGTGAGAAGGGGCAGCTGCAACTAGAGCAGGTTACTCAGAGCCCTGTTGAAGCATCTTCACTTCCCAGTCTTTGTTATAAAATGGATCTGTAGTTGGAGAGGTGAGAATACATCTTGGTATAGCAAAACCTCCTTCTAAGGAAGGTGGGGCCACAAGAAATGTACACTGGTGGATGAGGTTTGCATTCCTCTCTCCTTGACCCTAGCTCTAGTTCAAAAGCTTCCCTAGAGTAAGGTCACAGGTAGGATGGCACCAACCTGATGGTGCAGCAGTACGTTACCAGCACTCACACCAGCAGCACTGTGTGCAACATTGGGCCCTGCTGCACCAAAAAAGAGGGGGACAAGATGGAAAACATCCAGAGAAGGGACATGAGAATCATCAGAGAACTGGCACATCAGGAAAGGCTGAGAGAACTGAGTCTGTCCAGCCTCCAGAAAAGAAGGCTTAGGGCAGACCTTATTGCCATGGAGCAGCAGGGTGGCTGCCAAGAAGATGGAGACTCCTTTTTCACAAGGAGTCCCACGGAAAAGTCAAGGGAGAGATTCTGGCTGGACTCCAGGAGAAAATGTTTGCCCATGAGAGCAGTCAGACATTGGAATCACCTCCTAAGGGAAGCAGTGGAGCCCCCTTCATTGTCCAGTTTTAAGACTCAGCTTGACAGGCTGCTGGGCCAGCTCATTTTATTTCTACTCTTTCCTAGAAAGTTTGGGCCAGATGATCCCTGGGGTTCCCTTCCAACCTGGCATCCAGTGGTTGTGTGTGATACATTGTGCTCTGGTATCATAAACACGCAGGTCAGAGCATGAGCTGCTGGAAACCAGCTCCATGGAGAAGGACCTGGGAGTGCTGGTGGACAAGAAGTTCACCATGAGCGACAGCAGTCTGCTTTTGTGGCCAAGAAGGCTAATGGCTTCCTTAGGCACATTAAGAACAGTGTGGACAGCAGGTAGAGAGAAGTTCTCCTTTCCTTCTACTCTGCCCTGCTGATGCCATAGCTGGAGTACTGAGTCCAGTTCTGGACTCCTCAGTGCAGGAGAGACAAGAAACTAGTGGAAAGAATCCACCAGAGGCTACAAAGATGAGGGCAGTAGAACAGCACTCTGAAGAGGAGAGGTTGAGAGACCTGGGGATGTTTAGCCTGGAGAAGAGCAGTCTGAGAGCAGTCTGCTCAGGGAAATTGCTTAAACTTGAATAAGCAAGCTCCAAAAAATAGGAAAAAATGAATATTTCAATCAAGTGACAGCTCAAGCATCCAGTGCTGACATTGGTCTAAGATCAGGTACAGACATTGAAGGGCAAGCTTCTTTTGATGGTAGGCTTGCTCCAGTTTGATGAGGCTAGAATGAGGTGTCTGGGTTTGCCTGGGCAGCAGACACTAATGAGGTGGCTCTTGATGCTGGGCAAGAGGATGAGGTCACAGAACCACAGAATCATTCAGGCTGGAAAAGACCCTTGGGATCATCAAGTCCAAACATTAACTCTACTCTACAAGGGTCACCCCTCAACCATATCCCCAAGCACCACATCCAAAGAACCTTTAGACACATCCAGGGTTGGTGACTCCACCACATCCCTGGGCAGCACATTCCAATCCTTGACCACTCTTGCTGGGAAATTTTTTCCCCTCATGCCCAGTGGCAGCTTGAGGCCATTCCCTCTTGTTCTATCACAGATTACCCATGAGAAGAGACCTGCACTAACCTGGTGCCCAGTGACAGGACAAGGGGCAGTGGGCACAAAGTGGAACTCAGGAGGTTCCATCTGAACAGGAGGAGAAAATTCTTTGCTGTGAAGTTGCTGGAACCCTGGAGCAGGCTGCCCAGAGAGGTTGTGTGGTCTCCTTCACTGAAGGTTCCAAACCTACCTGGAGATTGCAATCCTCAGACCCTGCCCCGGGTGCCCCTGCTTTAGCAGCAGGGTTGGCCTAGATGACCTGCAGAGGTCCTTTCCAGTCCCCATCATTCTTGTGATTGTGTGCTGCAATCCCTTGTGTGACAGGACCACCTCACAGTGTTGGAGTTGGAGTTACTGCCACAAGAGGGTGCAAGGGGAAAAAAGAAAAGCAATAATAATAAAAAAAGAAGCCAGGTCTTCGAATTTGGGTAAAGATGTCTCAAAATACATGGGAAAAGAAAATTTGAAACAAAAGGCCTCCCTTTCTTACCAAAAAGAAGCAATAGCTTTTAAACTCCCTTGATGTTAGTGGCAGGATATTAATGGATGAAAACTTGGGATTCTCTTCACTTGCCCTCTGACTCCATTTTTGTCTTTTCTTAGTTCTCAAAAATGTAGCTGTGGAATACTAATTGTGGACTGTGGAATTTTGGAACCACCTAACCTTAGAACTGAGAGCCAAGTCTTGCACCCCAGATGTCATAACACTTACAAGAAGACAAACACCATCCCATTTCCAGAATTATCTGCATCACAGGCTAGAAGGAGAGGAAAGAAACAATTAATACCATCCCTGGGTTTGACACTTGCTTCAAGTATAGCCAGGCAAAGAGAAACCTCTGTGGCTTTCAGCCCTAGGCATTAACTAGTCTGAGCTCATCTTGTTCTGCCAGAGAAGCTGTGCTTTCCTTGCAAACCTGTTGCTTGCTGGAATACAGCTGGAAGGCTGGCTCATGTTCCAACCTGCCTATAGGAAGTTTCACTTCATTCACAAAATGCAGGATTTGTATCACCAGTCTGAGTTAATCTTGCCTTGAAGCAATCAATTATTTCAGGTGCTGTTCACAGACTCACAGGATGTTAGGGGTTGGAAAGAAACCCAGGAGATCATCAGGTCCTGAGCCTGCCAGAGCAGGACCAGAGAATCCAGCACAGGTCACACAGGAACACATCCAGATGGGGCTTGAGAGTCTCCAGAAAAGGAGACTCCAAAACCTCTCTGGGGAGCCTGTTCCAGTGCTCTGTGACCCTCACAGTGAAGAATTTCCTCCTCATGTTGAGGTGGAACCTCCTGTGCTGTAGTTTACATCCATTACCCCTAGCATTCCTTTTAATCCAGAAAAATCAACTTAGCCCATAGGAGGGGAAAAAATAGTTAAAAAATCCTACTTTGCAGAGGGATTGAACTTGGTGATCTCTGGAAGTCCCTTCCAACCCCTAGCATTCTATGATTCCATGACAGTGAAAATGTGCTCATTTAGATGAATTCAGTAATTCAGTCTCTTTCCACCTTTGGAAGAGCAAGCCCAGCACGTTTTCTTTCACTAGGTCATGCTGGGTTTATGTAGCTGATGGTTTGGGTTCCACAGTGTTATTGAACTGCTTGGCATGTGCCTCAGAGTAAATAAACAAGAGGCACAAAGCCCTTGGCTGGATTTCATTTCTCCATGCCCTTTGACGAGTGTTTACATTGCAGCAGCTGTGAGTCTGGTCTGAGTTCTTTGGCATCTCTCCTCTCTGGTTTCTACATGAGGAGGAATGGAGGGAAAAGCAAAAAAAAAAAAAAAAAAGATCTGCAGCTGGTGTGGAAGCAGAGCCCTGCTCGTGAGAAGAGATTTCTTTTTTGAGGCATTAACATCTCTGACATTTTCTACAGCATCACATGCTGTGGCAGAAGCTTTTGCCTCCCTCAGCACATCCCCATCTCGTGGGAAAGCAGCTTGCTCCTCACCTCCTGGAGAGCTGGTGCTCAGATAGACTTCTGGCCACCAAGATCTATGCCTTCCTCAGAAAATAACTGTCTGCCATTAGAGCAGGTTGCTCTGCCCTGACCTGGGATGGTGCCAGGGATGGGGCATCTGCCACCTCTCTGGGCAAGCTGGGACAGTGTTTCACCACCCTCCATGCCAAACATTCCTTCCTTCTCTCTAGTCTGAATCTACAACCATTTCATTCTAAAACATCACCCCAGGCCCTGCTAAAATGTCTGTCCCCATCTTTCCTGTAGGCCTCCTTTAAGTATCAAAAGGCTGCAATAACTTCTCACCAGAACCTTCATGTTGGAGGTGGAACAACCCCAACTCTCTCAGCCTATCCTCACAGGAGAGGTGTTCCAGCCCTCTGATCATTTCTGTGGCCTCCTCTGGACCCTCTCCAACAGATCCAATATGAGGCAAGAGAAGACAACGTGGCAGGTATTAGCTGGAATGAAGTGATTCCTGGGAAAAGCCTCCCTGATGTAATTCCCACGAACACTAAGTGGTGCAGGGTGCAAAAAGCCTCCTTTTGCCCTTCAGCCCATGCACAGTTCTCAGGTCACAGCACACACACACATGGCAGAGGGCTCAGGCAGCTTTCTAGGGAAGCCCACAGCTGGGTGGGCAGCATTGTGGGACAGGTTCTTCTGTTAGAAGTAATGAAAAGCAGAATGGGGGGGGAAAGCATCAAGCAAAACAAGCACTGAAAGAGAAATAACCTCCCAGCTCAAACAAAGGCATGCAGCAATGACAAGAATTTTAAGCAAATATTTTGCTTGCAAAGGAGAGGTTGTTAGCATAAACCCAGCCTGTTTCTCCTACAGAAGAGCTGCAGAGGAAGAATTGGACATGACCTACTTGCAACCCCCAAATCCCAGGAGACCAGGGGGTGCTTCAGGTCTACTGTGTAAACCCAAATGGTGACAGCTTCTTTCTACAAGCCATCTGTTTGCCCACTGTCTGTCACCTCTGAACAGAGTATGTAGTCAAGCAGATCTTGTTTTGGGAGATGTGCTGATAGACAAACAAATGAGGTTGCTAACCACCACCAAGAGGCAGCAATTAGCAGAAGCCCAGAGCACAAGGTGGCCAGTGGTGCCTGCAGTCTGATTAGATTTCCACTAAAGGTGCTTTGAAAAACCTTCTTCATAAGCTTTGCAGTCCAACAAGTCATGAAACCCACAGGGAATACACCACTGAGTGTTCAGATGAATCAGTGGTGAATTAAAACCTAAGTAAGGAACGACCTTACTTCAACTTCTGGATTCAATTCCCAAGGTAGTTCCAAAGTGAATACAAACATGAGCAAAAAAAAAAAAAATGCACCCTGCTTTATGATGCTGCTTAAGCAGAAGATGGGTCAGCTCTTTACCCAGCTCTTGGTGGAAAGAGCACTCATGTGAAGGACTTAGAAACAATGGTTGAAGCCCACAGGACTCATAAAATTGAAACCTGCAGTCTGCTCATCCTCATGGCCCTTCTCTGGACACATTCCAGCACCTCCATATCCCTCTTGTAACAGAGGCTCCAGAAGTGGATGCAGTACTCCAGGTGGAGTCTCACCAGAATGGTGTTAGAAGGAGAGAATCACCTCCCCCACTCTGCTGGCCACACTCCTCCTGATGCAGCCCCTGGTTGGCCTTCTGGGCTGCAAGTGCACACTGCTGGCTCATGTTGAGCTTCTCATCCACCAGCACCCCCCAGAAAAGGCCTTGGGGGTGCTGGTGGATGAAAAACATCTGTGACTTCACTGGGGACACAACCTGAGACAAGGTGTTCAAGTAATGAGTGCACCTAACAAAGTGGCTGCTGCAGAGACCTGCAGCAAGTCAACTGGGTTTTGAAATAACCTTTTTTGATTTAACTCTAGTTGGAAGAACTTGAACTTCAGTATTTTTACTGTTGCCCAAGGGAAAGTTATTTTACAGCTAGTCTTTCACCTTACCAACAGGAGATGAAAAAAGGCATAGCAAGATATTTCCTTCCCTGCTTAAAAGCATTCTTTCTAGACTAGGATACTAGGAGATACCTATTGCTCTACTACAGTAACTGGAAGAGGACATCATAACCAACAGGAGCTATACAGACCAGAAAAAAAAAAGCCTAATGAAATGAGAAATGAGATCTATTTCACAGTCTCACAGTATATCAGAGGTTGGAAGGGACCTCAAGAGATCATCAGGTCCAACCCCCCTGCCAGAGCAGCATCACTTAGGGTAGCCTGCACAGGAATGCATCCAGGTGGGTTTGAAAAGTCTCCAGAGGAGGAGACTCCACAACCTCCCTGGGCAGCCTGTTCCAGGGCTCTGTCACCCTCACTGCAAAGAAGTTTCTCCTCATGTTGAGCTGAAATCTTCTCTGTTCAAGTTTGAACCCTTTGTTCCTTGTCTTATCACTGTGAACCACCCAAAAGAGCCTGGCCCCCTCCACTTGATACCCACCCCTCAGCTATTGATAGACATTGATCAGATCCCTCTCAGTCTTCTCTTCTCCAGACTAAACAGCCCCAGGGCTCTCAGTCTCTCTTCACAGGGGAGATGCTCAAGTCCCCTAACCATCCTTGTGGCTCTCCCTTGGATTCTCTCCAGCAGGTTTCTGTCTCTCTGGAACTGGAGAGCCCATTTCCTTCTTTGTCTCCCAAAGATGTTTTTATAAAGTGTAAAACCTCCAAGTCCCCAGAGAATTTTGCAATGGTGCAATTAGTCTGCCACCATTATAGTCACTATGCCACCATTATAGTTGCTACTTTGCATGTTCACACTTAGAAAGTTACATGACTACTGGTACTGCTGTTACCTGTTCATCTGACTCAAGTTTCCACCTAACTAAACTCAGCAATCTAAATATGAGGCAAGTAGAGGAGACAAGGCTCTGGAACCTGAAATGGGTGCCTTAGGAAGAATCTTCAGCCCAGGAGAGGGTTGGAGGTGGAGAACCTTCAAGGTGTTTTACAACACAGTTCTATAAGGGTTGTTTAGATCAGATGGTAGGAAAAAATTCATCACCAAAATGGTTGTCAAACCCTCCAGGGAAGTGGTGGAGTCCCCATCTCTGGAGGTTTTGAAAGGATGTGGAGATGTGGTGCTGAGAGACATGGTTTAGTGGTGGACTTGACAATGCTGGGTTAATGGTGGAGTCACTAACCTTCAAGTTCTTTTACAACCAAACCAGTTCTATCATTCTAAAGATGGTTTTCTGAATGAAATAAGGAACCCTATGGAGCTTCCATTGTCATTCCCTCTCATTTGGGGGTGCCTGAACAAATTCTCCCTGCTTACTTATTTCTTTGAATGTGATCAGAGGAAGAAGATGAAAAGACAGACAGATTATCTTCCAGACATATTATCTTCCTGTCTTAGGAGATCCCTGTAGGCAGAAAATGTGTTCCAAAGGAAGATATTGCTTTGAGTGGCAGACAGGTTTAGTACTCCCAGGTCAAATCAACTTTGAACTTGGCCATTTCACACAGTGGTTAATATCAGAGAGGGGAAAAAGGAAAACCCAAACTATAGATGGTGCTCATCTGCACACAGGTAGCCAGCATGATGCAAATGGATCAGATATCTGAGCAGATGTCAGATCTGCCAGCAGAGAGCCAGTGCATGCAAATCCACTGTAATTGGGATAGGTGTGTGCTGCATTTCAAGTATTCTTAGAGAGAGATGGAAAATGAGTTTGAAAACCCAATTCTTTCAGACCAGAGCAACAATTACTGTAACTATAGCCTGCAAGCATTTCATATTTATTTCCAGATACCCTCAACACCACACTTTGGTCCTGAGCTCCATAACTGCTTTACACATTTGAAGTAGCAGCATTTCCATTAAGGACATTTATTATCTGGAGAATTTTATGGGAGTTTCTCTCAGAGTTTTTATAATTTTATTTATTTTATTTTTTTTTTTACACAGCAAAATGAAGAATAAGAAACTCTTCCTCTAACTTCTCAAAATGTAATATATTTTCATCATAACCGCTTGTATTCATCTCCTTTGTAAACAATCATACCATCTTTCAATCTCTTTTTATGAAATTTTTATTAAAGGACCCTGATCATTTTCATAACCAATTGCTGAACCCCTTGTGATTTTGTAATATACTTCAGGAGGTTCTTTTCTGTTTTGTTTTCTTTTTAATTATTATTAGAATTCAAATTATTATCTTTAACTGTTGCTTGTACTTAATCTGCCTTCCAGCCTCAGATTATTTTCAGTCTTCACTACCTACTTGTGACATTTTAATCCTCTCCTGTCCTGCATATAACTCCCCTATGCTTTTGAACAGAAGATAGGATTCAGGCCACTTGCTGTTGATATCCTAAAGTTAGACATCTCCATCCAAGCTGCTGTTCTAGTCAGAGCAGGTTTAGATAGATTTGCCTTCTGGAATTGCCTAAGATGCTTACTTCAAGACAAAAAAAATAGTCAGTGCACATGTTATCAGGAAAGGAGAAAGGAAAATAGGAACTGTTGATCATAGAATCATTGGTTGGAAACGATCTCTAGGATCACTGAGTCCAACCATCAGCCTAAGACCACCATGGCCATTAAACCATGTCCCAGAGTGCCATGTCTAAGAATGTTTAACTATTGGCAAGTAGTAGCAGGAGAAAACCATTTGAGATATTTAGTATAGCCTGATCTAAGGTGAACATTCTGAATATTTATCATATTTATCATATTTATCAAAGGGACACCTTGTGGTGCCTGTCCAGTTCTTAAAATGGGCTACAGGAAAGATGGGGAGGAGTGTGGTCACAGGACAAAGGGCAATGGTTTTAAAACCAGAAGAGGGAAGATTTAAATTAAATATTAGGAAGAAATTCTTCCCCCTGATGCTGGTGAGGCACTGGAACTGGCTCCCCAGAGAAGCTGTGGATGCTCCATCTCTGAAAGTGTTCAAAGCCAGGTTGAGGAATGTAGTCTAGTGGAAGTTGTCCCTGCTCATGGCAGGGGGGTTGGAACTGGCTGATCTTTAAGGTCTTTTCCAATCTAAACCATCCTACTATTGGATTGTATTCTAAGATCCTTCCTGAGCTATCAGAAAGGTGAAATTCACTTTTGCACAGTGGAATCAGATGATAAGAGACTTAGGAGGAGCACCTCTGTTGTGAGGGTAGGCTGAGGGAGCTGGGGTTGTTCAACCTGAAGAAGAGAAGACTCTGAGGGAATCTTAGAGCTGCCTGAAGGGAACCTACAGGAGGGCTAAGGAGGGACTTTTCCTAAGGGTGTCTAGCAACTGGAGAAGGGGAAATGGTTTGAAGCTGAGGGAGAGTAGGTCTAGGTTGGACCTGAGGAAGAAGTTCTTCAGGATGAGGTTGGTGAGACACTGGAACAGGTTGCCCAGCGATGTTTTGGATGCCCCCTCCCTGGAGGTGTTCAAGGCCAGGTTGGATGAGGCCTTGAGCAACCTGAACTACTTCTGAGGTGTCCCTGTTCTTGGCAGGGGGATTGGAGTAGATGATCCCTAAGGTCCCTTCCAATTTGAGCCATCCTATGATTCTGTGATTGAATATGTGCATGGCAGGAGGTAAGAAGAGGACTGAAATTACAACAAGAGAAAATGATTTCAAAGAGAAAGAGGAACCCCATCACTGATGTTGGTTAGCTCTTTAGGCTTCTGCCTATGCACAGCTTTGGTGAAAGCCATTTATGTTTGATGTATGCAATCACTGATTATTTTTAAACACATTATCCTCACATTATCCTGCAGTGCTCTTAAGCACTTCTCCTCATTACTATATGGTACTACAGCATTTCCACAGGCAATAAAAACTACTGCAAATAAATGTGAAGGCAGCCAGGAACGACTGAACCTAAATATTAAGCTTCCCATTGAACAAGGGCTAATTTAATTCAAGATCATAGGAATGGCTGCATCCTGTAAAGATTAACTTTTCCTCTGAAAAGATCAACTTGTCTTCTGAAAAGATCTTTTCAAGATGGAATAATGGTTATTCTTTCTTTGGTCATGCATCAATTCAGATTCTTCAAGCTGTGATCTTCTATTCACAGGAATTTAAAGAATCCAAGACAAAAGTATGTCAATCAAAACTTCTGAGGAGATGAGCTTTGTGATTTCAGCCTGGGTCAGCTGCACAAAGAAATCTGATTTGGATTGGCGTTGGTAAGGGATTAAAGGAGTGGAACATCTGCCCTATGAGGAAAGGCTGAGGGAGCTGGGTTGCTTTAGTTGGAGAAGAGGAGAGTGAGGGTGACCTCATTTGTGTTGATAAAGATGTGAAAAGTGAGTGTCAGGAGGATGGAGCCAGGCTCTGCTCAGTCCAATGATAGGACAAGGGGCAATGGGTGCAAGCTGGAGCATAGGAGTTTCCATGTGAACATAAGGAAAAGCTTTTTAACTGTGAGGGTGCTGGAGCCCTGGAGCACGCTGCCCACAGAGGTTGTGGAGTCTTCTTCTCTGGAGACATTCAAAACCTGCCTGGATGCATCCCTGTGTGACCTGCTCTAGGTGATCCTCCTCAGGCAGGGGAGTTGGACTGAATGAGCTTTCAAAGTGCCTTCCAACCCCTAATATTCTGTAATTCTGTGAATCAATGTTTTTTTAAGTAATAGAGGTGGGGGTGAAAAGGAAAAGAGCTGATTTTTTTATGATCCAATAAATGCAAGTTTTTCTGTTGCTTAATTGGTACTGGAAAACAAAATACTCCAGTTCTGCTACTGCTGTCAACCAGTATGAGTTTGAACTCGATGGCAGACAATGATCTTCTCTCAGCTTGAGGTTTTGGCCCAACTGATTCTTTGTATTCCAATGAAAAGTCCTGCCCAGAATGGCTGTTCTAACAGGAAAGTGTCTGTCTGAATACATTGGATCATAGAGTTACTCAGGTTAGAGGAGAACTCTAAGACCGTGGAGTCCAACCATAAATCTGACCTCACCATAACCACTAAACCATGTCCTGAAGTGCCATGTCCACACAGTTCTTGAACACCTCCAGGGATGGAGACTCCACCGTCTCCTTGGGCAGCTTGCCCCAATGCCTGACCACTCTTGCAGAGGTCATTTCCTCTCACCCTAGCACTTGTTATTTGGGAGAAGAGACCAACCCCCACCTCACTCCACCTCACTCCAACCTCCTTTCAGGGAGTTGTATAGACTGAGAAGGTGTCTCTTCAACTTCATTCGAAGCTCTGCTTTGAATCTTAACCAAGCTGTTTGGCCAAAGAGTTAATACTGCACTTGCTGCATGCTCTCCTCTGCAAACATTGGTTAGCTAAGCAGAACTCCTTTAAAACAACAGCAGCTGGGATATCTACATGGAAAAGATGGAAGGAGAAATGAGCATGAACAGAAAAAAACAGCAGGGAAGGTTTAGGTTGGATATTAGGGAAAGTTTCATCTCCAAAAGCTTTCTCAAGGCTGTGCAGGGCAGTGGTGGAGTCCCCATCCCTGGAGGGATTGAAAAGCTGTGTAGATGTGATGCTGAGGGACATGGTTTAGTGGTGATCCGGCAGTGCTGGGTTAAGAGTTGGACTTGATCTANGCCCTGGAGCACGCTGCCCACAGAGGTTGTGGAGTCTTCTTCTCTGGAGACATTCAAAACCTGCCTGGATGCATCCCTGTGTGACCTGCTCTAGGTGATCCTCCTCAGGCAGGGGAGTTGGACTGAATGAGCTTTCAAAGTGCCTTCCAACCCCTAATATTCTGTAATTCTGTGAATCAATGTTTTTTTAAGTAATAGAGGTGGGGGTGAAAAGGAAAAGAGCTGATTTTTTTATGATCCAATAAATGCAAGTTTTTCTGTTGCTTAATTGGTACTGGAAAACAAAATACTCCAGTTCTGCTACTGCTGTCAACCAGTATGAGTTTGAACTCGATGGCAGACAATGATCTTCTCTCAGCTTGAGGTTTTGGCCCAACTGATTCTTTGTATTCCAATGAAAAGTCCTGCCCAGAATGGCTGTTCTAACAGGAAAGTGTCTGTCTGAATACATTGGATCATAGAGTTACTCAGGTTAGAGGAGAACTCTAAGACCGTGGAGTCCAACCATAAATCTGACCTCACCATAACCACTAAACCATGTCCTGAAGTGCCATGTCCACACAGTTCTTGAACACCTCCAGGGATGGAGACTCCACCGTCTCCTTGGGCAGCTTGCCCCAATGCCTGACCACTCTTGCAGAGGTCATTTCCTCTCACCCTAGCACTTGTTATTTGGGAGAAGAGACCAACCCCCACCTCACTCCACCTCACTCCAACCTCCTTTCAGGGAGTTGTATAGACTGAGAAGGTGTCTCTTCAACTTCATTCGAAGCTCTGCTTTGAATCTTAACCAAGCTGTTTGGCCAAAGAGTTAATACTGCACTTGCTGCATGCTCTCCTCTGCAAACATTGGTTAGCTAAGCAGAACTCCTTTAAAACAACAGCAGCTGGGATATCTACATGGAAAAGATGGAAGGAGAAATGAGCATGAACAGAAAAAAACAGCAGGGAAGGTTTAGGTTGGATATTAGGGAAAGTTTCATCTCCAAAAGCTTTCTCAAGGCTGTGCAGGGCAGTGGTGGAGTCCCCATCCCTGGAGGGATTGAAAAGCTGTGTAGATGTGATGCTGAGGGACATGGTTTAGTGGTGATCCGGCAGTGCTGGGTTAAGAGTTGGACTTGATCTAAAAGTCCTTTCAGCCTAAATGGTTCTATGTTGTTATGTTTTTGTGAGTTTGGTAGGTACAGTCTACATTCAACAAGCCAGTTCCTTCCTTCCTCCACATACAGATTCTTGGAAATCAGAAAGCAATGATAATGAGAAAGAAATATGATTCTAGTCCTGGGAGCCAAAGTACTTTCTCTTTCCACTGCTAGTGAGATATACTTGGGACCACCACTCAGTATCATTTGCTTCTGAATCTCAGTATCTTTAATGATTTTCCAGGCAGAGGTCAAATAGCTGAAAAGGGAAGGAGGAGAGGTTGGTTCCTCACACATTGGAAACACTTTGTGTAATGAGAGCTTTTATTGTTGAGCTTCACCTTTTCATTGAGATTGAACAAGGCTAAGGGCAGGGTTCTGCACTTTGGCCACAACAACCCCAGGCAGTGCTACAGGCTGGGGACAGAGTGGCTGAGAGCAGCCAGGCAGAGAGGGACCTGGGGGTGCTGGGTGACAGCAGCTGAACAGGAGCCAGCAGTGTGCCCAGGGGGCCAGGAGAGCCAATGGCATCCTGGCCTGCATCAGCAATAGTGTCGCCAGCAGGACAAGGGAGGTTATTCTGCCCTGTGCTCAGCACTGGTCAGGCCACACCTTGAGTCCTGTGTCCAGTTCTGGGCTCCTCAATTCAAGAGAGATGTTGAGGTACTGGAACGTGTCCAGAGAAGGGCAATGAGGCTGGGGAGGGGTCTGGAGCACAGCCCTGTGAGGAGAGGCTGAGGGAGCTGGGGGTGTTTAGCCTGGAGAAGAGGAGGCTCAGGGCAGACCTCATTGCTCTCTACAACTACCTGAAGGGAGGTTGTAGCCAGGTGGGGGTTGGTCTCTTCTCCCAGGCAAGCAGTGACAGAACAAGAGGACACAGTCTCAAGCTGCAGCAGGAGAGGTTTGGGCTGGATGTGAGGAAGAAATTCTTCACAGAAAGAGAGATTGGCCATTGGAATGTGCTGCCCAGGGAGGTGGTGGAGTCACCATCCCTGAGAGTGTTTAAAATAAGCCTGGATGAGGCACTTGGTGCCATGGCTTAGTTGATTAGATGGTGTTGGGTGATAGGTTGGACTTGATGATCTCAAAGTTCTTTTCCAACCTGGTTAATTCTGTGATTCTACTTTGTGATCTCCCCTAAAGATGTCTGACTGGTCCTTTCTCACTACTTACCAATTTTCACCAGTAAACCTTTTTAAGCTCCTTTTTTATCTTTAGCCTCATCATTGATGTTCACCTACTCCTTCCTAGAACCCCTGCTACTAATGACTTTTTGATCCACCTCTTTCTTTTCTCTCCCTCTCTTCCAGTAACATTTCAAAGTTAAACATGCTATGGAAGCTGATGTGGCCACAAAGAAATGAATCATCTGCTGGAACAGGTTTGTTTCTTTTTTTTTTTTTTTCCTCCCAGTATGCAGTGGGATTTTCCTTGAATTAAAAGAAAAGGTCAGAATTCAACGAACAACAGGCAATGACAATGCAGTGAATAATGAATTTGGGTGCACAGCAAAAGTGTCTGTGACTGGAGTTTAAAAGGGGAGAAGGGGGAAGTTTGGAGAAATAGGATTTATTTTTTTTGACAAATGCTTCTGTAGACACAAGTGACTAAGAGCTAACATCCTCTTGGGGGAGGGGCTTTTTAGGCCATCAGGTAGTGATAGGACTGGGGGAAATGGAATAAAGCTGGAAGTGGGGAGATTCAGACTGGATGTGAGGAAGAAGTTCTTCCCCATGAGAGTGGTGAGAGCCTGGAATGGGTTTCCCAGGGAGGTGGTTGAGGCCCCATCCCTGGAGGTGTTTGCAGCCAGGCTGGATGAGGCTCTGGCCAGCCTGATGTAGTGTGCGGTGTCCCTGCCCATGGCAGGGGGGTTGGAACTGGATAATCCTTGTGGTCCCTTCCAGTCCTGACTGACTCTATGATTCTATGATCCTGAGCTTGCTGTTGGCTGTAAGCATTGTTCTTCTCTTCACACACTTTCTGCCCTTGCTTTCAAATGGGTTTGGTTTGTTTGTTTTTGATTCACAAACTTCACCCTCCTTTAACCAAATCCCTCTGCTGTTCTTTTCTCCCTGTGGCAGAGCCCTTCCCTACAGATGTTCCTCAATCAAGGGTCTTTGACTTTTGTAAATGATGGTGGAAGGAAATGCTCTGGGTAGCTGATAGACAGGACATGTATACATCTGCTTTTGAACAGGAGTTTATCTGGAGGCTGCTGAAAAAATTTAAATGGGTGTCAAAATGCCCATACCAAAAAGAAATCATCCCTTCCTATTCTCCATTCCAGAAACAAAGCAACAAGCAAACAAACAAACAAAAAAACCCCCAAAACCCCAACAACAACAAAACAAAACCAACCAACCAACCAAACAAACCCAAGGAAACAAAAAACCCCAAACAATCGATTCAGAATAAACCCAAGAACAGCAGAATGGGAAGGAACAAGAGAAAAGCAGGAATGAAGCCCAGTGGCCTCACTTAACACCAGAAGTGTCTGGCTGCTGAAGAGTGTTTACAGAGCTTTTTAATTACACAGTTAGAACAACAATGTACGTGGGTATGCACTGAGAGCAAGGAAGATCTGGGAGGGTGACAACAAATAGCAGCCTAAAACTGTTCAGAGCCCTAAAGCTGATCCAGCCCAGCTCTGATCCTCCCACAAAGGGATGCTCTTGATAGTTGTCAGGGAAGCTTTGCTGATTTATTCAGCAAACTCTTCTCTGGGTGAGATCCTGGTGCCACTGCTGCAGCACGAAAACAAATGACGAAGCCTCACGAAGCTTTTCATTCTCTCCCTGACAGGAGACATAACATGGTGAGGACAGGCACATTAAGCAGACATTTCAGTGTCAGGCTTCTCTGTGCTGCAGGTTTGTTTGCACACATTGGGAATAAGCAGAAAGAGATTAGTATGAAGGCTGCCAAGGAACCAGCTAAAGTCCTAGTTTGATTTGGAACAAGTGCAGAAAGCCACAGATCAGTCTGTTTCACCCAGCCTGGCAAAAAACTCAGGGTAGGAGATACCTGCTGCAGGAATAGGGCAAGTAGTCAGAAATCAGTGAGAAGGAGACAAGAAAGGTTTCCTTCTTAGACTTTGTGAAGGGCTATAGGGATGCAGCCAGGAAGGAAATACACAAAGGGGAAGTCCAAAGCATCTTGCTGAAAGGACAACAGCAGTCCTGAAAGTAAATAAGAGGATGTACACTTGGATTTCAGGAAAAGCAACAGAGTATGGATTCATGGTTTGTTGCTTTTTAAGTGGGTTTAAATGCCTGCACTCCCCATGTGGCTTATAAAGCCTCAAACTGTTTCACAGACTTTAGCCTTCTCCCCTGGGAGGTGGTTGCAACCCCATCCCTGGAGGTGTTTCAAAGAGGCAGAGATGTGGTGCTTCAGCACTGCTGGTATCCACAAGTGAGCCAAAGTCACTGAAGAGGATCTTAGAATCACAGAATTGTTTTGGTTGGAAAAGACCTTTAAGAACATCATCAAGTCCAACCACTCTCTAACTCTGTAAACCACAGAGGTGCTCCTCAGCACCACCTCTCTGCCTCTTTGAAACACCTCCAGGCATGGGGATTCAACCACCTCCCTGGGGAGCCTGTTTCAAACTTTGAGAACCCTTTCAGGGAAGCTTCTTCAAATATCTAACCTAATGCCTATCAATCCTTTGCCAGATTATTCCATCCTTTTATGGATCCAGCTGAAGCATTAGATAATCTCTAATCTATCTTTGTTCTACAACAATAAACTTAATTAAATTAATGACTTTTTTTTTCTCTTTTTTTAAATGCACCTCTAAAATAATGAAGTGAAGCTTTTAAATCAGATCTGGCATGTGGACAATCCCCAGCAAACTCTCTAACTGGGACAGAAAATTCCCCTTTCTGTATCCAGTGCTTTTAAAACACCTTCAGAGCCAACCCTGGGAATACCAATACCAGCCAGAAGGTTTCACTAATAAATCACAACAACAACAACAAAAACCCCCCCCAACAACAAACATTTGAATACCTGATTTGGGGCAAAATGACAAGGTTAAATGCTTCTGCTGGCATCTGGATATTGGGCTGAGTGCATTAGAAATGCAGATGGATTGCTGAGGTGTTGGGAAGGTAGTTATCTAGGGGCATAATTTATAACCTGTCATAGTAAGACTTATTTAAAGGAGAAGGGAACAGCTCTGGAAATCTCAGTATTATGTAAAGAAAAAGTCAAGAAGCAGTGAAACTTAGTCAACAAATGGAAGGCAGAAGGGATTTTAAAGGGGGGGAAATCAAGTTTTATATAAACATAAATGGGGAATTCTTGGAAAAAAAATAATTTGGGTGGCTTGTAAAACTCAAAGACCTTAGAAATGTAAAACTAAAAGTACAGGAAATGTATTAGTCCCTGAGAAGCTAAGAAAAATGGTCTTATGGTGTGCACAGCAAGAAAGATGGTGACACCAGAACAATAGAAGCTTGTGTTATTCAGAACAACACTGATCAAATGCAGAACTAAAAGTGGGCAAAGAGAAATCACTGTAGACTGTGTTAGTTTTAACTCATCTCTCTCTGAGGTTGAACTTTGGCTGCATTAAATTTTGAAATACAACTTCAGGACAGGGCCTGTTTTCAGAGGTGCCCAGTGACAGGATAAGGCAATGGACACAAAGTGGGACACAGGAGAATGCCTCTGAACATCAAGGAAAACTTTTTGACTGTGAGGAAGGCTGAGCTCCAGCACAAGTTGCTCAAGATTGTTGTGGAGTCTCCATCCATGGAGATATTAAATATCTGTCTGGGAAACCTTAGGTAGTCTTGTTGGAGTGGGGAGGTTGGACCCAATGATCATAGAATCATAGAATCAACCAGGTTGGAAGAGACCTCCAAGATCATCAAGTCCAACTGATCACCCAACCCTATCTAATCAACTAGACCATGGCACTAAGTGCCTCATCCAGGCTTTTATTAAACACCTGCAGGGATGTTGTCCCCACCACCTCCCTGGGCAGCCCATCCCAATGGCCAATCTCTGTTTCTGTGAAGAACTTCTTTCTAAGATCAAGCCTAAACTTCCCCCTGCACAGCTTGAGGCTGTGTCCTCTTGTTCTGTTGCTGATTGCCTGGGAGAAGAGACCAATGCCCACCTGGCTGCAAGCTCCCTTCAGGTAGTTGTAGACAGAGGGCCAGAGGTCCCTTCTGATCTCAAGCATTCTGTGACTGCATTCTGTGAACTGCTCCTGGTGTAAAACTGTGGTTATTTTTCACACAGAATCAACCAGGTTGGAAAAAACCTCAGGGATCACCAAGTCCAACTTATTACCTAACACCTAACACCTCCTGACAACTAAACCATGGCTCCAAGTGCCACAGACAAGCTTTTTTTGATCACTTCCAGGTGACTTCACCACCTCCCTGGGCAGCACATTCCATGGCCAATTACTCTTTCTGTAAAGAACTTTCTCCTCACCTACAGCCTAAACTTCCCCTGACACAGCTTGAGACTGTGTCCTCTTGCTCTGTCGCTGGTTGCCTGGGAGAAGAGCCCAACCTCCATCTGGCTACAACCTCCCTTCAGGTAGTTGTAGAGAGCAATGAGGTCTCCCCTGAGCCTCCTCTTCTCCAGGCTAAACACCCCCAGCTCCCTCAGCCTCTCCTCACAGGGCTGTGCTCCAGACCTCTCCCCAGCTTTGTTGCCCTTCTCTGGATACATTCAAGTATCTCAATGTCCTTCTTAAACTGAGGAGCCCAGAACTGGACACAGTACTCAAGGTGTTGTCTAAGTAGTGTTGAGCGTAGTTTCAAGTGAAAGCAGTACTAAAAAGACTATGGAGAACTGCAGAGTACAAACTGGAAAAAAAAATGAGGTGAACCTCAAGAACTTTTGAAGAAATCTGGCTGTGTCATTAGCTGTTTCTGTGGGCCAGAAAAATAATGGCCAAATGCATCTAATAGCTGCATTTCTGCAGTCTGATCTGTACAAACAAATATGCTGTGACTTTTCATCCCCTTCTCCTGAGCCCCTGGCAAAATGGGACAACATCACTGTTCTTTGGCAAGGGAAACTGCTTTTTCTTCATATCAGACTCCTCTGTGTCTGATGAAGTGGCAAAATCAGAGAAAATGTTCCTGGCATTGAAAAAGAAACTCCAAGTAACTCAAAAGTCAAGGTCACTATGATTGACAGGATGCAGGAGAGTCAGTGACACTAAAGGCTTTGACAGCCTTTCAAACACGTGGATCAGAGCATGGTTTTCCTTCTAAATTGGACATTTGCTGGTAGAAATCCAGTAGGGTCAGGAGATATTGCATTTCAGAGGCTAGATGCTTCTCACTTCCCATCAGCTTATCTCTGACATCATGTTATAGTGCAGCATCTCCTCTTTGCTCCTGTGGAATCTTAAACAGATGTCTCAACTCCCACCCTCTGCCATCTGCCTCCGCTGATGTCTGTTGTGCTTTTCTTCTGCCTTCATTAATGGATTGGGAAGAGTCTACATGAGCCCTTTCCAAAGCCAGAAGCCCTCAATTTATCAGCCAGCAACACACTTCTCATTCAGACAAAAGCCACAAAGTAAAGAAAGACCTTGAAAAATGATGAGGACTTTCTGCTTAGTGCAGGGACCAAGCTGGCAAGAATAAATGTGAGAAGGTTTTGTAGAGCGTCCAGGGGTAGCAGCTGAAATTGCTCCCATGGCCAGAAAAGTGAAGAGATCAGGAACAGTCCCAGCAGAGCTCTACAGCAGCAGGTTCAGCTGGTTGACTTCTTGTCAAATTTACCGAAGTGACTTAAAATTCTGGTTCTGTTTCCCAGAGCATTTCCAGGGGGTGTTTGTTAGCTACAAACAGTACCAGACTACTTTGTATCTCCATAGTTCAACCACCAATGAAAGTATGAAATAAAACCAGGTTCAGGACAGATTCTTCAGGACCTCCACAGGAAACATCCTCCCATTTACAGGAAACCAAAAGGATTTCCTTTTCTTCTCCTTTGGGCAGTGATTTTCTGATTGATATGTAAAATATAGGCCACCTTCCCAAAATTCTTTGAGACCTGCATACCAGAACAGCATGCAAAACTTTTCAGACCTTGTTAAGACTTTTTTCTTTCTTTCTTATTTTTCCCCCCCTTCTCAATTTAAATAGACTAAATTACCAATCAGAGATAGAAATTAGGTTGCTTTAACGTGATTTATTCTTGACAGTTCCACCTCGGCCATATTTTTATCACCCTGCTATGATGTAAGTGCTTAGGAAATGCTTAATAATTTAATTCCACTATTTGCAGAAACTGAAGCTTAGGGACTTTGAGAGTTAGTTCTAGTTCCCCTTTTAAAACAGATCTTTGCTGTTCTCTTGAATCCATTCCCTTTTATTGATTCAGATTTCTGAAGCATCTGTAGAAAATGGTGTCTTGAAGGCAGGGTGAGAAAAACCTCTGAAAGCCCAAAGTGCCCCAAACCTGGGATGAGATATCCTTCTGGGGGAGGGTTTCTCTGCATGTCTTATGTCTCCTGGAGGTAAAATTAGGCTGTGAGTGCCAGGAAAGGTATAAATCTTGGAGGCAGCTGCAGAAATCATAGAATCATAGAATCAACGCTGATTGCCTGGGAGAAGAGCCCAACCCCCACCTGGCTACAACCTCCTTTCAGGCTTCTGAAGATAAAATGTGTTAGGTGTAGGAGAAGAGCCCAACCCCCACCTGGCTACAACCTCCTTTCAGGCTTCTGAAGATAAAATGTGTTAGGTGTAGGAGAAGAGCCCAACCCCCACCTGGCTACAACCTCCTTTCAGGCTTCTGAAGATAAAATGTGTTAGGTGTAGGAGAAGAGCCCAACCCCCACCTGGCTACAACCTCCTTTCAGGCTTCTGAAGATAAAATGTGTTAGGTGTAATTAAAGAGCTCAAGCAAGGTATAAACAATAACAGAACTGTGTAATTGTATCTCTCCCATTTATCTCTGAACACTCCTGGCAATAATTTCAAGGCAGCTGATGAGAAATGTTACTCCTTTCTTAGAGGACAAAAAGTCCTAACAATGATTACTCACCTTACATGACCTTCTGAAATGAGGTTTGGCAAACTGGGAAACCAGACCACCCTTTTCCTACACTGAGTGTCAGATGCTTCTATTTGACTTTACTCAAATTGTAACTAGTTTAAACAGGCACTGGTGTAACTTGACCAATACTTTGCACTCCCTATGAACAGTTCCACATTTGAGTTGCATCTCCTATTTATAAGCCACCCTTTAGGCTGGAATGCAAATGAGTCTTCACAGAATCATAGAATCAGTCAGGGTTGGAAGGGACCACAAGGATCATCCAGTTCCAACCCCCCTGCCATGGGCAGGGACACCTCACACACCTTACATGAAGCCATGGAGCACATCTGAACTTTGTTTCTTTGCCTGTTTAGCTTTTTGGTGTTAATCTATGGCCAATAGCTGTTGCTCTGCTTTGGAGTCATAAAATTGTTTAGGTTGGAAGAGACCTTTTTCAGGGACCTGCAAAGGAGGTTGGAGTGAGGTGGGGGTTGGTCTATTCTCCCTAGTATCAGGTGATAGAATGAGAGGAAATGACCTTAAGTTGTGCCAGGGAAAGTTTAGGTTGGAGATTAGGAAAAATTTTTTTTGCTGCGAGAGTGGTCAGGGTTTGGGACTGGCTGCCCAGAGAGGTGGTGGAGTCCCCATCCATGGAGGTGTTCAACAAAGGTGTGGCCATGGCACTCTGAGGTGTGGTTTAATGGCCACGGTGGTGTTAGGTGCAGTCAATGACGTTGGGGGTCTCTTCCAACCAAAACAACTCTATGATTCTATCATCATTGAGTTCAACTGTTAGCCCAGCACTACCAAGGCCACCACTAAACCATGTCCCTCAGCACCACATCTGCACAGCTTCTAAAGACCTCCAGGAATACACATCTTTTAAATACCTCCTGCATTTTTCACTGCAGTTAGTATTTCTCATGTGAGCTCTTTTCCTTGGGCAAGCTCTACACCACTGAACAAACAGTGAGCACTAGGAGCAGTTTACTGCAGAAAGTCAGTCTACAAACTGCTTGTGTCTGCCACATCCATAGCAGACTACCTGTTGTTGGCAGGGTGAGAGGATAGACTATGAAAGATGTTCAACAAAATTAGATAAAAAATGTCCCTATTATAAATAGCAAGGGTCAAATAATGCATAGCAAGCATGTTTTGGAATGTTGCCAGTTTAACTCCTGTGTTGCTGGGGTTGACAGGTGCTTATTTTGTCACTAGCAGCCTTCATAGGATCATAGAATGGTTTGGGTTGGAAGCTCTGAAGATCATCCCCAACTAGATCAGGTTGCCCAGAGCCCTGTTGAGCCTCACTTTGCATATCTCCAGGGATGGAGCCCAAACCAACTTCCTGGGCAACCTGTTCCGGTGTTCCACCACCCTCATAGTAAAGACCTTGTTCCTCACATCCAATCTAAATCTGTTCTTCTCTAGTTTGAAGCCATTGCCCCTCATCCTATCACTAGAGGCCTTTGCAAACAGTCTCTCTATGCTTCTGGTAGGCCCTCATCAGGCTGCTATTAGGTCCCCCTGGAGTCTTCTCCAGGCTGAACAACCCCAGCTCCCTCAGCCTGTCTTTGTAGCAGAGGTGCTCCAACTCCCTGACTACAGTCTTCATCCCAAAATCTTAAACACTTGAGCTGAAAATAAATTCTCTTCTAAAACTGAGATTTTTTTTAAACCCAGCTTATTTATTTTATAGAGAAATGTCTTAGACATAAAGTTTTTTACTATGAGGGTGGTATGACACTGAAAGTTGTGAATGCCTCACCCCTGGAAGTGTCTAAGATCACACTGGATGAGGCTTTGAGCAACCTGGTCTAGTGAGAGGTGCCCCTGCCTATGGCAGGGTTTGGAATTAGATGATCTTTAAGGTCCTTTCTAGCTGATGCCATTAGCATGAAAAGCTTCATCCCCATTAACATGAAAAGCTTTAGTGCACAAATGCTGTTAGCACAGTGCCCTTCTTAGGAGACTTCAGCTATAAATAAACATACAAGAGGAGGCCAGAGAAATCTGAGACTCTGTTTCTTATTACCTGCAGCCATGTGAATCTTTTTATTATGAATAACACTGAAGTGTGTGTTCATGAGACCCACCAAATACATTTGAAAGGCCTCTACAGCCCTCAGCAAGGACGCGATTTTAGACTGAGTGTTCCGAGAGTAATACAATGAATCAATTTGTGCTTTATGAAGTGATCCTTCCTAGAAAAAAAAAATCAAAAAACAACCCAAAATCAGAAAGAAAAGGAAAGAAAAAGCCTTGCAATGCCAAACAAGCAAGTTTACAGGCAAGATGTAAGCAGATGCTTAGATCCCAACCACTCTTTTTTTCTTTCTTTTCCTTTTCCTTTTCCTTTTCCTTTTCCTTTTCCTTTTCCTTTTCCTTTTCCTTTTTCTTTTTTCTTTTTCTTTTTCTTTTTCTTTTTCTTTTTCTTTTTCTTTTTCTTTTTCTTTTTCTTTTTCTTTTTCTTTTTCTTTTTCTTTTCTTTGGCAAGTGCGGGACAAAAGTGCATTAAAAATGTTTCCTGAATTGAGTTGTCATTTCTCTTCCTTTCCCTCATCATAATAGAAAACAGGGCAGGCATTCCTGAGAAGCCTTGAGTGAGTATCTATCTATCTATGTACACATAGATATATTTTGTCTTGTTATGACAGGAGAAAAATCTGACAAGGACCAAAACTGGAAGGTTCATTCTAGTCAATTCTTAAGCTAGAAAAGCAAAACTTGACAAGGGATTTTCTATAGATTCATTGTTAGTTTTTTTTTTCCTCCTCCAATGACAGATCATGGAGAACAGACTTTTCCTTATTTTTTCACTTTTCTAACCAACATTTTCCAATTTTAAACAGAATGCTAAAACTATCCAATGCTGAAACTATCAGGCCAACACAACTGACACTGAAATATTTCATAGAATCATAGAATTGTGTTAGTTGGAAAAGACCTTTAAGATCATTGAGTCCAACCATTCTCTAACTCTACCAAGGCTGCTGCTAAGCCACGTCCCTCAGCACCATTTCTCTGCCTCTTTGAAACACCTCCAGGAATGAGGATTCAGCATTGTTCCTTGGGTTGTTTTTTCTAGTGTTTGAGAACCCTTTCAGTCAAGAAGTTTCTTCTAATATCCAACCTAAACCTCCCCTGCTGCAACCTGAAGGCCATTTCGTCTCATCCTATCACTTGTTACTAGTGAGAAGAGACCAACCCCCACATCACTTCCAACCTCCTTTCAGAGAGCTGTAGAGAGCCAGAAGGTCTCCCCTCAGCCTCCTTTTCTCCAAGCTGAACAACCCCAGTTCCCTCACATGCTCCTAGGAAGACCTCTTCTGCAGACCTTCCAGAAACTTCATTGCCCTTCTCTGGGACCTGCTCCAGGACCTCAATGTTCTTCCTCTATGAATGGGCCCCAAACTGAGCACAGTACCAACAGAGCTTGAAATATCAACTGATTTGTATTGCGAGGCAGCTGAATACTCAGCAGAAAGTTCTTGGAGATCATTGCCTCACAGGAGCTGTTTTCCAGGAGCATTATGTTCTTCCCCTCATCCTCTTCTGTTCCCCCTTTTCAGGCTACATATCAGATGATGCACTTCTCTCATGGTGGCTGTGCCTACAGTTGTCACTTGCATGGAGAAATCTGTTACAAAACACTGAGAACATGAAGAGGAATCTACAACTTGCAGAAGTGGTCTCATTACTGTTGGAAAAAAATGCAGGTTAATCTGTCATTTTTCAGAATGTAGGGTCTGGAACCACAGAATCATAGAATGTATCAGGCTGGAAGGGACCCTCAAAGGTCATCTTGTCCAATCCCCCCTGCAGGGACATCTTCAACTAGATCAGGTTGCTCAGGGCTCCATCAAGCTTGACCTTGAATGTCTCCAGGGATAAAGCTTCCAACACCTCCCTGGACAAACTGTTCCAGTATCTCACCACCCTCATTGTTAAGAACTTCCTCCTAATGTTTAACCTAAATCTACCCTGGCCACCCTTTTTCAATTTAAATTCTAATATTGGGAATACCAAGTGTTTATTCCTGCAATGAGAAAGATCCCAGTTCTCCATCTGCTCCAAAAGCAAATCCAGTCATTGGAACACCAAGTGTTGAACAGCAATTGGTTATGACAAATTTCACCTGCAATGAGGGTTTCAAGACTAAACTCTAGCTGGAAATATCAAATTCCAAGAACTGGGCTTAGTGTGCAAAGGTGAACTTTCCTTGGTGTGTTTTGCAGACCTCATAAAGCCATCCAAAGGTAACTTCTGACCTTAGCTGCTCCTGAGAGCAGCTGCCAAAGCTCTGCTCTGACATGAACTCTAAATCTGGGAAACACTCTTCCCACCTACTTTCTTAAAGCTTTGCTCATATTTGTGCAGGGTAGCAAAAACTCTTTTCAAGAAGTGGGAAAAAAAAAAAAGCAACAACCAGATAGGAGAAAAAAACAGAGGAAAGGAAACAGAAAATCCTGAAAACTTTTTTTTCTTTTAAACCTCTTGACCCAAGTCCTGAAAGATTAGCAGAAAATACACACACACAGACACACACACAAAAAAAAAAAACTTTAATAGTACAAGTGTTCTGGACTCCCAATGAAAGAGTTGTTTTGTCCCCTTATGTGGGTGGAACATAAAGTTTTAATAAGCTCTACCATTCTGAGTCATCCTAATCCTATTATCTGTCAGTCTTCTTGGCATTTTGTATGCACAGCTGACTCTCAGAGGCTGGGCTGAATTTTGTTTCCTCCTCAAATCCCCTCTGGTTCTTTCATATTGTGTAGAGCAAGGTAGTAAAGTTCTGGTGCTCTGCCTTCCCAAGTGCCACGTGTGAATGAGTCCAGAGGCACCACAGCTCCTCCCAGCACAGCCCAGGTTGTGCTCATGTTTTGAGTTCAAAGTGATGACAAGGGAAGGTACAAGATATGACCACAAAGGCACATGAAGTAATTTCTTCCTTTGTTTGTTTTACTCTAAGATTTGAAAAGCAGCTCCACACAGAAAGACCTTGGAGTGCTGGTGGACAGGAAGTTCTCCTTGGAACAGCAATGTGCCCTTGTGGCCAGAGAGCCAATGGGATCCTGGGGTGCAGCAAGAAAGGTGCCCAGCAGGGTTAGAGAAGTTCTTCTACCTCTCTACTCTGCCCTGCTGAGACTACAGCTGCAATACTGTGTCCAGTTCTGGGCTCCCCAGTTTAAGAGAGAGACAGAGACCTGCTGGAGAGAATCCAACAGCCATGAGGATGCTTAGGGGACTTGAGCATCTCCCCTGTGAAGAGAGACTGAGAGCCCTGGGGCTGTTTAGTCTGGAAAAGAGAAGGCTGAGAGGGATCTGATCATTGTCTATCAATATCTGAGGGGTGGGGGTCAGGTGGAGGGGGGCCAGGCACTTTTGGGTGGTTCACAGTGATAAGATAAGGAACAATGGGTTCAAACTTGAACAGAAAAGATTTCAGCTCAACATGAGGAGAAACTTCTTTGCAGTGAGGGTGACAGAGCCCTGGACCAGGCTGCCCAGGGGGGTTGTGGAGTCTCCTTCTCTGGAGACTTTCCAAACCCACCTGGATGCATTCCTGTGCAGACCACCCTAAGTGATGCTGCTCTGAGAGGGGGTTGGACCCAATGATCTCTTGAGGTCCCTTCCAACCTCTAACATTCTGTGATTCTGTGATTCTCAGTGACCTCCTTACTCAGCAACTTAAAACAGAAAGAGCACAAGTGAAAAGATTCCCATATTCACTGTAGCATCCTGAAAAGCAACACTTCTTGTTGTGAGATTTCCAACTTCAGATTGGTCTCTAATACCAGTGACTAACTTCAAGACTTTTCCAGGACATATTTGCTGAGGGGAAACCTCAGCAAGTTCTCTACAGCCCCCTGAAAGGAGGCTGGAGTGAGGTGGGGGATGGTCTCTTCTCACTAGTGACAGAAGATAGAACAATAGGGAATGGCCTGAAATATGCCAGGGGAGGTTTATCTTGGAGATTAGGAAAATTTTCTTTCATGCAAGAGTGGTCAGGGATTAGAACAGGCTGCCCAGGGAGGTGGTGGAGTCCCCATCCCTGGAGGTGTTCAAGAAATGTGTGGTCATGGCACTTGGGGACATGGCTTAATGGCCAGGGTGGTGTTGGATTGGCAGTTGGCCTCAACGGTCTTAGAGGTCTCTTCCAATTGAAACAATTCTATGATTCCATAATTCTATGATTGAGAACAGCTTTGCTGTTGTTGTTGTTGTTTTGTTTGTTTCTTACTTTTGTTTGTTTTTCTCCTTTGGAGTCCACTTCAGGGTTAGTTCAATGCCTAATTCCTCTCCTAATTGCATCAGACCTTTTTTATGAGATAGATCTATGACCTTGTACACTTAAAGACCATAATAATAAACAACATTGAAATGTCCAAATGGAAAAGCTGAATGAGATATTACATCAGAAATCAGTATTTCTAACACCCTCAAGTGGCAGGTTTGCAAACAGCATAGGGACTTAGAGTTCAGTTATGCACAGTGGTGAATTAATCACCATGTCACTGAACTTCTTGAGTACATTACATGATACTATTAACTGGAAATGACAGAAGAAGCTACAGAACTGCTTTTTATTTTATAGAAATATCCACAAGAGCTCCAGGGCTGCTCCTATTTGTAGACCAGCTTGAGGAAAAACAAAGAAATGTTTTATTTGTTGTTGTTGTTGCAGAATAAATCATAGAATCAATTGTTAGGGTTGGAAGGGAGCTCAAGGATCATCCAGTTCCAACCCCCCTGCCATGGGCAGGGACACCTCACACTAGATCAGGTTGCTCAGTGCCACATCCATCCTGGCCTTAAAAACCTTCAGGGATGAGGCTTCCACCACCTCCCTGGGAAGAATACCAACCCACATTTTCTTTAACAGAGGCAGTTCAGTTTCTGAGAACCCATTAGCTGCTACTTTTGTGATGGGTCTTGATGTGTATAAAGGTTGGGGCATTACTCCAGATATAATTGTTTTGGTGTGTCTTGCATCATGAAACAGTTTAAGTCACATGCAGTTTGGTTAAGAAACCTTGATGCTTTGTTTGGGATGTGCTAAAATATTTGCTTGGCACAAGTCCCAAAGAAATTAATAACAATGGGATCCCCAACTTAGTAAGAGAAAAAGAAAATTGCGTTTTTTAAAACTTTTATTGACGACATTCATTTGAAACAATGCATCATAGAATCATCATCAAATTGGAAGGGACCTCAGACATCATCTACTCCAACCTCCCTGCCATGGGCAGGGATGCCTCTCAAGTAGACTTGGCTGCTCAAGGCCAACCTGGCTTTGAACACCCCCAGGGAGGGGGCATCCACAACCTCCCTGGGAAACCTATTTCAGAGTCTCACCATCCTTGTATTGAAGAACTTCTTCCTAAGATCCAGTCTAACCCTGCTCTCTCTCACCTTCAAAGCATTCCCCCTTGTTCTGTCTCCAGACACCCTTATGACAAGTCCCTTTGCAGCCTTCAGGTATTGGAAGGCAGCTGTAAGGTCCCCCCTGGAGTCTTCTTCAGGCTGAACAACCCCAGCTCCCTCAGCCTATCCTCAGAGCAGAAGTGCTCCAGCCCTAGAATAATTTTGTGTCCCTCCTCTGGACTCATTCCATCAGCTCTGTGTCCTTCTTATGATGGGGGCACCAGAACTGGACACAGTATTCAAGGTGGGGTCTCACAAGAGGAGAGTAAAGGGGCAGAATCCCCTTTCTTGTCCTGCTGGCCACACTCCTCTTGATGCAGCATAGATTATGATTTGCCCTCTGGGCTGCATGGCTCTTTATTTAGATGGTCTGCTTTTCAAATCTCTTGTCCTTCTTCCCCTGGCAGAGAGGCTGGAACTAAATGATCTGTATCACAGAATCACAGAGGCTGGAAGGGACCTCGAGAGATCATCCAGTCCAACCCCCCTGTCAGAGCTGGATCACCTATACCAGGTCACACAGGAACACATCCAGGCAGGTCTTGAATATCTCCAGAGAGGGAGACTCCACAACCCCCTGGGCAGCCTGTTCCAGTCTTCTGTCACCCTCACAGTGAAATAATTCTCCCTCCTGTTTCCATGGAACTTCCTATGCCTCAGCTTCCACCACTGCCCCTTGTGCTGTCATTGGGCACTACCCAGCACAGCCTGTCTCCAGCCTCTGGGCACTCACCCTGCACATCTTTATAAACATGAATGAGGTCACCTCTCAGGCTCCTCTCCAAGCTAAAGAGCCTCAGCTCCCTCAGTCTCTCCTCGTAAGGAAGATGTTCCACTCCCTTCATCATTTTAGTGGCTCTGTGCTGGACTCTCTCAAGCAGTTCCCTGAGGTCCTCCATGACCTGAAGGGTCCAGAACTAGACACAACATTCCAGATGTGGCCTCACCAGGGCAGAGTAGAGAGGGAGGACAACCTCTCTCAACCTACTGACCACTGACCATCTGTATGGTCCCTTCCAAGCCAAACCCAATCTATGAACCTTGCTGTTAGACTTTGCACTGTCCATGTATCTCTGCACTTAAAGTCTGTGAAGTGGTGACTGGGACAACTCCAGTGCTTGAGGAAAGCAGGATGCTTTTCTTCACATGGCTTACCCAGATGCCTCCAGCATTGCTGCCAGTTTAAGATGAGTGTGTTCTCCAGGTAAGGCTTCCTCTGGCTGTCTTTTGCTCACTCTTCTTTCCTACACAGCTTTGCAGGGGGGGGATTTTTCATCTGGTTTCCATGCACTTGTTTGTTTCCAGTTACAAGCAGCATCTTTAATTTCCTGTGTCAAACTGCACCCTATTTATTTCAGACCACATCTTTCATTTGCTCAGATCATGTGGAATGTTGTGCTTATCTTCCACAGTTCTCATGGGGTCTGGGAGACCTACTGGTTTATTATCTCCTGCAAACTAATGGCTTTTGCACCTCCTAACGGGATGCTGCTCCAGAGCCTCATTGCTCTGAAATGACAAAAAGAAAACAACAGCTTCCTAATTTCCAACCCAAACATATTACTGGGCATGTCTGTTCTTGTTCCTGCCCTGTCTTACTTTCACCTGTGATTTCAGTTCCAGCCTGATGCATTTATGGATGTCAACCAGAGCCTTCATTCAGCTTGTCACTTCCATAGGCTCACTGAAGAAAAGTGTTTTCTGCTCTTCCCATGCTGGGGTTTCCATTCTCTCTCCCTCCTCCTACCCCTTCTGTAATCCACCTCCAGTCTGACTTGATTTTTTCTTGTTCTTGAGAGAACATCTACTGAAATCCAGTGGCTTTGTCTTCTGTTTTCAGTTGCAGTCAACACCTCTATGTAACTCATTGCACGTTTACTTATCCATTCTAGAATACATTTATACATTAGAAAAAACATAAATAATGAAATTATTCCACATCTCATGCAGTTGATCATGGCAGGTGAGTTTTCTCAAAAGTCATCTTGCAGATTAAGTAGATTCATAGAATGGTTTGGGTTGGCAGGGACATTAAAGATCATCCACTTCCAAAACTCCTACCATGGGCAGGGACACCTTCCACTAGCCCAGGTTGCTCAAGGCCCCATCCAACATGGCCTGGAACACCTGCAGGGAGGAGGCATTCACAACCTCCCTGGACAACCTGTTCCAGTGTCTCACCACTCTCACTGGAAAGATTTTCTTCCTAATAGCCAGTCTAAATCTCCCCTCCTCAAGCTTAAAGTCATTCCCTCTCATCCTGTGAGTATAAATCCTTGTAAAATGTCCATTTCTGGCTTTCTTGTAGGCCCCTTTCAAGTACTGGAAGGTTGCTATCACTGCATATAATACTTTAAAGCCCTCTTGGGTCAGATTAGACTGGACACTTGTAGATCTTCAATTCCTGATTGTTAGCTTTGGCAAACACATGACATATTCCCCATTATAGGCTTTTAGAGAACAGTAGTATGAACTTTTTTTTTTTTTTTTTTTTTTTTTGAATNCCTCCAAGATCATCAAGTCCAACCTATCACCCAGCCCTAAACAATCAACCAGATCATGGCACTAAGTGCCTCATCCAGGCTTCTCTTGAATATCTCCAAGGATGGTGACTCCACCACCTCCCTGTGCAGCACATTCCAAAGGGCAATCTCTCTCTCTCTGTGAAGAACTTCCTCCTCACACCCAGCCTATACCTCCCCTGGCACAGCTTGAGACTGTGTCCCCTCATTCTGCTGCTGTTTGCCTGGGAAAAGAGCCCAATCCCCACCTGGCTACAGCCTCCCTTCAGGTAGTTGCAAACAGCAATAAGGTCTGCCCTGAGCCTCCCCTTCTCCGTGCTAAACACCCCCAGCTCCCTCAGCCTCTCCTCACAGGGTTTGTGTTCCAGGCCCACAATTCTTTGATTCTGTGATTCTATGAGCAGCAGCCATAGGAGTTTTCTTAATTTCTCACATCATGGGGAGCAGGGCCGAGCAGGGACCACTCAAGACTACATGAGAGAAGGACTGACAGGTCCTCAGTTGATGTGTGAGGCCCCTAGGACTTAGAAGTCCTTCCTCTCAATTTCTTCAGCACTACTGAGTCTGTTCTATCCACCTCCCTTGGTTCAGCCACGAGCCCCAGGGGCTGCTTTTAGTAAGCTGGATGTGTTTTTTTCTCCATTCAGACCTCTCACACTGTTTGATCCTCCTGTGTGTGTGTGCTTACCAGCTTCAGGGAGTGAAAGCAGCAAGAGGCAATCCCAACAAGGATCCAGCAGCTCAAAACCACTATTGCTTTCATGGGTATTGATCTAAACAAGTTCCTTCTGGGTAACCTGCAGCCAAAGTAACGGAGAAGAAATACTACTGATTTCATGTCTCCTTTGAGCAGCTATCCAGGTTCTTCACTGAGCTTTCTCTCTCTCTTTTTTTTTTTTTTTTTTTGTTTGATTTGTTTGGGGTTTTTTTGTTCATTTTGGTTTGTTTTGTTGTTTTTTTGTTGTTTGGTTTTTTGGTTTGCCTTTTTTTTTTTTTTTCCCAGGTAAACCATCTTCAGGGCTTGTATTTCATACAAGAGAAAGAAACAGAATGAGACTGCCTATGGATCCCATATGTGGAGACAGAGGGATTGCATTTCCATCTCTGGTTACTTCTCTTGTGGCATAGGCAACATTACAAGGAACTTGAGGGATCTTCTTCACTTATCCTCTGCTATTGAAGAAAACACATTCTAAGTACACTTCCCTTTCTTGCTGTAGCTCTTGCTTAGAGAAAATAAAGCAATTTAGAGGAAATAAAGCTGTAAAATCCAGTCTTGGAATGTGTGTGCTTTAAATTGAGGCCAGGGAAGATGGTAAAAAAGTCCAAACAGGTCTGGGCTCCTCCTTTTTGGGGAAAGCATTTGAGGAGAAAAGAGCCACTTCTCATACAGGAACTCAAGTTGTAGAGGTAAAATTGATGCAAAGTCCTCTTGAGTAACAGGCAACCACCAGCTGCTAAAGTCAATCTCTTGCTATTTTTACTTAGCCCCTTAGAGGTTTGGGGGTTTTTTTAGAACAAAAGCAATTTATTTTTACCACAAATGAATCCTCACCATCCAGATCCATCTCTACAACAGCATCCCAGCCTGTACCAGCAATAGTGTGATAAGCAGAACCAGGGAAGTGAGTGTGCCTCTGTACTCAGCACAGGTGAAGCCACATCTTGAGCACTGTGTTCAGTTTTGGGTCCCTCACTCCAAGAAGGACACTGAGGTGCTGGAGTGTGTCCAGAGAAAGGCAAAAAAGCTGATGAAGGGTCTGGAGAACAGGGCTGGTGAGGAGCAGCTGAGAGAACTGTGGCTCAACCTGGAGAAGAGGAGGCTGAAGACCTCATTGCTCTCTACAGCTCCCTGAAAGGAGGTTGGAGTGAGGTGAGGCTTGGTCTCTTCTCCCTAGTATCAGGTGCTGAAGGAGTGGAAATGGCCTGAAATTGTGCCAGAGGAGGTTTAGATTGAAGATTAGTTAAAAATTCTTTGCTGCAAGAGTGGTCAGGGATTGAAACAGGCTGCCCAGGGAGGTGGTGGAGTCCCCATCCCTGGAGTTGTTCAAGAAACCTGTGGCCATGGCACTTTGTGACATGGTTTAATGGCCATGGTGGTGTGAGGCTGCGAGTTGGACTCAGTGATCTTAGAGGACTTCTCCAACCTAAACAATTCTATGACACTCCCCTCAGCTGGGACAAGATTCCTGGGATTGCTTCTCCATGTTGGTGTGGGAGTTATGTTGGGCATCAATAACATTGTCTTAAGATCTAATCTTTTTTTGCTTTGTTTTGTTTTTCATCACCTTGAAACCCAAAAGACAAGATTAACTCACTAAATTTCCTTAATTCTCAATGAAAACAAAACTGTGATGGCACTGATTGAGAGAAGAGTAAAAGAAGTCAACACTGATTAAAAGAAGAGTAAAAGAAGCCAACACTGACGAAGAGTAAAAGAAGACTACACTAAGAGAAGAGTAAAAGAAGCCAACACTGACTAAGAGAAGAGTAAAAGAAGACTACACTAAGAGAAGAGTAAAAGAAGCCAACACTGACTAAGAGAAGAGTAAAAGAAGCCAACACTGACTAAGAGAAGAGTAAAAGAAGACTACACTAAGAGAAGAGTAAAAGAAGCCAACACTGACTAAGAGAAGAGTAAAAGAAGACTACACTAAGAGAAGAGTAAAAGAAGCCAACACTGACTAAGAGAAGAGTAAAAGAAGACTACACTAAGAGAAGAGTAAAAGAAGCCAACACTGACTAAGAGAAGAGTAAAAGAAGACTACACTAAGAGAAGAGTAAAAGAAGCCAACACTGACTAAGAGAAGAGTAAAAGAAGACTACACTAAGAGAAGAGTAAAAGAAGCCAACACTGACTAAGAGAAGAGTAAAAGAAGACTACACTAAGAGAAGAGTAAAAGAAGCCAACACTGACTAAGAGAAGAGTAAAAGAAGACTACACTAAGAGAAGAGTAAAAGAAGCCAACACTGACTAAGAGAAGAGTAAAAGAAGACTACACTAAGAGAAGAGTAAAAGAAGCCAACACTGACTAAGAGAAGAGTAAAAGAAGCCAACACTGACTAAGAGAAGAGTAAAAGAAGACTACACTAAGAGAAGAGTAAAAGAAGCCAACACTGACTAAGAGTAAAAGAAGCCAACACTGACTAAGAGAAGAGTAAAAGAAGACAACACTGACTAGGAGAAGAGTAAAAGAAGGAAACACTGATTAAGAGAAGAGTAAAAGAAGGAAACACTGATTAAGAGAAGAGTAAAAGAAGACAATAAGGCTGTTTTAAATTCCAACATTAAGCAAAACACAAAGAGGAAAGTGGAAGGAAAAAATGCACTTAGGAATACCAGATGTTAAGATGGAAAAAGTCAGAGCTAAAACTGGTTTATATGTGACTTACAAAACTGGTTTATATGTGACTTACAAAACTGGTTTCTATGTGAGTCAAGTAATAACTGTGCTAACTAAAGATATTTAAAATCAATATTTCAAAGGGAAATGAATTTCAGCTTGATTTAATGCATGGACTCCCTTTTCATGACATCACATTCCACATATGTGCTTAGACCATGGAGAAGCCATCCCAGGAATCTTGTGTTGTCTTGTCCAAATGATTCTAAGGTTGTAAAGGAGTTGTGAGTAGGCTTAGTGTAAACCCTACAGCTCTTTTAACATGGCTCTTAAGGTCAGTTGGGTAGCAAGAAGACATTGAGAGCTGTCAAGGTGTAATTCAAACCCTCAACTGATTAGCTCAATAAAGCCAAATAATCTGAGAGTTCTGTAGCAATGGTTTTCCTTGCTGATAGCCACTGCCACTGTTGTATTGTTAAAGACTAGGGAAAAGGTTACAAGCTGTGTCAGGGGAGGTTCAGGCTGGATGTTGGGAAATGTTTCTTCACCGAAAGGGTCCTCAAACATTGGAAGAGTCTGCCCAGGGCAGGGCTGGAGTCACCATCCCTGGAGGTGTTTAAGCAGAGTGTGGAGCTGGCACTTAGGGACATGGTTTAATGTTGACCTTTCATTCAAAGGTTGGACTGGATGATCCTTGAGGTCTCTTCCAACCGGATATATTCTGTGATTCTGTGATTGTAGATCAGTTGTCAGATGGAAATGTAGTGATACTGGGTCTCCTTATTTGCATCCAGCTTTCAGATGTCCTCTGTCTGTACACTTTCTTCACCATTCTAAATCACCTATAACATTTTGATAGAAGTTTTCAAAGGCATTGATCATGTGTTGGTCAAAACCTTTCCCTTTTAACAGCCAGGGGAGACATTCATAAAACAGCTTGTGTTTTGTTGGGTTTTTTTCTTGGCATATTGTGCAGTGAGCTGCAAGATCTTTATTTTCTGAGCAGCTGGAGAGCAATATAATCCTTCTTCATCAAAAGTTAATGGGGCATGTCCTTGCCAACCTAACAGAAAGTATCTACGCAATTATTTGGAGCACCATTTAGTGGATGTGTTTCTGTGTGACCTGCCCTAGGTAATCCTACTTTGGCAGGGGGGTTGGACTCAGTTATCTCTGGAAGTCCCTTCCAACCATTCTCTGATTCTGTGGTTGGCCTCTAGCTATTGTATTTTTTTCCAACACCCTTCATCTAAAGAATTAACAACCTCTAATGTGTTTGGAATCTTGACTGTGATCAGCATATTTGAATAAATATTCTAACACTGCCTTTAGGGTCCTCTTAATGCAGATACTTTTTCAGGATGGGCTCTGTCCTAAATGTTGACCCATTTCTCCCCCAATTTACTGTAATTATGGGTTTGATTTCTGAATTGGCAGTTGAATTGCCACTTGAAAACCATTATAGGGTTTTGATACATTCTTACTTTCCCTGTATTTCTATTCTGCTTAATGAATTTCATTCTCTGATACTGGTATAGGTGATCCTACTCTGGCAGGGGGGTTGGACAGGATGATTTTTTGAGGTCACTTCCAGCCCCTAACATTCTGTGGTTCTGTGATACTGAAGAAATCCATTATTCTAACTTTCTGAACCTGTTTCAGTGCAAGTCCTCATTGGGGAACTAGAAAAGAGGCAAATGCTGATTTTGCCAAACAGTTTTGGTATGACCCTTGGCCTCTGGACAGGTAGATGTGATCTTACCTGTAGCACCACACTCTGATAAAGTGTCATAGATTCATAGAATAGAATCATAGAATCATTCAGGGTTGGAAGGGACCACAAGGATCAGCCAGTTCCAACCCCCTTACCATGGACACCTCACACTACATCAGGCTGGCCAGAGCCTCATCCAGCCTGGCTGCAAACACCTCCAGGGATGGGACCTCAACCACCTCCCTGGACAACCCATTCCAGGCTCTCACCACTCTCATGGGGAAGAACTTCTTCCTCACATTCAGTCTGAATCTCCCCCTTCCAGCTTTATTCCATTCCCCCCAGTCCTGTCACTACCTGATATCCTAAAAAGTCCCTCCCCAGCTTTTTTGTATCCCCCTTCAGATACTGGAAAGCCACAATAAGTGTCCCTCCCCATCCTCCCTGTAGGCTCTCTTGAAGTTCTGGAAAGCTGTTATAAGGTCTTCATACAAACCAAAACAGAGCATGTTGCAAAATAATCAACAGAAAACGGCATAAGAAAGCTTAGACTTCTGCTGTAATAAAATATTAGAATTGCCATGCAGCCATGAACTCTCCCCATTGAGTTCCTATCCTTCTTCTCTTGGTATTTTGAGAGCTAGATTAAAGGACAGCAAGGTGACTGTGTGGGTATTTACTGAGTTCTTCCCACTCCTGAGAGCAGTGTGGGAGAAAGCATGACAACGGCACGGAATTTTGAAGAGCAGGTCTGCCAGAGGGCAACCAGCCCCTAGAAGTCAATCCCACCTATGACTCATTAAACTGTGACTCATCAGAGGCTTTGGTTTCTTTTATTAAGGCTTTTCAAAGCCTCCACATCCCAGGAAACACACAGGCAGCAGACCAGTCCGATTAAGTCAGAGCAATCCACAGGCTTAGAGGTTATTACAAGAAATAACATCATTAATTCTCCTAAGTGCTTTTGTGCAGAAATAGCAAAGCAAGATGAATAGCTTCAAGAGTTGCACTACCTCAGGTATAATGGCACCATGCCACCACAAAAAAACCCACCCTGCTATCCTAGCACCAAGCTTCCTTTCTCACCAGTGGAGGCTGTTTCCTGTGTGATGCTTCTTGTTGGCATCACTGTTCCTGTATCAGATCTGAAAGCAAGGACTGAAGGATTTGACCAGTGGCTGCTTTCCAGCTGGCTTTTTCCTGCAAAATCACTTTTGAAAGCTCTCCTAATTAATTTTTATAGTTTGTCTGATTTTCAAAGCTTTGAACTGTCCCCATGCTACAATTTCAGACTTCTGTTTCTTCAGCATCTATCAGGGAGAAGAACTCTTCCATCAGAAAATAACAGCTTCTTCCCTGTCCCTGTGCACAGGGACAAATTCAGCACTTCCTTCACAATTCAGTCCAGTGGTGCAGACTCATAGAACTGTTTCAGCTGGAAAAGACTTTGAGTCCAACCATCAACCCAACAGCCCCATGGCCATTAAACCATGCCCCAAAGTGCCATGGCCACATTTTTCTCGAGCATGAAACGTTCAAAGTGCAAAACCCACTTGGGTATGATGGCTTTTCAGTCTAGAGAAATTGGAATTGAGAAGATCAGCAGTAAACCTGTGAATATGCTGCCACCACATCACATTTCTGGTTACAGATGCCAAGGGCTTGAAGCAATCCTCTGATTCATTCTGGCATCTGGGGCTTCAAAGCACCTAATCAGTGCTTGGATCGCGCTGCCTGTCGAGCTGTCACATGTGCTAAAGACACTTCTACAAGATGAGAAATGTCACCATCTGACATGGCTGCAGTGGAGTAAAGCTCTTCAGTGCCACAACAGATGAGTGAAGTGATAACCACTGATTAAGAGGTGTATTAAAGTTGTGTTCATGAGAGCATTTCATTAACTGAGTTTTAAGTGGATTAGCTCTTCCCATATTGGCAGTCTTGCCAATAGTTTTCCCTATCTGAACTATCCATCCGACACAAGAACCATCTCCCTATTTACCTAGTGCCTTCTCACGTTTTCTCCATGAAGGTGGAGCTCACACCCACCAACCAAGCTCAGAAAATATGCAAGTGCATGGAAACACCTGCAATCTCATAGCCAAGCTGTCTAGAATCATAGAATAATAGGGGTTGGAAGGGACCTCTGAAGATCATCAAGTCCAACCCCCCTAAGACCACCTAAGGCAGGTTACACAGGAACCTGTGTAAACAGGTCTTGAATGTCTCTAGAGAAGGAGACTCCACAACCTCTCTGGGCAGCCTGCTCCAGGGCTCCATCACCCTCAAAGCCTAGGATATGGTTTGCCTTCTGGAGCCTCCTGCTGGCTTGTGCTGAGCTTCTCCTAGAAAGGGTTTGACTTTACAACTGAGCTGAAGAGTTAGGTGTGAAGAACAAGTCCTCTTTGCTTAGTAACCTCATGACTGCCTTCTCTTCAGCTCTTCCCACAAAACATGAACATTTGGGTGGTGGGAAATCTCCCCTTTGCAGTCAAGTCTCCTGCTGAAGGAAGGACAGAAACTTTATGTAGACGTATGCAAAGTGCACATCTACACAGAGCTAATCAGTCTGTAGTACAGAGGACAGCACAGAGTACAGGATCCCCAAAGTAGCAGGTGGGAATCAAGTGAATACACTCAAGTGAGTCTGGTGGATGAGTCAGCTCAGGAGGGAGGTGTGCAGAGCACTTCTGATGATTCATGATTTAAAATTGCCTACTTTAGTTCTTAAGACAGCCTTGGGTTACTAGCTCATATATGACTTGCTGGAAAGAAAAAAAATAAAAGTTAGACCAGACTGATTCCATCTAAAAATCTTCTCCTTTTTTGCCCTTTCTCTCTTTCAATTTTTTTCATTATTGAAGCAGAGCTTGGTGATTTTGAGCTGTTTCTCTGCCTTCAGTCAGTAGCATCCTGATGATGGATGTCTTGTGACAAGGACATTGGTTGCTTGCAAATGTAAATTACCATGCAGTTAGCCCAGACAAAAATGAATTTTGAAAAGGAAAAACAAATTTAGGTTTATAAATGCCAAATATCAGAATTGCATTTTGAGTAGATGGTAATGACTAGTCAGACAAATCCTCAGTCTATGCTGCTGGTCAGGAAGATGTTTTCTCCACAGCATAACATTCTAGACTTCTACAAATTAACTCTTTTTCATGAAACCATCCCATGATTTTATACATAAAATAGAATCATGGAATTATTTTGGTTGTTAGAGACCTTTAAGATTATCAAGTCTGACTGTTAAGCCAGCATAGCCAAGTCCACCACAAAACCATGTCCCTCAGCACCACAGAATCACAGAATTGTCAGGGTTGGAAGGGACCTCAAGGATCATCCAGTTCCAACCCCCCTGCCATGGGCAGGGACACCTCACACTAAAGCAGGTTGTTCACAGCCACATCCAGCCTGGCCTTAAAAGATTTAAGGGATGAAGCTTCCACCACCTCCCTGGGCAACCTCTTCCAGTGTCTCACCACCCTCATGGGGAAGAATTTCTTCCTAACATCCAATCTAAATCTCCCCATTTCTAGTTTTGCTCCATTCCCACCGGTCCCATCACTCCCTGACACCCTAAAAAGTCCCTCCCCAGCTTTCCTGGAGCCCCTTTCAGATCCTGGAAAGCCACAAGAAGGTCAGCTTGGAGCCTTCTCCTCTCCAGACTGAACAGCCCCAACTCTCTCAGTCTGTCCTCATAGCAGAACAGCTTCAGCCCTCTGCTCATCTTTGTGGCCCTTTGGTGGACACCTTCCAGCTCCTCGAGATCTTTCCTGTCCAGAACTGGACACAGTGCTCTAGGTGGGGTCTCACCAGGAGGCTATGGTTGCTTCTCTGCACTGCAAGTGCACACTGCTGGCTCTTGCTGAGCTTCTCATCCACCATCACCCCCAAGCCCTTTGCTTCAGGGTTGCTCTCAAGCCAGTCCCTGCCCAATCTATGTCGACACAGCTTTTAAATCTCTCCAGACATGGGGACTCTACCATCGCCCTGGGTAGCTCTTTTTACAGAAGGAACCTATCTCTGTAGTCTGTAGGTCCTCATTATCACATTGAAAAAAAGAAAAAAGAAATTTCTATTAATCTAATTATAGGATTAGATGGGGCATGGCTGATCCCAGGTGTTGAAGCCCAGAATTATGATCAGAGGGATGTCTGTCAGCAAGGCAGCATACCCTGGCAAATGCCTGTGAGCACAGAGGAACCTGTGAAGGCTCTTTTGTAATATTTACCATCCTTGCCTTTCCCATATCAAACTACTCTCTTATACACCATTTACTGTACTATGTTGCAAACCTCAATAACAGAGTTGCAACCCAGTTCTCCACAGAGTCTTTTTAGCTTTTGGGCTTTTGTCAGAAAGAGTGGGAACAAAGTCTTCTTCATGCTGAAGTTTTTCATCAAGATTTAAAAGCCCTGAGCATGTAATTTGAGCTGATGTCTACCTGTAGGTGTGAGTCAGTGATTCCAAAAGCAGTCTCAACAAGGGAATTGGTTTCTAAATCCAGGCTCTGAATTCAGTCGTATAGGATCCAGAGAAATATGCAATCTGCTGCAGCAACCTCCAGACATTTTTCCAGCTGCTAGGATCTTGGCATTTTCATGAGGCAGTACCATCTGCTCTAAACCCCTCCTCCCAGCTCTCTAGCACATGCTTTGCAAGATTTGATCACAGGCTCACAGGATGTTAGGGGCTGGATGGGACCTCCAGAGATCATCAAGTTCAACCCCTCTGCCAGAGCAGGATCACCTAGTGCAGGTCATGCAGGAATGCATCCAGATGGGGCTTGAAAGTCTCCAGAGAAGGAGACTCCACAACCCCTCTGGGCAGCCTGTTTCAGTGCTCTGTGACAGTGAAGCAGTTCCTTCTCATGTTGAGGTGGAACCTCCTGTGCTGTAGTTTCTATCCATTGCCCCTTGTCCTATCCCAGGGTGCAGCTGAGCAGAGCCTGTCCCCTCCCTCTTGACCCCCAGCCCTCAGATATTTATAAACATTTATTAAATCCTCTTTCAGCCTTCTTTTCTCTGGACTAAAAAGTCCCAGGGCTCTCAGTCTCTCCTCACAGGGCAGTGTTTCAGTCCCTTCAGCATCCTTGTAGCCCTCCCTTGGACTCTCTCCAGCAGATCCCTGTCCTTCTTGAACTGGGGAGCCCAAAACTGGATGCAGTATTCCAGGTGAGGTCTCAGTAGGGCAGAATAGAGGGGGAGGAGAACCTCCCTGGATCTGCTGGACACACTCCTCTTGATGCACCCCAGGACCCCATTGGCCTTCCTGGTCCCCAGGGCACATTGCTGTCCCATGCAGAACTTGCTGCCCACCAGAGCTCCTAGGTCCTTCTCCACAGGGCTGCTCTCCAGCAGATCACCTCCTAACCTGTACTGCTGCAGTTTATTATTTCACCACTGCAATCTGAGCTCCCTGGCTGAAGTTTGAACAGGAGAGATCAATTACCAGTGCCTGACAGCCCCAGTTAGTACTGGCACTGTGAAAGAGAGCATAACAAAAAACGATGATCCAAACTGACATTAAACCAATTGAAATTGAAGTCCCTAAGCTCAAGCCCTTCCACATTCATGTAAATTGGTCTGATGGCTGACAAAGCAGTGCAGATCATACAGCTCAGACCAATATGAACATAGTTTTGGATAGTTATTTGACATCTCAGATCAGATCCACTCTTGCCTTCTGTCAAACCCTTCATTGTCTCAGCTTCTCACAGTAAGGTTTCCTTCAGTCCTGAAAATGAAAGCCTTGATTTGAAAAGCAGTACAGGCAATGATGTACTCACAGCCTTGTTCTGTGGCTTCAGCTCTGTCTGGGCACAATCTTTTCTGGAGTTTCTTCTCATTACTTAAACTCATCCTAAGACTGTGACATCTGCTGTTATTGCATGGCTTATACTATTTGCAATTTCTATCCTTTCTTTTTCTTTTTTTCCTCTCTTTTTTTTTTCTTCTTTTTAGTCTGTATCATAGAATGCAGAATTGTTTTGGTTCGAAGAGACCTCTAAGATCATGAAGTTCAACCTTTCTCTAACTATCTAACTTTCTCTAACTATACCAAGGCTGATGCTAAACTATGTCCCTAGGCACCACAATTCTGCCTCTTTTTAAACACCCTCATGGATGGGGATTCAGCCACCCCCTTGAGAAGCCTGTTCCAGTGTTTGAGAACCCTTTCAGCAAGGAATTTTCTTCTAATGTTCACCCTAAACCTTCCCTGGTACACCTTGAGGCCATTTCCTCTTTACTTAGAGATCATCTATTTGCAATTAGAGCTGTTCCTACCAGTGAGACTTGGAATCTATTGGGTCCTCAGATACCACCATACTGGACCCAGTTAACATGCCCCTGACCCTCAGGAAATCCATAACCCAACCTTTGCTAAGCTGTTTTCATCCATGTGCCCATGGGAGGAAGTATAAATCTGTGGGGGGGAAAAATTCATCAGTCTTCATTGCATTAGGGGGTGTTCATTTTTTTTTCCTCATGATCTCTGAATGAAGTGTTTGAAATGCATCAAGAAAACAAAACTTTTTCTAGTTTTGAAGAAGTAGCAGGATCTCAATCGCTAGTTCCCAAGTTAGATCACTTAGAGGAGATACAACTGCTGTGAGCAGTACATGTTAGTAATGGCTAGGTCTGTCAACTCTGTTCAGGAGAGCTAGTAGGGACACTACAATGTCAGGTCAGACAGCACACACCTTCCAAAAATCACAGCATCACAGAACATTAGAGGTTGGAAGGGACCTCAAGAGATCATC